>JBBYHM010000006.1:1969214-2105968 GCA_038381775.1 Adansonia rubrostipa | reverse complement strand
GTTGTGTGGACTATTTTTATGTGATATTATTTAAATATGAAAATAAAAATATATAAAAAAATTAAACAGATTTAATATTTATATTAAATATTCATCTTGAATTTTATTGACATATTTATATTAATATTGTGTTAATATAATAATTATCAAATGTTTATTTATTATTTTAATATATTAAATAAAAAAATTACTATAAATAATAGTCCTAAAATTTTCTCTTACCATACTCATTAATACAGAGTAAAATTCACTGTTGGTTACTTAATTTTGGTGATTTTTTTATTTTGATCTATTTAATTTTTTTGGCCAACATTTTGATCTATTTAATTATGAAACTTAATATTTTAGTTTTGATAAATAAGTTTCTATTTCGATTTAGACTTTAATGGAAAACTGACCCGCATGCCATGTACGATACCAATTAACCACATGGCATGTTGCCACTTTGCCATACATGTCATTTAGATTTTTTTTTTCTTTTCTTTAAGGTTTCCCAATGAAAATTATGACACTTTGTAATTCAACTTGTATATATATATATATATATATATATATATATATATATATAAAACTTTAATTTACTAAATTTATCTTAAAGTTATCATATAATTAAATTAAATATGAATTTAAAATATTTAATATAAAATTGAATTAGAATATAACTTATTAGAATTTAATTTTATAATAATTAAAGATAGATTTAAAAGTGATTAAAATTTCATTATTTTGTAATTAAGAAAACCTTTGAATAAAAATACTAATAAATAAATAAATAAATGATTAACAATTAATAAAAGTATATTTTTCTTTTTATTTATGATTAACTTAATAAATAATATCAGAAGGGGTTTAGCGTATAATTTATCTAAGGCAAGAAACTGTTTTTCAAAATAAAATTCCGTTTAGAGTTTTTAGACTTTACAAACAATATTAATAGGGTGATACATATCTTTTAAGTATAGTTAAAAATTAAAAGAAAAAAATCTAATTAAAAATAGAGCACTGGACAAACTATTAACTTGCTCGTAAATTTTAAAAGTTTCCAATTTCAATATATTAAGTAAAGATAAACTCTATATATTTGATACTGATGAATTTTGATTGTCAATACATAATGTTGTCAAGTATGTTAAACTTTTTTTTTTTTTACAGCATGTTGAAAATCAAATCCTAATCTTATCAAAATTGGTCTTTTAAAAGTGATAGATAAACCATTTGAGTTAAACATCAAATTCAGCCGGTTCTTTACTATGTTTTTTTTACGTACAAAACTACAGAATCATTTTCTACTAGTAGAAAGGAAAATGGTTAATATTTGCCCTTTTGCTTTATGGAAAATCGAAAAGTTTGCAAAAAAGAACTCTAAGGAGAAATGTTAATTGTAAAAGCAATCATTCAAACCCAAGAAGGTTATAAAGTCCTTTTACGATTTATAAACAGAAACTTCCAATTAATTCTTTAAAATAAAGTTTAACAGTTTGTTGTGTTGAGAATATTAAAAGATAAACCTAAATAATAGGCGGAGTAGTAAACTCCTAGTGAACCACCTAAACTTATATAAAGGCCAGGATAGAAGACTTTATAACTTACACTACCGTCGCAATGAATTAATGCAATAACTGATGAACAACCGACAATTAGCAGCTTTTGTTGTTGATTTAAGTACTTATTAAAATAAGTGACATTTAATAAATTTAAAGTTTAAATTTAAATATTTATAATTATATTTATAAGCTATGACCTTTTTTATGAAAAAAATAATTATAACAAAATTTAAAATTTAATTCAATTGATTAATTTATAATTTACTTTAATTTATTTATACAATATTTTTTAAAAGTGATATGGAATTCTAAACGTCAACTGGACTGACCTATGTTGTAAAAGAAGGGAAAAATAACAGACGATGACAGCAGGCACCTTCATGGTTGGGATCCCAAGACCTATTTCTGAATTTTAAGGCTTCAACAATAATTAATTTATGATTTTTAAGGATGAACATGTTAAGATCACCTTTTATGATTGTTATATAAAATAATATAAAATAATTATTTTTATATAATAATATAATAATATAAATAATTATTTTTATAGATATAATATATAATAAGATTATTATATATAACAATATCATTCAATGCATTAAAAATGATAAATATAAGATAATTATCTTCACCAATAACAATTTAAGATTTAATCTAACAGTTGTAATTTCTCTAAGGTCGAGAGTAGAATAGAGATATCTATAGGCTAAGTCCAAACAAGCCAAGTTTGAATAGGAAAATAAATTTGGTTGGCTAAACACGATCTAAAAACCTATTTTACTATATTTATACATTTTCATAATTAAATTTAAATAAAAATATTCTTTTTGATCAAATAGTAATCTAAATAAATATATATATATATATATATATTTCAAATCTAACCAAATTTGAGTCTTACTTATCTATGTAGATGTCCTCTTTCCAATTCCAAGCAAGCGACTAAAATAAAAGAGAATTCCAAATTTCTCCTCTTTTTTATACGTGAATATAACGCCAAATGACCAAATCTTCTGAAAAATTGCCTGGAAAATGAAGCAGACAAAGATAAGGGTGACGTCAATATGAAAGGTATGTTTATGAATTTAGAGAACAGATTGATTTACGACTTATTATTGAGGTGGGGAGAACATCAGTCGAAAAGGAAAATTTTAAATAATAATAAAAGAAATTGGTTAGCATTTTGAAGTTAGATGACCTCGTGACCAACTTCTATTCCAAAATTGGTAGATGCACAATTTATTTGGCCAATGTTTTTTAAAATTTCGATCATTGATTTAATTATCACGATTAAATATAACAATTTATATATTTTATCGTGTCATAATTATATTTAAAATATTTTATGTTTTTTAAATTTTGATATGTTAATAATTCATATAATTAAATCTTAAGATATTTATGTGTTCGTGTCATATTCATATTATTTTTCGTATCTTATTATATTTTGTATTATATTTTAATTATTTCTACATGACTTTTTTAATATTGCATAATATATTTAAATTGACTTCCACTTTTTTTTAGTTGATTCTTCCACTCAATTTGGGCAACTTCCACTTATATATATATATATATATATATATATATATATATATATTAGTTATAAATAATTATGAAATTAAAAAAATTAAAAAAACTATTTCGAAAAATAATCTTCGACCATGCGCACCTGAGGAAACAATTTTTTTTTTTTTGATAATATTAAAATTAAGAACATCTAAGATGTCTCATTTTGTATATTCAAGCAAGTTTTCATTCATATGAATGATTTGTCAAACAACTTACAGTTCTAAATCTCCAACTGTTGAGAACATAAGAATTAAGGTTTACAGTGATTTAAATTGGAGTTGTTGACGGATTTTTTATTGCGTTGAATTTATTATAGTTACAGATATTGTGAATGTTATTATTATTGAGATTATATGATTGTGAATTTTTTTTATTTTACGTAATTTACTGTAAAATATAATAATTATAATTATAAATTTTTAATAAAAAACTTAAAATAATTTATGACACTGAATTTTATTCATCTATATACATACTTCATAGTCACGAATTTAGTCACAACTAATCATAATAATTCACTCTTTAATTACAATGAATATCAATGACGACAGAAAATCATAAGATATGATAGCATAATCTTGTAATGAACTTCTTCTTTTTTTTTTTTGTAAGTTTTCTCAATAAATATATAAATTTACCAGCTCTTTCGGTGGTCGCTTTAATAGTATAATCTAATAAAATTCTGTCACATTTGCATTTTATATATTTATATTTAATAATTTTGGATATGAAAAAAAATAAGAAATGTTTAATTAACAAGAAAGAAGAGTAATAAATAAAACACCACAAGTTTAAATATGATTAATTCAACATGTCTAATATTTTTATTATCTTTTTGTTTAAAATTTTATCACAAATTAATCCTATTACTTATAATCTAGACTCGAAAACCCTAACCAATTCACTCGAACCCAAACTTGACCCAACCTAATTTGACTAGAAGAAGTTAACAACCTGAACCCTCAATAAGCTAATATAAAACCCTCAATAAGCTAAACATAGAATGACTTAAACCTAAAATATCCTGAATTTTAATTGACCCAAATAATTATCCTAAAATGATCCGATTTGATAAATTTTAATATTAAATCTACTTGACTCAAAATCCAGAGTATTAAACTCAATTAACTAAAAACTAAAATAATTTAAATTTAAAATAATTCAAAATCGAAATGACTCGAACTCAAAATGATTTAAAATGAAAATAACTTAAAATTTAAAAAAACTCAAAAATTTAAAAATATAAAATAATTAAACTTAAATTAATCCAATCCAAAACTAATTCAACCCACTTGTTGATACGTCTACATTTAATCGTACGTGTGGTATTCATATTTTGCACGATTGGGAAAAAAAAAAGAAAATCTACCAGGAGAATTCCAGGCGTACGCCATTTATATCCCAGGCCCAATAACGTTCAATTTTCTTTTCCTTTCATTTTTTGAATTATTTTTTGAATATCAGGATTTGGCGCGTCGCCTCCTATATATACCCGGAGAGTGAACTGCGCCTCTTTGAAAATCAATTGAAAGAATGAGGAAGCGATTGAAAAGAACGAAGGGAATTTGCAGTTGCACCTCTCCTCGTTGCACTGATCGCTCTACCTTCGGCTGGTAATCTCTCTCTCTCTCTCTCTCTCTCTCTGTCTGACGATTTGGAGTTTTCATCAGTTTGATTTCTCAATCTTTTCTTTTATTCCTTTGAGATTTTGAGCTGATTCGGTTGATTTTAACCTAATTTCAGTTTGATTTTAAGTTTAATGATGTCGTATAAGTAACTATCAATGTTGAAGCTGAAGAAATGAACAATGATCAAAAGGAATTTGAGCTACTTGAGTTTTAGCTGATTCAACAAATAATTCATCATGAATCTCATTTTTTTACTTAATTTCGGTTTGAATTTAAGTTTAATGATGTTACGTAAGTAACTATGAAAGTTGAAACCGAAGAAACGAACGATGATCAAAAGGAATTTGAGCTACTTGAGTTTTAGCTGATTCAACCAAAGCAATTCATCATGAATCTCATTTTTTGAAGTTTCGCACTTCTTTATGCATCGATGATGGGTTTCAAGGAAATAAAAATCATTTCTGTTGTTTTTTTCCTCTAAAAAGGTCTTCATGAACCATTGATATGGAAGTTTAAACAAGTTTCTGCTATTCAGAGACGGTTTCAGTTCCAGACTGTGTTAGTTCTACAAGTTTTGGCATTGAAAGGCATTTTTTTTATTCAATGGAATCTGTCTCCGATTTGGAATTAGCTGATCCAATTTTCATAATGGACAATGGAGCTTATTTAGTTCTCAAGATCTGCATGGTACCTGAGAAATATTGGAATATGAAACATTCACAGACTTTCGAAAATCTACGTTCGTAATTTTCAAATTTCATGATGTTTCTCTTATTCTTTTTTCTAAAAAGTAGCAGGTTCAATTTCTATTGTTCCGTTAAATTTTCTTAGCTACCAAACACGTCCTTGATATAAATCTCCTTTCAGTTAATTCTGTTACTCATCTGCTAGACCAGATGTTAAATATTGCTACATTTCTAGTTTGTACTTATTGGATTTTGCTCAAAACGGAGAGCGAAAACTTTTAAATTTTCGGTTCCCCCCCATTGATGTTCGAGAAAGTGATAGGTCCGAGTCAATTTTATATATAGATTCGCCTTTTTTTTTCTCAGCAACCAAACAGTATCAATTGCTTAATTTCTGTCATATAGAGTTGTTTAAATTAATCAATTTCTTTTTCATATATATTCAAAAAGGTATGAGCAGGATATGTGGACATACATAGCCAGGTTTTTGGATGGACGATCATTGGTGATGCTGGGAGCTTTGAATAAATGGTTCAACAACGTTATCATGCAAGAATGTATATGGAAGTTCGCATGCTTGCGGGATCTTCAGGTTCCTGATCCTGGTCACGTTGCCTTCAGTTGGTCCAAGCTCTATGCTTCAGCTGTTGGTAAACATCAAATCCCTAGTTATTTTAGCTATCATAGACGTGAGCATTAACTGTTTGATATTGAAATTCCAATGGCTTTTTGCAGATGGGAGTCACTCTTACATTTTCCGCCAGCAGGAGAAACATATTGGTTTGTTCTCTTTAACTACCCGTTGGCTTGTTAATAGTTAGAAGTTTCAAGTTACGTTGCTTTGACTCTTTTGAAATATCTATGACCGACATATATTCGGATATAAGTACAGAGATATGATTTTTTAAACTCTAAAATCCTTCAAATACAAAAAAAATTAAAAAAAAAAACTGAATATACCCATGTCGAATATTTGTATCTCTATATGCCACCCACATTTGAATCCTCATAACATAGGTTTCAAGTCTGGGTGTATATTTCGTTGGATGTATTTGAATTATTAATTTATAGTGAGATTTTGAGCTGGTGGTTTTAGCATAAGGACAATTTGCTAGTGACTGTATTTTGTTTTCCTTGGGGACTTATCAGATTGGATGCGGATCGGGGCATTTTCATTCGATTCGGAAGTAGCATTCCTAAGCGAAAGGCTGGATGCACCTGTGAAAATCCCAAAACAAGAAATTATAGATGATATGTTGCAGTCTTGCGGGTCATGCCTTCTAAGGAAAATCAAGACCGGAATCTGGATAGCTGGTACTCTTTAAATGCAAACAAATTATTGCTTGCCATTTTTTCTTTTGTAAGTTTGAAGCATTTTCTTATGCAAGTTGTGATCAAAACTCCTACTAAGCTCGAGATTAAACATGGTTAGTTTTTTCTTTTTTTTTTTTCCTTTAGATTTACAGCTTGTTCGATGCCCGGTGTGTGATCAAGAAAAATGTGAAGGTAATCAATGAAAATGACTTACTCCCCATGAAATTGTAGAGTATGAGATTTTCTTCCTCTTATTTGGTAGATGAGAATCTTGATACTAGACTATGAACGAGCAACTATGTATAAGTATATTATTTAGACGTAGGTACGAGTGTTGGATATGGATATGTATTTAAAACGGATATGTTTAATTTTTTTTCAAGTTTTTTATGTATATGAAAAGTCTTTTGAGGATATATCCTCATACCTGTGTTCAAAGATGTGTCCAAGTCTTTATTTTATTATTTTTAAGTACTCGTGTCTAACATTTATGTCCAATGTTTATTGGGACATGAATATGAGAATCAAGTCCAGATACATAGAAAATATTTTAAAAATTAAACATATTTGTGTTGTACATGTACTCATATCTGATAATTATACTTGAGGCCAAGTAATTAGCTTAAATCGTACAGCAAGCGTAAAAACTGCTGTAAGGTTTTTTTTTTTTTTTTTTTCCAAAAAAGAAAGCAAGAGAGGCCAGATTAAGAACATTTGATTGCTTCTGTAGGAACCATGCAGATGTTAGATGCAAGGCATATAGAGCTGTTCCTTAGCAAGGGGTATCAGGATAGAAGTTGGGACTATGAACTCGTTGGATCTCATGAAATCAAAAAGAGAGTACGAGGAGCTTATGGGGCCATTTTTGACTTCAAATACCTCACAAGCAAGACAACAGCGAGTAAAACCTGATTCTCTGCGTAGAATTTACCTAAGTTTCTCCGATTCTTTATTTTTCTTGAAGTATTTATATTTATTATTTGCGTCTGATATATATTCAAACACGAGGATGGCAGTGTAATTTTCCAAAAATCCTCTAAATACATAAAAAATCTAAAAAAAATTCGAATATACCCATATCCGATGCTCGTATTTAAATCCGAGTAATATAAAATTTACTTGTTGTGTCATTATCTTCTTTAGCAAGAATGCATTTACATTTACATTAACTAGCTGCATGCTTTGGTGGATGCCTGATCCATTGTTGATCAAGCCAGAAAAGTTTATTTAACTGAACTTTGCTTAGTGAATTAGGTAAAGATAAATGTGTGAGTCACGAAAAAGAAGATGCTGAAGGATCTGATTTAGCTTTGTCAAATTAACTGGCAGGAGTCTTCGATTATAAGTCATGGTTAGGACAAGCCAATGACTTTCAACCAAAAGGAATAATTGCCCTTCATGCTGTTGCGGTCAACACCAATTTACAAGAAAATCAAGGTAAGAAGCCCTTAATCTACAACTCTTGTGAATATATATATATATATATATACACACACACACACATCAGTATAGCTATAATTAATTATTTCTGTATTTATATCATATTTGCATATTTTATCATATAATTATATTTATATTATTTTATATTTATACAAATTTTGATACGTTAGTATTTATTATTACGTAAAATTTTATATATTGATGCATTCATAACGTAATTTTTTCTTTTAACCGTAACTTGACTTAGCATGCCATGAACATCTCATCACTATGGCTTAATTTTGTTGTGATTTGCTCACTGCTTTCTATTTTCTGTAAGAAACAGGAGTTCTAATAAAGTACCATGCCATGAGAGCTGGAGCCGAAGGGGAAGTTGTTTCAATTAGAATCTCTCAACAGCTCCTTTGACATACGAAAGCTGCCTTGAACCACACAGATTCCATCTTCAGAAATTCTAATTCCTCTTTCTCACATCATCTGAAATTGGTTTGTTCTTTACTTTCTAACACTTTCTCCTACAAAAAAAAAAAAAAAAGGCTCAAACATTAATCCCCCCGGTAGCTTTTTTTATTCTTTTTCTTTTTTTTCCCAGGAGAAACATAAATGCCTGTAAAAAAAAATGCAAACGGTTGTTGAAAAATCTCATGAACTTGTCTAAATTTTAGTGTATGGGTGGTTCAATGATGCCCAAAGGTGTCCATCCTTTAGGCCGAGGCTATATCATTTTATTTTTACTTTTTTCAAGTTTCCGCCAGATTAGATTCAAATAGAGCATAAAAAGTCGTTTTATTATGTAAAAAAAAAATATGTTAACAAATTATTTTTATTATTAAGTTAAAATAAAAACATTTTTTATTAAATTAGAGCAAGTTAACTTGAGCCCGTTAGGTTTAGATTTGTTCAAAGATTTCCATCATGTAGCACCTATTAGGCTCGATCCTAATTGGCTTGTGTTTAAGTATATGTATTTGTAATTCAAGTTCTTAGCTTGATTCGATATTATTGTTTAAATAATAAAAGTTTTTTTTTTAAATTTAATTATGAAAAAATATAAAAATTAATATGATAATAAAAAACATCAAATTTTATGAGGAGAAAATAGAAGTATTTTTTTTTATTTTTTCAAGATAATTTTTTGGGTTAAATTTAAGTTTTAACACCTACTTAACCATTTCATTTGGCCCAGGTTAAAATAAAACATTTCAAGCATGAAGCGCGATTGAAAATATGACGATTCATTTTGCTTATTACGTATTTATTTTGTTTACAGACATAATAAATATTTTTAATTAATTATAATAAATATTGATAATAAAAAAATTAAAATAAAAAAATAATAACAATAATATCACATTATAACTATTATTAAATCCCTGCGATGAGAACTAAGTGCATGGCCTATTCACGTAACTTCCATCATGCGTTTTCTCATCACATTATTCTAATACCCGAAGGAACATGAAATCAAATCAGCCCCAATATCACGAGATTTGCATGGCAAACAACCTCAAAAACTTCCGTAAATAAACCTCTTCAAAAGCCATTATGTTCATGCATAAATATATGCATAAATCTTCAAATTAAACGACAATATAGATCAAGCAATAATAAGAACTCATTTAGCCACCATGTCCATGTCTCGCTCAATCAACGTTCTAGCCATGCTCGTCTTACTAATCACGGCATCGGCTGCCCCGGCCATCGCCGGCATCCTGGCAGGACCTTCTTGCAATGAAGTTACCACAGCACTATCCCCCTGCCTGAGCTTCCTGAAAGGCAATAGTGCGGGAGACAGTCCGCCGCCGGCTTGTTGTTCCGGTGCTCAAAATCTTGCTAGCAAGGCAAAGGCCAAAGCAGATCAACAAGCAGTTTGCGACTGCCTTAAAGGGGTATTGTCCAAAATTGGGCCATATGAACCCTCCCGAGTGCCTCTAATTGGCAAGAAATGCGGTATTGATATTCATATTCCTCCAATTACCGGCAACACAGATTGTTCCAAGTACTATTCTCTTCCATTCCTTCCATCATTATATATATATATATCAGTCACATTGATTAAGATTGTGAAAATAAATCAAAAAAAATCAAAAATTGATTCGAATTATAGTTGGTTTGGTTTGATTTTTATTAAATTTGGTTCAGTTTTGATTTGAATAATAACTAAATATATTTGGTTTGATTAAGTTTTATATTCGTAAGTTAAAAAATTACAATTATTCGAACCAAATTGAATTCTATCTTTTAATTAGTTTTTAATTTGTACAATATAAAGTTAAATATTTTATTTCTAAATTAATGAAAAACTTAAAAATATTATAGAGATATTTTTTTTAATTCAAAAACTAATGAACTGAACCAGTGAAATTTGGTTCAAGTCATTGTGATTAAAGATGTTATAAGTTCAATTTTAATTGGACTTTTAAAAGATTAAAATACTATTAATCGTAGTTTCCTTTTAAAAAACCGAATCATGATCGCAACTAACTTTGGTGCGGGTTTTCCTCTTGCAGGCTGTGAAGAGTGAGGGTTGGAAATGTCACAAAAAGGAGTATGCCGAATGAATAATAAATCCAATTCATGGACTATATTTTAGATTGTTATCTTTTTCATAAAATTTCATAATATTATCACTAATCAACTCTTGTATTGATTACACTAAATAAAATATAAAGCTATTTTTAACTTTTTAAATATGTATTCTTTCTTGTTGTTGTTTTTATATATTAATGCACACTATAATTTTTTAACTTTACAATAAGAATAAAAAATTTATTACATAATTTATTTTTTAATTAATTTTTTTAATAATCCAAAAGCTAATTAAGAATCTAGTATATGTTCTATTTTTTAATTAGATTTTTAATATACTTTCCTGAAAAGATTGTCACTTTCTTGTGAATCGAATTCCTTTTAATTAAATCCTCATGTTTATTATATAATACAGTGTTCACTTTTCTAAGAATGTTATTTTTTTTTTACAAATTACTTTCTCACAATCATGAAAACGTGTAACCATAAGGGAACTTTGGAAAGTAATTTTACCGTGTAGTTAAAAAGTTAAAAAAAGCTTTAAGACAAAATTATCATTTTTCATATTTAGAAATTGATAGCTAAATTTTTTTTCTACCAAATATTTTTATTAATTGCAAATGATAGAAGTTCAATTAATTTTGAAAATATTTTAATTAACATCAAATTAAATTTTAATTAAATTATATTTTAGTTCAAATACCTATTAAATATTTAAAACTAATTTTTAATTTAACTATATATTAAATTGGAGGTCATTATACTATGCTTTTTTTATATTATTTTAAAAATAAATCAATTAAATGAAGTGTTTGTTAATAATAAATTAATGTTTATTAAAATATTTAATGTATTAAACATATCAATGTAACTTTCTCAAGATTTTAATCAACACTTTCCCTTGTATACCAAACGCTACAATCTTACTTTTTTACAAATCACATTTTATTAGAATCTTAACGTGAAAAAATACCAAATGCCATCTAAAGGCATATTTATTATTCCATTAATTACATTATAAAATCTAAAAACTCTACTTAATGAATGAGAATTTTAAAATTTTCCAACTGAAACGATGCATTAGTCATTATGAAAAAAGAAAAAAAAAGTGAATACTCCAATGGAAAAGGAACCGAGCTCTAAAAATGTTTATTTTTCAGCTCAAAAACGCTCATCCAGTTTATTTGAATCTGAATTTGATCCAATTCGTTTAAAATTTTCGCTTAAAATTTCCAACACTCAAGAACGTCCTACTTCAAACGTTTTGCAAACAACTATCACTAACATCCTGGTGATAATTGACTAACGTTACAATAGGTTTTGGTGATGATGATGGGTGGTAGCACATTCTCATGGATTTAACTCATATTAGAACAAAACAGGTAGACAAAAGCCTAGCCCCCTCCACTATCACATTCAAACCAACAAATTAATAGTTTTGATTAATCTTGCATTCTGGTCTCAAGAAATTCCTTTTCAATTTATTGTTAGGTCGTTGAGATGGGTTTTTGCAAGAAATTAACATAAACACAATACAAGTATTATAATCCTGTCAAAATTTATATATACAAATTAAAATTCATATAAATATATACACTATAATATTTCTAATAAAACGAAAAATAATATAAATAAGATACGAATATGCAAATTATTTGATGTAATAAAAACTTTGGTGATTGGATATAAATCCAAAAAGATAAATAATGTGTGTGTGTGTGTGTGTGTGTGAGAGAGAGAGAGAGAGAGAGAGAGAGAGAATGCTTTCCTTTTATTTCCTTCCATTGTGGATAATGAAGAAGTTAAGCATGAATGGTCAACTCGTAATATACAAGATATCTGTAAATTGGCTTAATTAGTATTAATTTGGCAAGGAAATTTCTTTCTCAGTTTTTGTTCGATCATAATACACTGGTAACTTTCAACAAGAAAGCTAACAAAAAAGAGAGCTGGTCGACTGAAATTAAAAATGAAAAGAAAAAAAAGAAAAAAAAAGAAAAACCTACTACAATGTGGGAAATGAAATCCTAATCATTACAATTTATAACGTGATATAGAACTCAGTTGTAATACTAAAGAGATCCTATTTCAGTTACAATGTGTAGAACCTAAGTTTAAACACTAACCTCTTGAGTCCTGCATTCCTTTCAACGTTAATCTGTTATTAGTTATAGCCGCAAAAATCGAGCACTTTCAAAAATATTTTTGGTCGTTCAGAGTGTACTTACAAGCACAAACCAAGAAGCAAGCGTGACCATCTAGTGAGAAAAACCATTAAGAATCACTGAATCAGAAAAATCTACTTCTTTGCTTTAATGAGTGAGATGAGAACAAAAACCTGGTAAGGGGAGGTTTTCTCATATTATAGGGACTGCCACCATCATTTCTTCCCTCATATGGTACGGCGAAGGGCTGGGGAATCGTCATCCTTCAATTGTATTTTTCCACGGCATGGATCTGGCAATAAAATCGAAGTCCCCTATTCAAATAAATAAACGACAGCATCATAAAACAATCAGATTGAAACAAAAGAAAGAATAAAATCTTGAAACATTGAAGGCATAAACTTAAAAGAGAGGGTTATGATCCAATTTTAAATTAAATTTAATAGCCCTATATGATATAACCACCAGTCATGGAATCATGGTTCATGACTGAGACAACCCACAAGAAATATGAAAACACCAGCCTGGGAAAAGGTGGCAGCAGTAGGTTTTGTCAGGCTATATTACTCAAATACAGATATGAGTGTTGGATACGAATATGTACACAAATATGTTTATTTTTTAAAGTTTTTGCACGTATTCAGAGAATCCTTAAAGGGTCATATCTCCATATTCATGTCTGGAAATGCATTGGACATGGGTACTTCAAAAGAAATGAAGTCGGAGCAATAGGGTATATGTCAGGATGGGAGGTGGACAGCAGGCAGCAATTTGCACAGCTCATTCAAGTTGGGCCATATAAGTTACTAGACTATCAACTCTATCGATAGACCAGCAAAGGCAGTTCGACAATTGTATAGATGGAGGGTAGCTTTAAAGCTGACTGCTTTCAGTAATTCTTCTAAAGAAACTATCTCAGACAAACAAGACAAATTACCTTCAGAGGTGGGTGAGGAAGGATGGACTGGTGACAACCATTGAGCACAGGTACCATAAAACCTTCGTTCATCAAATACTCCACTTGAGCTACTTCCATCACTTAGATGTGATACTTCATTCATGCCTGAGAAACCCAATGGTCCAAGACAGCCAAACTCAAGTGGTTCAGCAGGGGAACCATAACTAGAATTATAATCATAGGGATACAGCATGAAAACAGATGGAATGGTAGGTCCATTAGACAACACCCTGCAGGGGTTCATGGCTGGCAGAGAGTACATGTCATATGGCATGCCGGCAGAACTACTTCGCGAAGAATTAGAGCGGACTGGTCTATAACAAGACTGGCATGAAGTAAATGAATCATTCCTATGTGAGCCCCGAGGCCCCTCAGCTCTTCTGTCACCGGCAAGGACTGCAAATTGGTCAACTGTGAACCTTGATTTTTGATTTTGGTTGCAACTATGGCTGCAGTCATCAGCTCGCGACTTTGAATTGGCATTCCAGTTCCCTTCTTTATCTCCATGGTGGTCATTTCTATCATAATTATATTTTCCCCTCCTTGTATTTGCAGAATTACGTTCTCTCATTGAAGCTTTCTGAAGTAGAAAAAAAATCATATACAAAAATTATTTAAGGTTATAGTTCTCAAGGCTGAATAACACAGAATTGGGAGCTACACAATAATAAGATCACTCTAAAAAAAATGGATGAAACAGACTAACGTAGTACCATCTTGTGACAAACATAAGGTTGCATTTCAAATGATAGTCCACTATAATGGTGTATACCCAATTAACGGAGAACGGCAAAAACATGACCATATAACCATCCTTACTCTTCAAAGCATGCAAAGTTCAAAGGCAGAAATATAAAGTTATAAAGGCTCATTACAGATTGTCATATGTCACTTACAGGGTTTGGCAGGTATGTCCCAGTAGCAATGCGATGTCTTGTCATTTCATCTACATACCTTTGATATACACTGGAAGGTTTATTTGAAACAGATTGGACGGGAGTAACAGGAAGAATATGAGGCCATGACTCATAAGTTGAGAAAAGAGATTCACATTTGATGAAAGAGGTCTCTGGGGACCATCCCATGGGAAATAACCTTGTAAATAGAGAGGCGGCGTCACAATGGGTGAAGGATAAATCAAATGTGGAGGATATAGTGAATTTTGGCAAAACCGTCCATAGAGCAAGTTTTGCCAATGGCTAGCAATGTCATCGTTAAGAATGTCAGATCTATGCTCTGCTGGCTCAAGAAATGTAGCCTTTCTAATAGAACTAGAAGTACTTAACACTTCCGACGAATCAAGTCCCTTGGATAATTTAAAATTTTTACCAGATTCATTGTTATCCAAACCTTCATCCCAACTAACATGGCTTGTTGGTGCATCTGGAGTTCCTGTTTCTGCTGGAATGTTGTACACAGGACACAACAAAAGTGGAACTGGCGGCCCTGTTATCCTGAAGGCAAAAGGAGGAACTTCAGAATTATCCGTAGTTCTTTGCCCTGAATCTGAACCTAAGAGGAATGGAGCAATGGATATCAGTGGATCTGAGCCACTTGTTTGAGCTGCCTCAAATCCAGGCATTTGATGCCTTAGAACAGGCAAAGAACCAACTGGCTTAGGTCCAATAGTTCTTTCTCCATTTCAGTGCCCACTATTGATGGTGCATTCTAGTCTCTCCATTGTTATCTGCCTGAGAGGAACGTTCAGATACACTCTTACCTTTCCCACATGCAGCAGAAGGGAGCACAGAAGAGGCCGTTTTCCTACCCCGTTTCTCCCTAGCTGGCTTAGAGACCCTTGCTGATGACCCTTCCCAAGAACTTTCTGATAAGGTTTTACTTCTGAGTGAACTAGTATGTGAAGCAGACCTGGATCTAGAACTAGCAGATCTTTCATCAATATAAGCATCATTACATCTGTTATCTTGATATTGACAAACACCTAGATGATCCCTACTTGATCCTCGAGTTTCTTTGGTAAACTTCTGTTGGAATTTAGTAGAACTACCAGAGCTGCCTACCCTAGATGAAGGAAAAAGATTATAGCCTGCTGATATTAAAAGTTGCTTATTATCTGACTAAAGCGTTTCAAAACTTCCATTATCCAGATCAAAACCACCAATAGAGCCCCTGTCTTGTTCATGCCATAACCCATGTTCCACTTTCCCTGTGTTCATTTCTGGAGGATAAAAAATTTCACTACTGGGCTCAACTGAATCCTCTGCATTTGAGGCTAATCCAGTGCCAGGAAAATAATGGGCTAAAGGAGAAGAGACCAATCCTTGGGGAAACATTTGAATATTTGTAGGAACAATTCCGCCCAAATTTCTCTGATTGTATCCCATTGATAGAGATTGGATAGGAAGGGGTTAGTGACATGCAGCTAAATTTAGTGGAACAGGAACCAGACCATTAAAGCCATGAGCTGTAGAAGCTGCAATCATGTTCACTAGATCTTGCTCTTCTTGAAGCATTCCTTGTGAACCTGGAATTAAAGAAAAGTCCTGACCCATAGTTCCCGGGCCTAAATCATCTTGGTATCCATTAAGAAGACTGTTTGGATCAGCAGCACCATCGCTTTGACGTGCTGAAGCTTGCCTAATAGATGAAGGATCATCACGTGAAGATTTAATATTATGGCTTGCCAACATATCAGATTCTGTGTCCTTCCTGGCCTTATTATCTGACCTCATAAGACCAATACGTGTTTTCCCACTCTCTGGCATTCTGTTCCACCTTCCTTGAGAAGTAGCTTCCTTGTAAGTTTCAGTAAGCCCAGGACTGGAACGGGTCCTTGCAAAAGGATTTCTTCCTTGAACATAAGTCAGCAAATTTTCCACTTTAGAAATTCTCAGACCTGTATCATTATGCACATTCTGATTGAAATTAGAATCACGTCTAACCTGATCAGAGGTCTTTGAGTTGCTCATGCTACCATTGCTCTTTTGGTTTTGAGTATGCAAAACAGTAGATACATCACTAATTGTAGTTGTGCTTTCTGATGGATAATTAAAATTATATGAGGAAACACCACATGATACTTGAGCTCCTTCAGCTTGAGTTCCACGCTCTGAGGAAATATCATTTCTTTTGCTGCTTGAATTGTTCCTAACGTTCTTAGATCCATGAGTGTGGTCCAAATTTGAAAATCTCAAGTGCCAAAGATAATTCCTTGGTGCATCAGGACACTGGCCACGGCCATGCCTTTCCGACGTATTCATAAAGAACTGATTTACTTCATAATACAGGTCCTCTTTGGGACAATCAAGTAATCTTGCCAACCTTTTCACTCCAAATGAAAATGCACTGAGTATCCTAAAGAAATTACCTGGAGAATAGAAAATTATTTTTATGCATAACACCTATTAGCATTGCATAGCCAACTAGAAAATTGACAACTTAACAACTCCAAAAGCATCAAAACTGTCAAAAAGATTTACATAGTTATAGGTATAGAAATTGAATAGTATCCACCTCTGATTCATGACATGCTTAACCATAAAAGTTTCAAGTAAGTGCCAAAACTGTGTAGAAGTAAACAAAATTAAGATTCTAACTCTTTGATAGCTATGTTACCTAGACACTTCATTTTTCCTAAAACACCCGTGTCTAACAAATATTCAAATACGCGTATGGGTGTATAATCCCCCAAATATATGGAAAAACATTTAAAAACTGAGCATATCTCTGTCGAACACAAACCCATATATGACACTCATCACAAGTCAAGGTAAAATAGTCTGTTAACACCTTTCTTCCATCCGTTAACAGTCTCCTTACCTTGATTTCAATTTAAGTTCACTATTTTCAAAAGTTCTGAAACATTTGACTCTCTTAAAAGTTCATTATAATCCATCTTCGAAAGGATTTCATTGGTCCATACAAGAATAAGATGGGGGAAAAGGACATTTTAATTTATCAAATAATGCCAAGGATAGAAACTTACGACCAATAAAGCATGCAACCATAATATTGGAAACACAGAATTGCTAAACAAGGGAGGGCAAAAGACACAAAAATCAAGAGTAACATCAAAATGTACAACGAATAACCACTAAAAGGTTGTAGAAGTAACTACCTTTACTAACACTATGTCCAAGATTGTTATTTATATGCAAAGGATCAACTACATTGAAATGTTTAGAAACAAAGGGTTGGCCCTGATTTTCATGGCAAACAGCATATCTTGAACTACAAGTATCAAGAAAATATTTGCTAAGTAATAACTCTCCACCATCTCTTCTAGGAGATTCGGCTGCAAAAAGGTATTTCAAACAATGTAATTAATACTAGAAAACAGGCAAACATTCTGTAAGCAGAAGCTTCTTGATCAAAGCTCAGAATAAGATGTCCCAGAAATTGTACTACCTGTTATGTCTGGCATCGAACCAATTGGAACAGGACCCCAGAGACTAACACAAAAATTTTCCCAATCAAATTTGCTAAAGAACTCTAGAAAACGATACAGGACCTATGCATGAAAAGGGGGAAAAAATCAGACAGATATACAGACAAATGCAAAAAGCATAAAAAATAGAAAGGTAACCATGGCCACCTTGAGTGCTCCAGAAAAGGAATATGTAAAGAACTAAGGTTTCCAGGGCATAGGTTGAGATAAGTCCATGATGAGCACCCAATATACGGCTCTCATAATAACACCATACCTTCATCAATATGATGCTACGTTTGAACAAATGGTTCTGATTTATTAAACGATCAACCTACACACATGGACATTAAGTTAGGTTAAAACTTATACATATTTTAAAAGGTCTATCATTCCACAAATAATTCTGTAGACATGTGGTTGCAGGTTTTGCATTACTTACCTCTTCAAGGAAACAAAGCGTACATAATCCACCAAGCTGATTAAATGAAATGTCCACCACAATATTTTCTACAAGACACTTTATTATCTTCATCTGAAAGTGTATGAGAAGGTATAGAAAATAACAAAATGAATCAATGTATTAAGATAACAGCATTGAGCAAATTACTGCAGGAATTCTACAACTAGTTTTATGCAAAAAGACATTTCTGAAGATAATGTGAAAAATAAAAACCTTAACAGTGAAAATAAGGAGTCCCCAGCACAGTAGCAAGTGTCACAGATATGCAAATTCTAACCGAAGAAATCTGGCAAAGAAAGAGATACTGAAAAATTGACAGAATGTTAAACAAGAGATTCTGATAAGAAAGACAAAATCTGAGATTCCTGGGAAAGATTCCATATGCATAGTGAAGAAAAGGCATCTCATTAAAACTTTACCTCAGCCTGAATGTACTGAACTTCTTTTGCTCGGAATTCAGCATTCTCCTGTTTTACTTCCTTTTCCAGTATATCACGAACCTTATGAGCCCAAGCATCCTTCAAACTTTGATCCTTACTGAAAGCCGTTAAGTCGATATCTCCATCCGGCAAATATGTTTTGAGGGTCACAGACCCAAAAGTAAAAATCTGATTCATGAACTCTAAATTAAAACTGATTGATGAACTCAACACCATTAGTCCAGAAAAGTTAAAACTGCATATAATGTAAGTTTCATTCATCCCTCCACTCAACGACTGGAACATGAAATGCAAAGATTGGAGCATTTTAATCCTCGATATGAATGCAACTTATCCATCCTCACCATTTTCAACCAAACAAATCTATTCAATCATTTTCTTAACATAGAAATAAAACAATTCCATATAACGCCATTCATTAAATAAAGGAATGATAATGGAATGGCATTATATTGGACCTGACATGGGAAGGATATAGAGATTAGACGCTGGATATAATCAGCGACAGCAATCCGCCGGCCTTCCGACCGCAAGTTGGGCTGTATGCAGGCAATGAGGTCAGCTGTTCTTTCCTCAGCCTTCTTCCATCGCTCCGGATCAAGCACCCTATCCATCGAGGTGGCTTCGCCGGTAACAAACCGTTCAGCAATAGCCCGGTCGGTGCCTGCTGCTGCTCAGTCCACCCTCGATGCTCTCCCATGCAATCCTAAACCACTTTTTCTTCCTTAATAACTTTCCAAAACCATCCCAACTTTTATAACGCAACCAAGAACATAGAATTAAATTTCAAAATTAAAAAAAAAAAAAACTAATCCGGAAAAAATGGAATGTCTTTTCAATATTTACGATTTCCCAATGAATTTACGATTTTTTCTTCCAAAAAACAAAAAAGAAGAAGAACCATACTTCGAAATTAATTTTATTTTGGGTTTTTTTTTTTTTAGTTAATCAGGCAAGAATCTTAGACGGTATTAACGTTTCTGAAATAATAAAATGGCAAGCTCAGTAATTATTGCCAAAACGAAGGGGATATTGCCAATAAATTTCCAAGGTAAAAATTAAAAAAAAAAAAAATCTAAGTTTTCCCCTCTTTTTCAGTCAACTGAGAAAATCTACAAATTTTGGATTAAAAAAAGCCTAGAAATTTTTTTTTAAAAAAAAAAAGGAGAAGGAAACTTTAGAGGGCACAGAAAAGGGAAAATGGGAAGGTGAGATTATCAAAAAAAAAAAAAAAAAAACTAATTAGAAACTGCAGCAATCCTGGAAATTGGGAAGTGTCGTCGAATAGGAAAAAGAAAAGGTAAAGAATGATGAAATAGCACATGAAAAAGGCAAACATTGGAAAGAATTTGTTGACGTGGAGACCAAACTGAAGGGGGGGGGGGGGAGGGGCGTTTGGCTACGAGAACAGTGGAACATAGTATTTGTTTGAACTTTGAGGAAGTTTGTGCAATTTAGGGTTTTTCTTTTTTTTTTGTCTTTTAAAAATTGGGAATTTAATTGAGAGGAAAGAAATTATAATGAAATGTCAGAGAGAGAAAAAAAAAAGAAAAAAAAAACAACTAGAAAATAAAAGAAATGATATTAGATGCCAACGAAGTTCTAGCTCAAATAGCATGCATAGGCAGCAGATTATATGAATCAATCTTATACGAATAAGTTTCGATTCATATTCATTTATTTATTTTTAGATTTTTTTTATATTTTGATAGTATTTGTTAATAATTTTTAAAATTTTGATTAAATTCAAATTTATTTATTAATAAGTTTATTTAAAATTGATTCATTTAAATTAAATAAATTTGTTAATGGATATTAAGTAAACATGTTCTTAAATATATAATTGAACAGGTTAACGAACAACTAAAAATGTATTCATAAACGGTAAATAAACAACTAAGATTTAGCTGTAGATTTTGTTAATTATATTTTTGCTTTTGATATTAATTTTTTCAATTTTAAATATAAAATAATAAAATAAAAATGATATCATAAATAAGTAAAATAAAAATATATTATTATTAAATTATTGTTGAGACTCACTGTTAACTTTCGAAGTATTGTCTGCTTTCATTCATTAGCTCTTTTTATTTTATCCACAAAAGGTGCCTATAAAGTATGAGAAAGCCTCTACATATATGCTATTAGAGGTTTTCAGATTTTCTCAATGTAGGACTAAAGTATTACAAGCTTTTTCTCCATCCAAAGCTTGATGTTGTCGTTAAATTCAATACGAAAAAGACAAAATCAAAATCACATCAGACGTTAGAAATAGCTCTCATCATATAGAACTTAGCTCCTATAAGAATCTAAAAGTGGCTCTCATGGTGTAACTTTTAGCTCTCGCTGACTAGTAACTGTACTCTGATATCATTTGTAAAAAGCCATACACAATCAACAAGGTATTATCTGCTTTAACTCATCGAACCTCACAGTCTTATCTACAAAAGACACCTCGTAAGTGCGAATTTAAATCTTTACATATATAGAACATAATGGCATAGGCGAAAATTGCCTTATCCATATCCACTTTATCTAACATGGATGTTAAAAACATCTACTTCTATGAATGTCAATTACATCAATAACATCTTTATGGTGTTTCAAGTCACCTTTTTACTAATAATTTTTAATTTAATATTATAAAATATATATTATAATTTATTCATAAACATATATAATATTAGCATATTATATTACTTTTTTGTGTATATTTATATATATATATCTAACATATATATATATATACACTAAAAATATCAAAAATATATATAAAATATATTAAGTGGTAAAATTGTAATTTAAAAAGTAAGGCGGATAAAGCATTCATTAAAACCATCTTGCTCCACCCCGCTTCCAACTTTTCAAAAAATAAAAAAAAAAAAAACAAAACTCCCATTTGAAGCAGAATCCACAAAATAAATCGAATTTTGTAATCCTTACGTAAAGTAAGTGAAAGGTTACAGATAAAATAAAAACTTTAAAAATAATGATTTTAAATAAATTTTCTAAACATAGCAACCTTGAACTCATATGATTACATAACAAAAAAAATAATTAAAATATAATATAAAATACAATACAAATATAATAACATAAATTTGACTATTATAACATATGCTTATAACCGTGACTATATCTATCGAACTTTTTCTTTTGGTCCAAGTTTAGAATGATTAAGCTTATCCGTAAGCCGATGATTCTCATTTGTGACTCGTACATAAATTTATGCACATCTTAAGATGAAAATGTCTATAGTGCACTGATGAGTGCATATACATATATATATATATATATATATATGTAATAACACTGCATTGCAGGCCTATTAAAATACCTGTTATAATTAGTAAAGATGGTTTTAAGGAGTTGATGACTCAACAACCACTTCACCAGTCAGACACTTCACCAAAATATTTCTAAATAAATATAGTCAATGGCCCTAACCGGTGTCTAATTTTCAGTAGTAGCAGAGGCTTGTGGTTCCTCTAACAACATTGTGCAGTCATTGTGTTTAGTTTCTTTATATGTACTTGCTCAATGCAAAAGGAAAAGTAGAATTTGAAGTTATAAAAACCAATTCCTAGCTGATGAATAATCTGGATTTGAAATGTAACATGGTGATTATTTACTTCATTTGTTATTTTCTTTGGCCGAAATAAAAGAATTGACGGGCCAAAACACCCATATGGGATATTTGTTGACAGCCATAATCCACTAGTTCTTTTTCAGCTTAGATTAGATATGAAAAACATTTCATAGAAGTTGTAATAAATAGATGAAGAACTGGATAAGTATGTCTTTTTGTCAGTTGTAGGTTTGCAAAATGTTCATGTAGATATTAAATTTTTAGCTTGTCAAAGTTACCAACAACCAGACATCCTAAGCTGAATTTCACTGTAGACATTTCAACTTCATGGTTTTTCCTTCATTTCCTTGCTTGGTCTTACCAACAATTAGACATCTTAAGCTGAATTTCACTATAGACATTTCAACTTCATGGTTTTTTTTTCATTTCCTTGCTTGGTCTTGGAGAAAATAAAAAGATAAATGAAGGGTTTGTTTGGTTTTAGAAAATATTTTCTGCTTAACACATATGATATCGATACAACTGACTATACAAGTTATAATACCTAAAAACTATAACACAAAGGAAAGGTACAAAATTAGTTATTAAACACAATGACTATAAATGTTTATAATGAAATTTTTTCTTTTGGAAAAAATATTTATTTTGGGATTATATTAGAATACTAATTTATACCTTTATATTGTATTCAGTTTTCAATTTACTTACTAGTAATTTAGGTTTGATTGTATAAATGTAATTCTATTTTTTAAATTTTTTATCAAATATTTTAAATTAAATATTTAATATAATATCGAGACATGTTCTGTTTTATTGGCATTATATGTTACTTTTACTCTTACTTATTATTTGACTTGCTTCAAATTTATTACGTGACAAATTTTTTTATCTTCACTTATACATAATAAAAATAATTAATATAATATTATTTCACGTTAATTAAATTTTAGATTATATATAATATTATATTGGTTTGCTAGACAGTGCCAGTGAATATAAAACATGGAAGGTCCCACCATTTGGCCTTTTTCTACAAATATTTTGCTGAAGTGGGGCGATTAGCTTAAAATCAACGATTTGGAATTTGCTTTTCTATGATAAGAACAAAGGAAAAAAAAAAGTGGGGGGGGGGGGCCAAGACATCAACATGGCATAAAGGGTAGATTCCTAAATTTTCTTCACTGTTGCAGCATAAAGCGTCTTGTTCGAAGGCAAATGTTGCTTTCGTGGGTCCTTTCTCCAAACTTTTAGACTTTCCCAAACAGTTCCCTGCCACCCACAGCTGGACCCAACCCCATCTCTTCGTCCGCATGCATCGTATACGATAAATCGATAATTCATATATTTATATAATATTTATATATTTATATATTTTATAATTATATTTAAAATATTTTATATTTTATATAAATTTTATTATATAAATTATTTATATTATATAAATTTTAAAATATTTATATATTTATATTATTTTATATTTTTATTATTTTTATTATATTTCTACGATAGAGTTTGATATTATTAAGTTTTATATTGTTAAAATTTATATTTTTAATTTTGAATATAATATGATTATAAAATATAAAAATAATTAAAAATAATAAATTATAATATGATATTTATATTAATATTGATATAATAATATTTTAAAATTTATATATTATAAATTATTAATGCATTAAAGATTATAAAAATATATAATATTTTAAATATAATTATGATATATAAAATAATATGAATATAAATATAATATAAATATATAATTTATTAAATTTATTAAAAATTATGATAAAAAATATTTTATTTTTATTTTTTGATAATACAAATTAAAATTCCATTAATCTGACAAAAAAAATTTAACTTTCATATGCTGTTAAATGCAAAGTAAAAGGGAAAAAAAATCCATCATGAAAAATAGTTAAAGGAGGTCAAATTTTCCATCATTTAGATATTTTAGCACTTATTGCAATAGTAAATGGATAAGTGTAAATTTTAAAATTTTTAATGATTAAAATAATAAAAAAAATTTAATTTGATTACTTTATTTAGATAAATTTAGTATTTTATTTATTTAAATAAATATTAATTTTTAATTTACACAAGAGAGTTTGTTTTGCTTTTTTTTTAACTTATAAATTAAAATAAATTTCTTATAAAAATAAAAATTTTAAAAATAAATTAATATTATTTAATAATTTAATTTTTGAAAGCTATTTATCATGCAGGCATATACTCAGAAAAAATAAAAGCTAGATATTTTATTTTTAAAAGATTTTTTCTTTCAAATAAGTACTTTTTTCTATCTCTAAAAGAAATTTAAAATATATATATATAAATTCTTTGTAAAAGTTATGTTTTAAAATAAGATAACAAAAAAGCTTTTTTCTTTTTTTTTTAATTTTTTTTCGTTAAAAATAAGTGACCAAACAAGCACTTAGATAATCTCTTAATTTTTAATTTATTTTCAAATAATTTTTTAATTTTTAATTTTTACTTAAATAAGTTTTAAAAATAAATTAATCTCTAATTTGAAATAATTATTCATTTGGATACAAATAAAAAGAAAATTTTTATTTAAGTACAATAAAGATATAAAAATTTATTTAAGAAAATAAAATAGTTCCTCAGAATTTTTTGTATTTTAACCAAATTTAATTCAATTTCATTCTATCAAAAATCATAGCTTGTATCGTGACAGAAAAAAAAATAAAACAAAAAAACTTCTAATCAATAATTGTGTTAATTTCTTTTTTACGAAAAAGTACGATCCTTAGGTAATATGTTCCATAACTATTAGCTATTTGGGGCATTGTATATAAGTGAAAAAGAAAAAAGATTAGATTGTACGAAACCAAGCAAAATCGAACCAAGTCGAGATAAAACCCAAGCGGGAAGGTCCACTTCCCTTTATACTTCTGCAAAAGCCAAAACAAAAAT
Organism: Adansonia rubrostipa; assembly: GCA_038381775.1. Taxonomy (NCBI): domain Eukaryota; kingdom Viridiplantae; phylum Streptophyta; class Magnoliopsida; order Malvales; family Malvaceae; genus Adansonia; species Adansonia rubrostipa. The sequence goes on along the minus strand of JBBYHM010000006.1, from coordinate 2,080,316 downwards.
CGTGGAAAAAAAAAAAGAGTAAGTTTATATCTCTGAAACTCTTCTGTAAATTTCTTTTTTTTTTTTTTCAGCTTCTCATTTATAGAGAGACAAAGAGAGGTAATTATTATTGTTCATTTGATCAGATATATCAATCAGAAAAAAATGAACGGCGGTGATGCTTACGCTGTGATGGAGGAACAGTACATAAGTAGACATCACAAGCACCAGATCGGAGACGACCAGTGCACCTCTTCTCTTGTGAAATACATCAAAGCCCCTGTTAATCTCGTAAGTTTTCGATGATACCTTCGAATTTCCTCGATTTTGTCGCCGCCGCTTTAGGCCGTTGATTCGGTCTTCTTTCTTTTTTTTTTTATTTTTTCCTTCGGATCTGCTAACACTATCCATCTTTTTCCTCTGTTTTAATTGTTAAAACAGAAGTCAAATTCATGTTCGTATCGAAATTTCTTGCTTTTTTTTTTTCCCATAATTTTCACAGATTAAAAGAAAAAAAATACATAGTTTTTCACTAAGATCCGAATTCCAAAGTAGATGTCGGAATATTTGATGATTATTTCCAGTTGTTACAACGTAGTAGTACTACAGGTGTTTTTTTAGTATGTAGTACCAATCATACTGATCTGTGAGTATTGATTTTAGATAATCGAAACGTTATTAATGCTATGTCATTTCAGGTCTCGTAGAGATCCGTTTCGGTCCAATACCAATATTATATCAATTCATGTTTTGTATATATCCCTAATACTTCGGTATTAATATTATACCGTTTTAGGTTTTGTATTGATCTTTATCGGTACTTGGAACAGTATCTTGCTTCTTTGTTTTTCTAATTTGCGCTTATTTAATATTTTGTAATAATTTTTTTATATTTTTAATTTTTCATAATTATTCTTAAAAATAAAATATATTCATTAAATTATACTATTGATTTTAATTAATAATAATTTATTATATTTTCAATTATTTTTATATTTATTTATTGGATATTTATAATTTTAAATTTAATATTTGCTTGTGTATATAATATATATTTTGTTAAATTATTTGAAAATAGGTTATAAATATATATTATGAAAAATATTTTAAAAATAGTAGTAAATTTGAAACGATTCACCTAAGCACACTGATATCAATATTTATCAATACAAAAATAAAAATAATATGCTCACCAATATCACTTTGCTTTATACTCTTATATTTAAATTTTTTTGGTTCTTAATAATTAAAAAATATAAATTTATAAAATTAAATAAATAACAATTGAATTTTATCTAAAATGATAATGAAAAATATTTTTAGCGTTTTTATTAATTTTATTGCAATTAAATACTTTTGTTGATGTCCTTATATTTTTGTGTATGATAATCGTTAAGGTATTATATATTTAAATAAATTTTGATATCTTAATATTCCGTATTATATATACTGTGATGTTTATTTTACATTTTCATTTGTATTTTTTACTGTATTAATATCGTATCGAATTTAAATTGTTTGGTCTATTAAAAATAATGGCTGTATATGGGACGATGAATTATGTTTAGGTATGGTCGTTGGTGAGGCGGTTTGATCAGCCGCAGAAGTACAAGCCGTTCGTGAGCAGGTGCGTCGTGAAAGGGGATCTTGGGATCGGTAGTGTTAGAGAAGTTAACGTCAAGTCCGGCCTTCCGGCCACCACCAGCACCGAACGATTAGAACTTCTTGATGATTATGAACACATTCTCGGCATCAAAATTGTCGGCGGTGACCACCGTCTCAGGGTACAAGAACTCGTATTCACTTTTTTTTTTAACTTAAAAAGAAGAAACAAAGGAATTTGATTGTTATATAGTCTACAAAGCACGGATACGGACACATAATATGACTAAACATGGTAAAGATATTAAAATACAAGATTTCAAAAATTTAGGACTCCGTTATTGTAGGATGAGACAATAAAATAATTTTATATAAAGACAAATTAAAAATGTAAAATTAATATTTTCAATTAAATACTATCATGCAAATATTTTTAAAATTTTTTATTTAGAGATTGAACTTTTAAAAATTTTATTAAAATTAAAATTTTTATCGTTAATTTCAAATTTGAGAGAAAAATGCAAATATATACATGCATAGCATGTCTGGATGTATTCAACCATGTTTGAACGAGTCTAACTGTATTTTGATTATATTTTAATTGTTTTCAATTTTATTTTTACTTTTTTACATGTTTTTATATATCCAATACTTATTTTATGGTGTCGGAATTATATTCATATTAAACACGTATATTACATTTTGGCACTTCCCTAATGGATGTGTCCGTGCTTCATAGTATTAATTTTGTTAACTGATTTTTGCAGAACTATTCTTCAATCATAACGGTTCATCCCGGGGTCATTGAAGGAAGACCAGGGGCCATGGTGATCGAATCATTCGTCGTCGATGTGCCCGAAGGGAACACGAAGGACGAAACTTGTTACTTCGTGGAAGCTTTAATCGGATGCAATCAGAAGTCATTAGCCGACGTTTCCGAGCGGATGGCTGCGCTGGACCAGACGCAACCTAACAACCGATACTAATCTTTCCAGGAAATCATAGCTGGGGCTAGAAGCTGTGGGTGTTTTCATGATCTGAAACAAGTTCTGGATCCAATCCTCGATGTGATTTTTGCTTTGTTATGGAGTTCGGGTTCTCAACAAGTGGAAGAAGACGGGGTCCTTTTTCTCACCATTGTTTTCTGGTTACCTGAGTTTTCTGCAATGGTGGTGAATGCATGTTACTGTGGTGTTTTTTGTCAATATTTATATAAGAAAAGGTGTAGGCTTTTATTTCCATACTGAAGCTGCACTTGTAGATGCGGATCTATTTGGAGCATGGTTCTAAATCGCAGTTGTAAATTTCCTTGCAAGCGTGGTTGTGAGTGTTATGTAACATATTTTAGTTGTTGTTGACGTGAATTTGATAATCTCAAGGATAAAAGTATCTAGTCCTGCTCTTTTCCCCTTTGTTTTGTGCATATTGGTGTCTTTTCAATAACGTCTTGTTTGGGGTAAATCCATTAACGTGGGCTTTTTTCGTTTTTCAAGTGTCAAGCACTTTGTTAAGTATATATATAGTATTTGTTTGGTTCTCAGGCTTTGAATTTGAGTGCAGAAAGTGCAAGTACACCATGGAAATGCACAAAGGGATCGATTTGTGAGTCATAAAGTTGAACGGCAGGCCTAATTCATCTTTGCTGCTGTGAACTTCCAACACTTATCCATCTGAGAGAATATGATCGAAGACTTCAATTGCGATCACGGACACTATTTATGTTGCCTTTATTGTGTGGTTAAAAATATAATGATTAGTATAATTATTGTAATTAATAGCAACAAATATCGATAAATATTGATGAAAAAAATTGAAAGTCTTAAATGCCAAAGCTTCATCAAGGTGTCAAGCTCTTCCAAGATCGACCATGGAAGAATAATTTCAGATTGTTGGTATTATATTGTAATCAGCTCTCAGACTGTCAAAATATTTCCATTCTTCGCCAACTAGACCTGAATTCTTACAAAGCAATCTTCTTAAAAGGGTAAAACACATGATAATATTAAATATAATTATACGATTATCATATATATAAAATAATTAAAATATAATACTAATGCATATTTTAAAAATTATATAATATGAATCATTAATATATCAAAATTGATATAAATATAAAATATTTAAACATAATTTTAACTCAAAAAAATACGAACTTAATAAAAATACATAGATTGATAGGTTAAAACCATCTCTTTACCAAGGCGCCAGGCAATTTCAGAAAAAAAAAACAATTGTGAAAACCTCATAAGCAGCTTTCAAATTGCCAGACTTACTGTAAATGTTTAGGTGACGAGGACGCGGATATATGATACGGTAAAGATTTAATCATTTATAAAAAATTAAAACAAGTGTATGGCGAGATACAACAACAAAACATATTCTTTTATATAATAGAATACAATAAAGATATAAAATTAATACTTTTTATTTAAATATCAGTATGAAAAATAGCTTTTTAATTTTTAAAAATTGTTTCTGAATTTATGAACTTGAACTTTGAAACCCCCCATTAAAATCATTCATTGTTGATTCCATATTTGCAAAACAATGCCAAAAAACAAAAACCTTCATCATGTGTCCGCTGTGTTTGGGCTTGCTTGTTTAATTGTGTTTTGACCATGCTTTGGCTCTATTAGATTTTATTTTTATTTTTTGACGTATCTTCACATATTCAATATATATTCTATTATATTAAAATTATATTCATATTAAATATGTATCTGACACTTAAATATTACTTCCTAATAAATGTATCTTTAGATGTGCATGTTTATAAGTGCATAACCTCAAAAACTTTCATCTACAAATTTTTTTTACGATTTTAATTTTTTCATTATTAATATTTATAATTTATATTTATCTCAATAATATCTATTTCGATTAAAACTCAATAAAATAAGATGCATTTAAACTACTGTAGTAGGCCGAAAAATCTCGAAGAATCCTTATAGTTTTCGTTCTGTGAACTAGCTGACAATAAAGCAGTACAAAAGACCACATTATATTACTTGTGTTCAAGGGCAGGGTAGCTTGCTGGACTCAACAATTTTGACATTTATCAAATTTAATATAAAATTTTATGATTCGAGCTCATTCAGCCAGACTCAAATAATTATTCATTAAATAAAAATTATTTAAATTTAATTATAAAATTTTATTAATATTAATATAATTTTTTTAATTTTTAAATAATAAAAAAACTTATAAATCAGATAAAATTTAAACTTAAATAAAATTTGAAAAAAAAAAGGTTCAAACAATGGTTTGGTCCTACTTGGCTATGAACCCCTTTAATTAGGACTCGTTCCTAAATTGTTTATTGAAATTTTAATCTAAAGCAACTCTTTTTCTCCCTTATTTACCTATATTTTGTTAAAAAAAAAGAAAGAAAAGAAATACACAACAGTAGATTATTTCAAGAAATTCTTAGATATCTTACATTCTAGATATTCCCAATTTTTTTATTGTAATTCTTTAGCTTACTATTATAATAATATTATTTTAAGTGCAATTATAAGGTATAACATTGAACAAATTACTCAATAAGGTAGAAAAATATTTTAATTTATTTATTTCTATTGTATTTATATATTTTTTTTACATGTGGGAATAACATAAAATTTCAAAAAGTTATGCACCAAAAAATTTTTATTTTTGAAAATGAATTCCTTAATTTCTTTGATTTTTTTATTTAAAATTTAAATCGAAGTCTTTTTCCTTTTTTGGCTGCAACAAAGAAAAATAATTCACGCGTGCCCGGCACTGACGGGCTATAACGGGCAGGGAAAAAGTAAAAACGTTAAAAACGCAATCGTTTCGAGAAAAACTAGCCGTTGTATCGGCATTGGCCAGAGAAGATCCGAGAGAGTACTTTGAATGTGCTAATTATTAGGAATATGGTAAATAAAATAAAGTATGACATAAAAAATAATATAAATATAATATAAATTTATATAATTATTAAAATTTATATAATAAAAATTATTAATTTGTTAAAATTTATATAATATATAATATTTTAAATTAATAATAAAAAATTTAAATTAAATTAATTAATTGAATCAGTTTAACAAAAAGCTAAAGACTGGTTGTTTGAATTTGTTTAAAACTGCTAAAAATTAGAGAAAATTTGTTTTATTTTTATTTTTTAATTTTAATAAGCAATAAAATTTTAATTTATAAAATCTTAGATTTATATTAAAATTATAAAACTAAAGTGTATTTTTTATCAATTATTTATTATATTAATTATTTATTTAATATTAAAATTATTTTAATTTAAATCGATTAGTTTAACTAATTGAATCTTATTTTTAACCTTACTTTAAACACCATTAATTTTTGATATAAAGGAAGTAGCAACTATAAGTGTATATTAGGCCGAGCTGCAGTGCCAAAAATTGAATTACTATTTAAAATTAATAAAAATAAAAATTATTAATATTTATATATTTTATAATTAAATTTAAATAAAAATAAATTTTATTAATAAATAATAGTTTAAGCCGGAATAGTCAGCACTAATTTGTGTTCAGGACTTATCCATCAGGATAAATCCGACGTTGGATAGAATGTTAAATGGAGCGGGAAATAAAACTTGAAATAGTCAAATACAATTGAGGCACAGCCGGATACAGATTACAGAGTTTAGATTATACGTTGTGTTTGATTTTTTCGAAGTAGCTCTCTCTCCCTTGGCAACGAAGGAAGGAAAAAACAGTGCTAAAAACGAAGCTTAATCGTCGCCCAAATCAAGTTCGCCGTTTCTTCTATGGCGAAAACCAAGCACAGCGCTGCTAAGAAACAAAAACGAAAGCCATCTGGTATTCCTCACTCTTTTTTTTTTTTCAAATTTTTTTCTCTAAAATGAAGAATTTGCTTTGGATTTTGTTAACAATTAGTTTTTATAATTATCGACAAAATGTAGTTGCCGCTGCGTCCTCACCGTCGACGGCGTCACCTGGAAACCGTTCGGTAACCTTTTCCTTCTCTGATTTTTTTCTTTTGTTCCACTCTTGTTTGAAAATTTTCTCTTTTTTGTCTCGTTGATCAGAAAATGTTGACAGAAAAGCCAGAAAATTATGGTTGGTTGTTGATTTTTCCATTATTTTGGGGAAAATCAAAGAAGAAGATGACCGAAATGTTCTTAGCTCTTCCAAACAGGAATTTCAGTTCTTCCCATCCCTCACCTTTTAGTGCCAGTTTAATCTTTTTCTCTTTAAATTTCACTTTCTATTTGCTGGCTAAGTAGAGCAAATTAGTGATTTAAATTGCAATTGTTTGTTTATTACGGTTGGAAACATAACAATGTTATCACAATTAATTGCTATAAATATCGTAAAAGAGTCGAAACTGCACAATAATAACTGTAATGTCCCGTTGTGACCATTACTTAATCTTGAAGCAAACAAATGAAGACAAGGGCAAATATTTGAAAAACTCTGCCTAGAAAATATAATTTACCAATTTTTTTTTTTTTGATAATTGAGATTTGTGTTCATATTATGGAAATGACCTTGCCATTAAAAAACAACCTGCTGAATTAGGAAAACAATGACTGCCCAAATCTTCCTACTTTGTGATTTTCTCAATTAATGGATCACAATCTTTGTCACACAACCTTCAAGAAACGATAAGTACCCAAGGTTACCTATTTTGAATCCAGTAGAAAATTGACTACCCAGAGCAAAAAATTTTCACTTTTGGAATTGTTGAGCTGTAACCAAGAGATGCTGTAAAAACCCTGAAGGATCCTCTGAATAGAAAGAACAGAATCTCTAGTACTTTGCAAAGGACCCTGAGGTTATCAGCAAAACAAAGGTGACCAAGCTGAAATCCTATGACATTGAGGATGAAATTTGAAAGCACTCATCACACCTGCTTGGTTCAAGAGGCCTGATACGACATTCATGGCAATATCAAAGAGATAAGGGGAAAGAGAATGTCCTTCCCGCAGCTCCTAGCACCTGAATTTACCATTTTTATTTGTTCCTTGTTGTCTTCTTTCCCCTACATTTCCCTTATTTCCTTCTTTATCATAACTGTAATTTAAATCTGAGGTCACTTTTGCATTTTTTTTTTTCTGTTTCTGAAGCCACACGCTGGAAGGCCTAGAAAAACTGGACAGGCCACACCATGTGAGTTTTTCTCAGTCATGATACCCCCACTATAAGTAACAAAATTCATGCTGTATCAAAGATTGAATGTTCTTCTTTTTTTATTGTTAAAGCTCAAGGAACATCGAAGAAGGCTCATCGTTTTAAACCAGGAACAAAGGCTCTTCAAGAGATTCGGAAATACCAGAGGACCTCAAACAGACTCATTCCTGCTGCCAGCTTCATCAGAGAAGTAAGCTCTCTTTCTCTTTGGTGCTTGTTGATTGTATGCGTGTATCTAAACTTGTTTGTTGTTTCCACTGCATTACTAATTGATCGAAATTTGGTATAGTTGTTGCCGTGAATACAACTTTAATAATTAACAGTACGAGATTGAAATAAACTCTAGAGTTATGGTTGAATTTGGAAAAAAGAAGCATCTTATTATATTTCAAGCTTTGACACTGAAATTTCACAATTAGCTGACATTAATATCGCCCTTGTGAGTTATCCAAAGGAAAAAAAAAAATCACCTTGTGAGTTCATTATGCTCTATCTTTCAGCTAAGCATTATTATAACTTATGAGGCTGACTCAGAAGGTACTGATGTTCAATATGGATTCTTTTGTAGGTAAGAGCTATTAGCTACCAACTTGCGCCAGAAATAAATCGTTGGCAAGCTGAAGCTTTAGTTGCAATTCAAGAGGTTCGATAGCTTATCCAACCTTCTACTATAAGGAAAATTGATAAGCCTTTAAAAAAATAAATAGACACAGATACATTCACACTCATGCACACACTTACATGGAAGCTAATTTTTGGCATGCGGATTTGGATGGGGTTGGTCTGTTAGAATTCATGCTTTCTAGTCACCATATTATCATGTAGCCATAGGTTAGGTTGCCAACATTAACATGCATATTTTTTTTTACGCTTAGCATATCTTAATTTTGCATTCATAGGTCTCCAAAAAATGAACTTGCATTTGAGTATGGTATGAGTATGCTAACTTCCATTCGTTAATTAACTGTATGATTGTGATGAACTTTGGTTTGTTCAGTTTGTTATATTTTATTTTACAACAGGAAATAGCAAGGCAATTTGTTGTATAAATATTTTTGCTACTTTCTAGTTCGTCAAAGTATATGACTTTGGGTGCATTTGCAGGCAGCAGAAGATTATTTGGTTCAATTGTTCGGAGATGCAATGCTGTGTGCGATTCATGCAAAGCGTGTTACATTGAGTAAGTTAAAGAATGGAGAAACTGCGGTAAAAGTCCATTTGGCAGTTCTTACCGTAACGAAGGAAGCATTTTAGTATCTGTACTATTAAAGTAAGTATTTTAGTCCCTTTAGTTTGAAAATTTTAGCAAATAAAGAAAAATGGTTCATGATGTTAAAAAATCGTTTAAATACTGATAAAATGTTGACGTTTCATGTGATGTGAAATTTTGAATTTTATACAAAAAAAAATCCAAACTCTCCTGTAAACCAAACCTATTTCTATATAAAATTTAAAATTCTACATCATATGACACATTAGCATTTCATCAACATTTAAACAGTTTTTTAAACACCGTTTGTCCTTTTTCCTTATTTGCTAAAATTTTTAAAGTATAGGGATTAGAATATTAACTTTAATAATATTGGAAGTAAAATGCTTCCTTCATTATAATAAAGGGACTGTTAGTAGACTTTTACCAAGAAACTGCTGTTGTTTTTGTTTGAAATAGTTTATATTGGGGATATTTGTTCTAGATTTCAGGGTTTTTCTAAGTTTTTAATGGTTGTAGCAATCTAAAGGTAGCCATAATAACATGGTAAACATTATGCAGTCAACTCCGGGTTTTATTTAATCTGATACTTTGATGGTGTGTATTTGATTAATTGAAGTTAGTTGTTTATTTTATTGATGGGAGATCATGTAAGCAGAATGATGCCATGGGGCATATTAATAGTTTGCCTCTGGGCCTGTGAATCGTTTCTTCTGTTGAATCTCTAAAAAATAATGGAAACATGGAGAAGTTTATGGACAGCTTAATATGAGTAATGTTTATTCTGAATATGTAGCTTCCTTTATAATAGAAGAGTAAAATAGGTCTTGAAGAGTGTAAGTTATATCACATTTTTAATTGTTAGCTTCACACGAACACTTGAAATTTCGCCTATGGTTTAATCTCTAATTCTCTTTACATTCTACATCCAGTCTGCCTAGCTAATTTCATTACGCAACTATATTACTCAAACTTGGATATGAGTGTTGGATATGAGTATGTATCTGATACGGGGATATTCAATTTTTTCTAAGCTTTTCCATATATTTGGAGGGTCATATCTTCATACCCATATCCCGATATGTGTTGAACACCTGTGTCGGACGCAGATACTTTAAGAAAAATAAGGAGTCGGAGCAACATGACACCATTTACTTGGCACATTATAATTTTCATTGATTTTTGTGGACAAAACTGTTTAGGATGATATACGGAGTGAAAAAAGCTGAAAGAATGGATGGGAAACCTTCATTAGATAACTCTTTGTGATTACCATTTATGTGATCCAAGTTTATATCCCTATTAGTGTTACCATCTAATCATGCTCACTGAAAAACACGATTTCTCAGATTCAAAGGGTCAACTATTTATTTTCATAGGTTCATTTGCAATGTGTTTTAACTATGAATTTAATTCATTTTCATTTCAAAAGGAACAAACTAACTTTATTTCTCTCTTCTTTGCCTCAGTGAAGAAGGATATTCAGTTGGCACGCCGACTAGGTGGGATGGGGCAGCCATGGTAAGAACTTGCATTTTTAATTATAAATGGAAAATTAACTGTTCTTTTGCATGTACAACATTTGTAAAATTGACCTTTGAATAGATTAGTCTTAATTCAGCATTCATTGGGTCTTCAAACCTGGACAGCCTTGAACTAACAGCTAAGTGTTTCTGATTAGAATTAAGAAGTAGGTAAATTGTTGACCTTCAATCCTTTCATGATGTAAGAAGCAACACAATTATTTTAATTTGCATTTCTCATTAGGAATTTCTACGTGCTTGATGAGGTTTTTTGATAGGCTATTTAAAGCATTCGGATTTATATAATATCCAAAATTTATCTATTATCTAAATATTACTATTTGAATTCGCAATTGATTTAAATAATAATATCTATCGATATTTGAATCTGTTAAATTATCGAAAGTCATTAAATAATTTTTTAAATAAAAATATAAAATTAAAAAATTAAAATATGTATATATATATATATAACATATTCAAATAGCATATTTAATATTGTCCAAACCAAATCAAAGTTTATTCGGATATCAAATATTTAAGAATTCTTATTGAATTTACTCTGAACGACAAATCTTATATTCAAATTTAAAAATGATCTAAATTGATAATATTGAAATTTGTAAAAGTTAAATTGGATAGTATAAAATATATGAGTTTTAGTACCTATCGGCATCCCTTATCGTACATGGCTACCATCCACGTCGGAAATGCACCGTCTTTCTTAAGAAAATTATCACCAAAAATTTATTAAGAAAGAAAAAGACGAAGAACAACAAATTGTACTTTGATTTAGCAGTTTGTCATAGGCTTACACGTTCAATTTTGGGTGTTCATGGCTTAAGCCCGAGAAATTCTTTAACCAAGCTTGGAAAATTTTTCAGTTCTTTAATTAAGTTCAAGTTGTATTGGATTTGAATCGGCTTAAAAATTTTATTATTTAAAATAATATTAAAAAAAATATTATTAATATTTATAATTAAATTTAAATAAAAATATTTTTTATTATTTAAATACTAGTTCAACTGGATCAGACTAACTCGAATTACAATATATATATTTTATAATTAAAATACAAGCTATACTAAGCTTAAGCCTTAAATATTGGATCTAAACTTAGCCCATTTTTAACAAAACTTAATTTTTGACTGAAGCTCATTTTAAATTTAATATTTTTATTTAAATTTTTTTAAATAATAAATAAATTTTTAAATTTAAACGAATAACCTAACTATGCGCAGGTCTTTTGCAAAGGGTAGTTTTTTTGTGCTGGATTAAATGGGCCATGCTAACCAACAAGACCAAGAAGTCACTGATGGGGCCTATTAGAGAGCCGAAAACTCGGTGGACTAAACCCAACATTTTAGCAGCATATTTTCTTATTTTTTTTTAATCTTTGTAATTTATATTTATATCCGACCCATTATAATTTAGATATAAAAATATAATTTTTTAATATATAAAAAATTTTAAAAAATTAAAAATATTCATATTAAATACATAATGTTGTAGATAAAGTAGGGTAAATCGAATGATTCTGCATTCAACATAATTCTTATAAACTGGACGATGAAGCCGATAAACCCTTTGGTTTTATTATTTAAGAAATTCATTAGAAATTACTTGTTTCTTGCATATTTAACTACAACTAGAAAGCAGTACTGAAGTAACTCTTGGCAACATTGTTACACAAGATTTGCAACGCTTCATTTTTTGTTGATCCTATGCATCGCGGTGTTTTAAACTGACTAAGAGCAGCTCCCAATCCTAGGTAATGATCGAGAATCTTCCGGAAAGTTCCTCTCCGAAGAACTCGGAGCTCGAGGGGACCGATGGCATTGACTTTCCGGGAACTAACGTAGCCCGCATCGACGAAAGATCGATCCAAACAATCGCAGCATTGTTGCAGGACCTCGTCACGTATCTCACCACTGATTTCCCAGAAAATCACGTAGTGACCGGGGTCTGTCGATCGATCCACGTGACTTGAGAAATCGACCACTTCCAGCTTTTCCGCTGCGATCAACTTGGCGGCTTCCTCGACGGCGAGCTGCAAATCTTTCTCTGTGTTCTTGTCGATGTTTACGGTGAGCATCAGATTTCTTCTGCAGAGGAATTTCAGTTTTGGGGTTGAGTTATGGAAGCTCATAACCTTCACCACATCCCCTAGCCTATACCTGTACAAACCTGCGGTTTACAGCCGAAAGGAGATTAAACAAGGGTTTTGCCAACTCTTTAAGGTTATATTGTTTATTGTAATCCATGTCGAAAAACTGGGCAGAGCTCAAATCAGTTAGACCGGTTGAATTGAATTATTCAGTTAAAAAATAAAGTAAATATTAAATAAGTATTAAATATAATAATTAATTAATAAAAATATATATTTAGTTTAATAATATAATATTTAATATATGATTAAGATATTTAAAATTTAAATTTCATCACTTATAAAATAATTTTAATAAAAAACAATAAAAATGTTTTTCATTGGTTTAATCGGGTTGTTTGCCCCCTTTTTTTTTTTGCTCGTTGAACCGTTTTTTTACTAGTTCATTGAATCCTTGGTTCTTTGATATGTGCCGGACTAAATAGGTCACTAGTTGCTGATTAAGCTAGTCTAACTCACCGGTTTGGTTTTTCAACACATATTATAATATGTACTAAATGCAATAGTTAATAACTTTTTTCTATCATTTCTAATATATTAAATGACGATTTTACTATACTGTAACCTTAACAATACCTTTAGGGCACTTATAAGAAAATCCAATAAAAAATTGAACTATGTTAAAAGTCAACAAAAGAAGGTTTCAAATAAACTTGCTTACTAGTTAGATTGTAGTTTGAAAAACTTTAAAATTTAAATTTAAGTTTAAATTTAGTCCGATTCAATGATCTAAATAATTTTTAAAAAATATTAAAATATTAAAATTATATTTATATTAATATTAATATTTTTATAATTAAATTTAAATAAAAATATTATTTTAATTAATAAATAATAATTTGAATCATGCAAGCTCAAATCACAAAAAAATAATACCTAAATCTAAATCAGCCTGCGCAACATAAAAAATAATTTAAAAAAAAACTATGAAAGCGAGAACCATGGATAACTTGTTCTCCCTAGCTTCTACATGGCCACACATGCATGAAGAGCATTTATGTCACGGTTTGGTCATTTATTAACAAACAAACAAACAAATTAGAAGCTGCGGATACTACAACGTGCAATGTTTATTGAACATGGCTGAGACATGTAGTTGAAAGGTAATATACGTTGCTTTGGTTTTTATCTATTTTAAATATTTATATCTAATATTAGTGTTTGATATATTTTTAAATATGAGTATAAAGTATAATTATAATTTTTTAAGAACTTTTTAAATGCATAGAAAATTTTTTTTTAAAAATATATACATAATCATGTTAAACACATGTTTGTATTCAATATTTACACATAAATTTGAGTGACATGGATGGTAATTATAAAACAATGTTCTGAAGTAATTGTAGGAAATGCGGGAAAAAATATAAGGTTTAGTACCTGCAAAATTGGTGATAATAACCTCATACTCTTCACCAACCTTAACTTCAGTCAGACCAACTGGCTTGGGCTCCATAGAGAGGAAAGAAGCATCAACTTTGTCTTGCAAATGCTCCTCAACGTTCTCTTTCAGAGGAATGAATTCAAAATACCCAATATTAGGAAGCACAGCATATGTGGTCAACTCAGGCGGCAGATTTGGATCGACATTGGCCCCGATCCACCCCTCAGATGAACCGTAATCAGCGCTTAAAAGAGGTAAATCCCCTGCATAATGCCTTAACTTCGGCAGATAAGGTTCCATGGACCCTGTCATGATCCCATAGATATATTTCACATTCGGGAAAAGCTCCGGTATCAATCCGTACCAGTTACTCAATCCTGAACATTTCTTATGAATCGAATCAGCCAACTCCGGATTTGGCGTCAGCAGTTTGGCCATAGCTGATCGTACCGAAGGAGAAGTTATGTGGCTTGTGAGGACCCCTTTTCTTATATCAGCACAAAGCTCTTCCCAAACTTGTTCGAAAGTTCGAAAGGCGTGAACAATGCTATGCGCAAACGTAGAGGAAACGAACTGAATTTCGTCACGGAAAATCAGCCCGCAAAGAAGATGGCAGTACAAAGATTGGTAGAAATCAGGACCAAATATCACCTCATCAGGGCTGCAACATTGGGATTGCATCGCTTTCATCTCGTTTTTATACTGCGAATTGCGAAAGACATTGGTGGTTGCAGTTCCAGCAAACAGACCACCTTTGGTTTTACTTTGCTTGCTAGTGTAAATGAACTGCAAAGCCTTCCCATTCTTAATAGGGAATTCTCTGTATATGAACAATACAAACTGATTAACAACGGGGAAACAGCTCAAAGAAAATTTATGTTTTCTCCGGATTTAGGTATGAATATGGGAAAGGCATACAGTTATATCCAATATTTTTAAAATTTTTTTATATATTTAAAGGTTATACCTTTATATTCTTATCAAAAAAATATATTAAATATGAATGTTAAACTCTGATAGTTAAAAAAAAAAAGTTAAAAGCAAATATAGAAGAAAATTGTTTGGTGCAGGGCATACAACGTGTTCGCAAACTGGTTACCATCCAACTATATCAGCATTTTACTAAAACATAAAAGTTGAAAATAAGTGTCTGGACAATAAAAAAACTGCAATGAAGAATTAAAAATATACTCTTGATTTTTTTTTAAATATTTATATTTAATATTTATGTTTAATATATATTTAATTATTAATTTAAAATATAATTCTTAAAAATTATTTAAATTAATAAAAAATTTTAAAAAATTAAATATATTTATATTAAATATATAATTATATTCGATATTACATTTTTGAAAAAAAAATTAGGTAGTACTATCAGCCACTATTAAATCAGTTAAATACCTGTTTCTAAAAGCATAAGAAGTACGGTATATCTGCAAAGTAGTTTCCATTAATTTGTCATTGAAGGGCACAAACTTGGGCTTTCCTTGAGTAGTACCAGAGCTGCAAATTGCAATCAAAAGCAATTAATTTACAATAAAATTCAGCTCTCAACTCTCAACCCTCAACAATCAAATACTAATATAGATTTAAATAATTATCTCAATGTATATTATTATCTTATATTTTTAAATTTTTTATTGATATTCTTCGATGATATTCTAATTAATTGATCAAATAATTAATTATAATAATATTTATTATATTCATAATTATAATAAATATCGTAAGATTTAAAATACGTTCATGATCATAATTTAAATTTTTTATATTGATCGCAGGTAGTGGTGATAACAATTAGATTCTTGTTGGTTTTGAAAAAAATTTATGATTATTGTAAAATAATTTGATTTTTTGAAAACCAATTGAAACCGAATCAATTCAAAGCCTGCTCCGTTCATGCATTTTTAAATTAAAAAAATATTTTTTATAATATTCTAAAGTTTTTTTACTAATTTGTAAAGAAAATATTTATTTTTATATTATAATATATTAAAAATTAATTAAAAATTAAATAAAAATAATATTTATTTTAATTAGAGTATTGCTATTTTTAACTTATGAATCAAAAATCAAAATCCAATTAAATATATTTGATTACTATTTGAATCAAATCAAATTCAATAAAAACCGAATTGAACGCTGCCGTTTTTGGATCGATTTTCTTGGTGTTCTTCTCAGCTCTAACAACAAACAAAAACAAGCAGTAAAAAAAAGAAAATAATACCTGAGAGATATGGTGGTTATGGGTTTTCCGGTGATTGGTGAAGAGCCACCACCATCAGCAATTCTTTGAATATAAGGCTCCAAGTCCTCGTGAGTGACGAGAGGAACACAAGCTTTGAAGCTTTCAGGGTCGATTCTTCCATGGAGGCCGAGATTCTGCAAATACTCAGAGCATCCATTTTCTTCCAAAATTTTCTTTAACGTCTCTCTTTGAACATTCTCAGCATCTTTGGTCATGGCTTCGAATTCTTCTATCACTTTTTCAATGTCCAGAATTTCATTCTTTTCTAACATCTTTACCTAAACTATAATCCCAAAACAAGATAAGAAACTGAAACGAAATTGAAGTTTTTTATTTTTTTTCCTCGGCTACGACACAGAAGAAAACTGGAGTTCTCTGGTAGAAAAAAGGAAAAGGATAATCAGAAATAAGCTTCCATGATCAAGAGTTCTCTGAAACGAAGATGAAAAATGTGTTACGAAGCTTTCCTTTTCTTTGAGGAATAGTCAACATAGTCAACCATCAAGATTTTTCCAGGAAAGTTGAATTTTCCTCCAATAGAGAATAGAAATTCAAAAAAAAATCAAATTGAAAGAAAAAATGGCAAAATTAATGAAATTGTAATCGGAAACAACAGTAAAACTGACTAAATCAAAGAAATTGAAATGTGAAAACAAAATTATTAGCTGAAAAAAAACAAATTCAACTTCATATACTGCTCCAAACCTGAAAATTCAAATGAACAAAAAAGAAACAAAAAGGGAGAATCGAATTACCATTAAAAAAAAGTGAAGTAAACAAAAAAAAAATCAATAAAACAGAAAAAAAAAAAACGTGGGAATAAAGCAGAATCAGAGTGGGGTAAAAGGCTATATTACTCGAAGTAGATTATGGATACGAGAATTTGTTTGACGTAAATATATTTAATTTTTTTCATATATACATCCGTTATAATTATTGTTCACTATAAAATAAAAAATCTAAATAACATAATTAAAAAGGAATAATATGGATTAATTGCATCTTGAAATTCAATGAAATTTTTTTTCTCGGAGGAAGAGAGAAGAAAGTCTGTTACCTGAAGAAGCTCAATCGAATGAAGAAAGGTGGTTTTGAGTCAGAAGTTTCGAAGTCGTGGAATTTTTACAGGAAAGGAAAAAAAAATCACAGAGATTTGGCAATGGCGGATTGGAAATGAGAAAGAGGATTCTTGGGCTTGCTGTTTTATAGGCGTTAGTTGATGTAAATATATATTAAAAAATAATTAAAATACGATATTATATATTATATAATATAATATGATATAAGTATATACGTATACCTTAGTAAAATAATAAGAAACTTGGATTCAAGTCCTTAAATCTCACCTAAATACATAAGTTATCAGAAATTAAATAAATAAATATTAACGAGCTTAGTGAGTTTTTTTACATATATTTTATTATTCTTAATTGATAGTAAAAATCGTAATTTGAATTTAAACTTAAACATAAATAATTAAATATATATATTAAGCTTGATTTTCATTAAGTAAGCTTAATAGAATAAACACAAGGAGTTTAATTTTTTTTGCCATAAATCAAATCTAAACTTTAAAAATAACATTTAATAAAATTTAAAATCAAATCAAATTTTAAATCCAACTCAAATTTAGTGTAACTTGATTTGATTACAGCCTAGAGCTGGTTGTTTACGTCTCTAAAATTTGTTTTGACATGGAATTTAAATATTTATTTATTTTATTTTGATTTGATTATACCCTAAAGCTGATGGTTTACGTTTTAAAATTTTATCTTTACATGAAATTCAAATATATATATATGTGTGTGTTTTTAATAAAGGAATTTTTAAATTTTTTTACATTTTAATATATTCATATCTAAATATGTCTATGGACTAGATTATAATTCAAAAAAAATTGAATTTTTTGTTTAAGCTCAAATTTAGTCTGATTTATCACTATTTTAAAAATTTATTTTTGTATTAATATTTATATATTTTATAATTAAATTTAAATAAAAATATTTTTAATTTTCAATCGAAGTTAAATTGAGTGGACTCGAATTAATAAAAGACACGTTCAAAGCCTAGCCAAGCAAATCAAGCCTATTGACAAGGCTCCGAGTCTCCCTATAAACTCGTAACCTTATCAAATTAATTTACTTAAAAAAGGTATTATATTCTTAAACTTTGTCAAACTATATTAATTTTTAAAAATCTACTAATAATACTATATTTATTAGAATTAATACTCAATTGATAAAATACCATAATTTTCATTAATTGAATTACCTTTTAGAATAACTATACTATTTTTTTATTTGCATCTATTCTTATCCTTGCTTTTCCGTTTTTTTTTTTCGTCGGGAGTCAGGTAGTCGGCACATGTGAACATACGATATTTAATTAAAAGAAAAAAAAAAAAAGAAAACATACGATATATTTTTTATGTAAGGTAACTTTCTCTCCTCCAACTAACTTAATTTCATTCCAAAAATTTCAGGATTAAATATCAGTGTAGTTCCCAAACTTTGGACATCCATATATATGTCAAATTAAGCGTAAAATTTAAGAATAAAAATTCTATTAAGCTTAAGTCTAATGTCAAATTATGAATTTAAACTTTAATTCAAAATTTTTAATCATTTAAATTTGATTACGTTTTTAAAATAAAATTTAATCAAATTCAAATTGAATTCACTTACACTCATAAATTTTGATATCTTATATTTATTTCTTTAAAATTTTATCGGAGTTAATTTCTGATTAAAAGGACTAAAAATTCAATCGATCCTATGGCATTGTTACATGAAATTTAAGTACTTAAGTTTGGTCATTTTTATTAGTCAAATTACCTTTTTAGAATAAATATACTATTTTTATTTGCATCCAGTCTGGACCTTTATTTTTAGATAGTTGTTACATGTGAACATAACGTATTTTAACTATATAATGTAACTTTCTCTCCTCCTACAATGTTTCATTCCAAAAATTCAAGGGTAAGTAGTTCCCAAACTTTGGGCATCTATTATGTTAGTTCGTAAATTTCAAAACTAAATAGATAATTATTTTAATGTTTGATTATAAGTATTATAATAAATTGATTTAGTTTTTTTTTTTTTGGGTTAAATTCTGTCATAAATTTGTCAATAGTTGATATGTCTCATCAGTTAGCTGGCGATGAGTGTTTCTTTTTACTTATTTTTTTCCAATTTTCTTTTTATAAATAAACACAGAAAATAAATAATAATTTATGCTATTATATAAATTAATTTTTGTAATATTACAATTAATTTATAAAATATAAATATTTATTTAAATTAATTCTATAAAAAATTGGTAATTTTCTCTTTTCCTATATTTTCTTTCTTTGTTCTTTTTCTATTATTTATAAATAAATAAAATTTTGAAATATCAAATATTTATTTACATTAATTTTATAAAAATAATTTTTCTTTTTTTTTCAAAGAAATTATTTTTGTAAAATATTTATTTATATTGATTTAATTAAAATATATATTTATTTATGTCGACTCCAATCGTTGAGTCAACATTAAATAAAATTATTGGCATTGCTGCAAGGGATAACTATGACATTACGTGATATAAATATAATATATAAAAATAATTAAAATATGATACGAAAAAAAATATAAATGAAAAAAATGATTTAATTGGAAATGGTTGGTGATTTGGTTCGTAACAAATGTTAGAATTAATCATTAATTAAATCAATAAAAATTTGGTTCAATGATAAACAATCGGATTAAATTGGTAAAAAATTAATTTTATATATCTTTATTTTTTAAAATCTTTTTATTTATTAATAAGATTTAAAATTTTAATATTTTAGTTTTATATTAAATATCATAAAATTTAGTTAAATATATATTTTTAGTAATTATTAACTATATTTAATAGTTGTTTAACATTAAAATTATTGTTTAGATATTTAAAAATTTATTGAATTGACTGATCTAACCAGGTAGATTTAAAACTAAAAGTTTGACTAATTTGATTTTTGATATTTTTTAATCTTATAAAAATTAATAATAAAATAATATGAATACATAAATATATTAAAATTTATATAATATAAATTATCATATTTTAAAAATTTTTATAAATATTATCATTTAAATATAATTATATTATAAAAATTATTTAGATACGATGCATACACTTAATCGTTAAGAAGGGTCAAATGGTCATGGCGTTTGAAATACGTTGTCGGCGTAACCGTGCAGATAGCGCAGCGCTTTCCAGACCCATCCGTCAAAGTTTAGATGGTGGCCTTAGCTTTAGCCTTATGAATTGTCATTCGAAATTCAATCTAGTGTTTGTATGTTCAAAAAATTAGATAACCTATTTTATTTGGTTAATTTAGATTTAGACGTTAACTGCGATTTAATTTAATTTAAGTTATAATTTATTAATTAAAATAATATTTTTAATTTAAATTTAATTATAAAAAATATAAAATTAATAAAAAAATATTTTTAAATATTGATTCCAGCAATACGATTGATCAAAATCAAATTTAAATTTGAATTTAAATTTTAAAATTTTTCAAACTATCTAATCTCGAGTAGTTCTAAAGCATAGTTTATCAACTTCAATGCATACAGTGCATATATTTTGAGTTATTTTTTGTACTTTTGCATTTATTTGTGAAAAATAATTTTGGGGTAATGAAAAATTAATTATAATATATATGTGTATAATTATAATATAAATACATAATACTAACATCTATTATATTTGATAATAACTTATGTAATATATATAATATAATTTATATAAGTATAATATTTTATTTAATACTATTTTATATTATCTTTTCATAATATATTTAAGTAACTTATAAAATATTTATATAAATAATAAACATCATAATTTTATGCACTACAACTTTATTATTTTTATACTAATTTATGTTTTAAGTAATATATATATATAATTATAATAAAAATATGTAATATTCATATCTTTTATCTTTTAAATAATTTATTTAATAAATAATATAATTTATGCAATAATAATATTTATTAATAATTTTGAGTTTCTATTTTCAATCTCAACGATTTATGTAATTTATAACAAATCTATGTAATTATAATAATATTATATAAAATTGATAATAATATCTGTAAAACAGAAAAAATAAGTTAATAACTTGCTATATCAATTTTAAGATTTTAATTACTTTTATTGGCCTTACCAAATCCTTACCGTAACTGCTTATTCCAAAATGCAAAATGAGAAGAAAATGTTTGACGTAATAATTTTATATCCAATATGATTATATAACATAGAAAAATGATATAAATACAATATAAATGAATGTGTTAAAAGTTATATAAAATGAATTATTAAAATATTAAAATCTATCATCAACTGTTCTTTAAACACGATATGAATTGAGGGGATTATTTTTATTTATTTTATAAAGACATAGACAAGTTAAATCCACCTAGATTTGATAATTTTAGTACAATACAATTATACGATATGAATAAAATATAAAAATAAAAATACAATAAAAATAGGACAAGATATAAAAAATAATATAAATATATAAATATCTCAAATTTTATATATTATAAATTATTAACTTATTAAAATATATATGAAACACATAGATACGATATTTAGATACATGAAAATAAATATAAACAAGATAAATTATAGAGATTATCATATATCTATTAGAAAAAAAAAAAAAAACAAAAGTGGATAAATCTTTGACTAGTTTATTTGAGCAAAGACAAGGAAAAGCAGTGTGATTGTGCATATTCTGCACTTATTTTTCTACGCAAAATTATATGTAACAGTGAAAAGCTTGAAAATTTTAAAATTAATTAAAAAAACTAGTAATAATAATAACAAATGGTCGTAAAAAGTGAAAACGAACTAATTTTGGTAATAATTCTTGCGATTTCTTGGTCTTTTGAAGGAAATAATTCAGAATTCCTTTCCTAAAAATCGAGCGGCTGAAGTTTTCGAGGGCAAAAATCACGGTTTCATTTCCGGTTTTTTTTTTTCCCTACACTTAAATTGGGAAGAAAATGACTTATAATTTAGGTGATAAGTAATTGGATGTTTATAATTTTAAAAATATTAACATTTGAATTCATTTAATTTATATGACGTTGATATTTATTTATTATTTGAATATTATTATTTGAATTTACCTATAATCCGAATAATAATATTTTGTTTGGTATTCAAATTTTTTAAATATTTATATTTATTATATTAATTTTTAAAATTAAATGTAAAATGAAATCAGAATTAAATATGAAAAAAAGATATTATATTCAAATATCTAAATTTGTTATCTATATAAGTAAAACGAAATCAAATATGATGTTATCCAAACTAAAACCAAATAGTTTATATGCGGGATATTTAAAAACTTTTATCCAAATCGCTTACGTATACAAAATTTAACATCCGAAGTCAAAAATCAATATCCAAATTCAAAAAATAAATTTGAATAATTTAGAATATTTAATTTTTTTAGTATTTGGCAACGCAATTGTGGTATCTAAAAACACTAATTAAACAAACTAGTTTAATAATATTTTGTTTTATTTCAAGGACTTGTTTATATTGTTTGATTTAATGGAATCATTGCTGTAATTATCAAAGAAAATCATTAAATAATAAAGAAAATTGATAAACGGCTCAAATATTGCAAATTTGGCATGAATTTAATAGGGAAAAAAACAATTATTATAATCACATAAATTAAAACTAATAATATTAAATATGACACGATTATAATATGGGATGAAAAAGTAACGTTGTCTTATTGCCACAAGACGTGGTAGATTTGATTTTCTTGGGAGCTAATAGGCGCAGCCAACATTTATCTTGCATATGAGAGGATAAGGTTGCCTGGAGCAGCTCATCTGGCAAACAACCTGTGACGTTAGGCTCCAAGGTCCCTAATAGGTTTTGGTAGAATTGGAGTGTTTCCAATTTTATTGCCCTATGCGTCGTACAATATCCAAATGGCATTGCCTTTCTACTTCACAATCAGCTGTTTTATGGAAGAAACCTGTGTTTTGGTTCTCTACTTTACCCACTAAATTCTAGGGTTCAGCCAATAAAATTTCTCTTTAACAGCGAATAACTCAGAGAGTTCCTTTGCCTCCTGTTTCTCTAGTAGTACCAAATCCTCTCTAAGGGTAACGGACAACAACTCAAGTTGCATTGATTCTTGAGCTTCTCATTTCTCCTTTACCTGAAATTTTAGTATAATGAGAGGTCTTCAAAGCTTTTAAAAAAGTTTGCTGCCTTTTATTTTCCTATGTAATTTGGGGGTTGCCACTTGCTGGTAGAGACTGGGATATCTCAACAATCCCTCTAAAGTCTAGAGTGCTTGGTGAGCCATACTTCGTAATCTGAATTCTAACATACCCAGGAGCGTGATCAGATGCTTCCAGAGCTAAAAATTCCACATACGAACTTTCAAGAAAAACATGCCATCTTGGATTTCTTAAAACCTAGTTCAGCTTTCTGAATAAAGCTCCATCAGTCCTATTATTGCACTATGTGAATAATGGACTGGAGAATGACTGATCCAACAGCTCCAAACTAGCTTGGCACTCCAGGAAATCCCTCGTATCAACATCCACAATTTGAGAGCCATCAAAGTCAAAGCTCTTTATTGGATGATTTATGACGTTAAAGTCTCCGGCTACCATCTATCGGCTGTCTCTAACTTGTTCAGAAATACGTAGCCTTAACGATAGTGATGTTTTTCCACCCCCTCTGTTAAATCCATACAAAACAAACAAAAGTAGCCTTTGTCTTTTGTAAGTAAGAGAACAATTTAAAACTTGCTTCATGACATCGACATAATCAACTTGTCACTAGTTTCTCCACATAAATCAAATTCTTCCATCAGAGACTACACTATAATTATGAAATAGGCTCCAATCTACAAAATTAATGCCAATTATGGCTTGAAAATCAAGTTGTTAAACTCTAATTTCCAGCAGATTATATCAACATTCAACCTTCTAATCCTGCTAACAACTTGTGAATTGTTCTTTTTGATCTTCTTAAATAATTCTTTGTCATTTTTACCCAAAAAATCTATAGCCAGCACAATCTTCACCATTCTTATCCACTTACGATGTTTATCACGACCACTTGCCACCACGCTTGTTCTCCGAATTTGTTCTAATCTTCTTCTTCACTATCTCTCTATTACATCCTATTTTATTGATTTGCAGTGTTTCCTCATCCGATTAAAAAGAAACCTTTACACAACTCTAGCTAGTTTAGTAAGATCATTTTAACTCTCTAACATCCAATGCAGCTTTAATCACCATTCATTCATTAGTATGACTTTCAAAATTCTAAATATATCTACACATATAAATAATATTGATGAATGCATTGAAACATAAGAACAATAAATAATGGAGATAAGCCCAATCTCCTCTTTCAACCTGCACATTAATCTTATTACTAAAGTCGATTCGAGTATTGACTTTGTGCAATGACAATCAATGATGCGAGGATAATTAAGTTCGACAAATCTAAATTAGTTAATTTGCATCCATATTGTATTTGTATATTTTTATCATTTCATAATTATGTTAAAAAAATTATATATTTATTATAAATCTAATACGATAATAATTTATATTATATAAATTTTAAAAATTTTATATATCCAATCATATTTATATTTTTGATATCGTATTATGTAGCATATTTATACCTTGACAAACCTTTAATGCGTTTGACAAAGTAAAAAACTTTCATTGTTGATAATGTTCACACAAAACTCCCAGTTTGCAATCACAAAGCTAGAGTACAATTAACTCAAATGTAAAAAGAAAAAAAAGATTTGAATCCATTCTAGGGTCTAAGTGCATATGCGGAAAGTCAAAAAGGGCAAAAGAAAAATCAACATTATCAAGAACTTCAACATTTTCATTGCATTTGTGTTCCACATTCAATTCAACTCATTGGGCTCTGCCATACCTGCACCGTTTAATATAATTTTTCTATTCTAACATTAATTTTATTATGTGTAAATAATTAATGTAGAAAAATATTAATAAGTGTCTAGTAATATTAATTAAAGATATATTTCAAAAAGGAAAAATATAATTAATATATTAATTTTTTAATTTAGTAAAAATAATAATATATTAAATATAAAATAAATTTTAAAAATAATAGTGAAAGAATATTTAATAATTGGAAATTATTGAGGGGAAAAAGCTTTGTCCTATGTAGAAACAAGTAAAGAGAATGCAAATGTTTGAAATTTGAATTTAAACTCATCGAAAGTTATCCCTTTATGTTATTTGCTCATGCAAAAGTAAATTCTATGTTTCGATCATATCAATTAAAAGGATATAAAAAAAAACTCAAAAGTTAATCTAATTAATATATACTGTTAATCTTAAAAATAATATTTAATAAATTTGAGTTCGACTCTCAAATACCTATAACTCATTTTCTTATCTCCAAACTATATCGTCTTTTATTTAAAAAATGGAATTTTTGTATGTTATTGTACAAAATTCCTTCATGGATCAAGCAGAAATGGAGAAAAATAATTTTGAAAAGTAGGGCAAGCAAATAGCCAAGCCAGATTTCTTGGTCCTGCGGCAGGAAAATTAATTAGATGAATTTGAAAATTTATGTACTTGCATTGTATTTATATTTTTTAATTATTATAGTCGTATTTAAAATACGTTATATTTATATAGATTTTAATACGTTAACAGTTAATGTTATATAAATTTTAAGATATATATTTGTGTCATCTCATGTTTTAAATATTTCATATAGTTATATTCGTGTAATCATGTCTAATATTATTAGATTTTATTACCTCTCAATTTAACCTTTTTCCTAGCAAAAAAATGAATCTAACAATTCATGTATGTATCATTTCGTATTTTTTACATTAGTTGTGTAAATATAAGTATAATAAAAATTATCAAATATATTAAAATTTTAAATATAAATATAATATATATATGTCAAATATATTATATTAATCAGATTTAAATATATTATACTATATTTATTATATTATTTTTATATTTATTAAATGTTTCATGTTTATTTCGTGTTTTTATATAATATTTATTACACAATTTTCAGCTTCCTTTTTTTGACTTTTCTCCTCTCACCTTGATCCCCAGCCACCTCCAGCCATAAGCTGATTAAAGATTTTTTAATATATTTAATAATTTATATAATTGATGTAAAAAATATAAAATATGAGATGTATATACAAATTATTAACTAATGAGAGGCTATCCAAAAAGAGGGATTGTTAAAATCAAACAGTAAAAACTAATAACCTTAAAAATAAAAGTGGGCACTAATTGATTTAAATAGATTAATTCAATTTGATTTATTGATTTTAAAATTAATCAGTTAATTCAATTTGATTTATTTGATTAATTAGCTTTATTATTGATTTCTAATATTGATAAGAAACTAAACCTAACTAATCAACCTTTTAATTTTAATTATGTTTTATATAAACTTAAATAAAATGTATTTGTAGAATAATTTAAAATTATATAATGTATATTAATTTTTATATAAATTTATTTTTTAACCTATATATTCAAGTTCATTTTTTAAAATAATTAATTTTATTTAATTAATTTAATCAATTATTAAATTTAATTAATTTATTTAATTTTTAAAATTTTAAAATTAAAAATACAGTAGTAATATTATTATTATTATTTTTTGTTTTTCTGCCATGTGATAAACGTTTGCTTTTCTCTTTTTGCTTTATTTAGCTGAAAGGACTGCGGCACTTGAAGCTCCTGTAGTCCTAGCACCGACGGCGGCAGCTGCTATTAAATTTAGCCACAAAATAACATGTTCCAAAATCTTAAGCTTATTTGTATCGAACTGATCAAAACAAAGACGTAAACGATGTTGCTTTTTCTAAACCTTTGACATAAATAAAATAAAAAAATAATTAAAATAAAATATAAAATATAATTATTTTAAAATGTAAATAATATAAACTATTAATATATTAAAATTTATATAAATATAAAATATAAAATATATGATTATAAAGTAAAAATTATATAAATATAATATGAATATATAAATTATAAATTTTGTTATATATATATATTTATATTGGTCTCTCATACTTTTCCTGCCTAAATCAAAAAAATCTTTCAAAATTCAAAGAAAAGTTATCGAAGTTTGTTGGTGGCAACCATTGATTTCAATTGTATGTTTAGAAAGTGTATATTAGCAATATGGATTAAGATTGAATAGCAAAAAAATTTATTTGTTTGATTATATTTAAAAAATTATTTTACTATTTAAAATTTATTTTTTAAATTATTTGTGTATAAAAGTATATATATTTGTATAATTAAATTAAAAAATTTTAATTAATTAATAATCCAAATTAGATTAAATCAAATTACAAAAAAAATTATTTTAGATTCAAATATTGATATCAAAATATGATTGAAATGAAAGTATGATTCTTTTAAGTAAATGAATTTTTTAAAAAAGGAAAATTAAGATGACCATTTTGAATTCATGCTTGTATTCAATATTCATCCCAAATATATATATAATAATTCATATATTCTGATATTTATTATATTATAATTATATTTAATATATTTTATATTTATATAAAATTTTATTTTAATAATTCATATAGTAGAAATTTTAAAATATGTATCTATATCATGATATATTATATGTGTATAATTATATTTAATATGGCTAGATGTACCCAAATGCATGTAAGATAAGCTTTGGCTACAAAGGTAAATATGCATTTAGAAAAAAAAAAATCCAAAAGAAGAATTTCTCTGCCTTCACTTTTCACGTATGACAGCCCAATGGGCCTAAGAGAACTGGAATCCAGACTGCTGCCGGGCAGGATATTCCAATTTTTGAATCCACGAGTTGGACCAATTTATGTGTCAAATTTATTATAACTTTTATTTAAATCTAGTTTAGCTCGGGTTAAAATTATTTAAAAAATTATTTTATGATTTAAAATTATAAGAATATTATTTTATATTAATATATATTTTTTATAATTAAATATAAATAATTTTTTTATTAATACTCGAGTTAATATCATGGTCTCGTTGCTTTGTGAATACACATAACTTAACTTAGAAAATAATTGATTTAATAATTTATGCATTCCTATAATATATATGTACTTATCGTATTGTATTCATATTTAAATATTTTATATTTATATTAATTTTAATACATTAATAATATATATTATATAAATTTTAAGATATATATTCATCTTATATTATGTCTTGTTTTCAATTACTTTATGTTTTATATTTATGAAATTATATTTAATGTTATCAGATTAAAAATTATACATAAATTCAAAAAACAAAAAAAAAACACTTAAAATGCATGTTTGAGAAATTATTTACAGGGAAGATCTGGCTCAACTATAGAGAATGTAGCCCAATAGGCTGGTTTCCCCCTACTCGGCAAAGCTGAAAATTTGCCCATTTCGGATAATGGTTCTGGGCTGACATTGGCAGGCTTAATCCAAACAAAGTTGTTTTTTTATATTTATATCATATTTATTTTTTTACGTTATAATTATATTTTAATTATAATATATTAATAATTTATATTATATAAATTTTAATATATTTATTTATTTATCATGTTGATTTTATTTTTTATATTGATTAGTGATATACATATTTTTAAATATTATTTTTATTATTACATAATATCTTTTAATAAGAGCATAATATTTTTCCCAAAAACATATGAAGTATGAATTTATAATAAAAAATTGTTAATAATATTTGGTAATGCCGGCTAAGATAATAGTTATAAAAATACAATTAATACATTATTTTTTAAATTCAATCAAATAATAAATTATTAATCGTTTTGACTGGTCAATTTGAATTTCGGTTCGAATATTTCCTTGGGTTATGCCAGTTATTTTTTTTTTCCATCAAATAAAGCGATGCATTTGATATAGAGTACGGAAATCACATGGACTTAAACCCTTTGCCCAAAGCACCATTTTTCTACCCACAAAAAAACTCGACTAACCCACGCGTTCTTAAAGCAGCAGCGATACACGCTCTCTCATAGTTCTTCTCATTTCTCAAAGCTCTCAAAGCAGCCGCCACCACCATCAGTACACCTCTGTCAAAACTAACACAAAAACTAGACAAAAACGGCGGAGAGAGAAATGCGGAACCTCTTTTCACTATAAATCGCTTCGGAGATCCGATCCTTTCGATCGCTGGATTATCCTCTCCCGATAGTCCGTGATCCGCTGAAGTTGCCGGGAAAAAACTTGTTAGGGTTGTCCGTTCGAGAGAGGGACTTTTCAAAGGTTTTGGAGTGTGTTTTTGTGGTTTTTTTTTTTTTTATGGCTTCAGAGGATGTGAAGACTAGCGAATCCGCGGTTTCGAAAATCGTGAATCTAGCTGAGGAAGCGAAGCTTGCGAGAGAAGGCGTCAAGGCACCTAGCTATGCTGTTCTTAGCATCTGCAAGTCTCTCGTTGCCGGCGGCGTCGCCGGTGGACTGTAAGCTCGCCCTCTCTTTTACGGAGTGCTTGTTTGTGTCGAAGGAAAATGTTTCCGAGAAAATTGAATTTCTAATATTTTAGAAATAGGAAGATGAACATGAAAATGGGTCTTTCATTTAATCTATCCTTTTTTATATGTAGGTCACGAACTGCCGTTGCTCCTTTGGAACGTTTAAAGATATTACTGCAGGTTTATTTCGTTTAATTTTCTTTGCATTTTTATTGTATTAAGAAAAATGAATATTTCAATTATTGAATTGATTAATTTCTTTTGAAAAAAAATAAAAATTGCAGGTTCAGAATCCACATAATATAAAATACAATGGAACAATTCAAGGCTTGAAGTACATTTGGAGAACGGAAGGTTTTCGTGGATTATTCAAAGGCAACGGTACTAATTGTGCTCGCAT
Organism: Adansonia rubrostipa; assembly: GCA_038381775.1. Taxonomy (NCBI): domain Eukaryota; kingdom Viridiplantae; phylum Streptophyta; class Magnoliopsida; order Malvales; family Malvaceae; genus Adansonia; species Adansonia rubrostipa. The sequence goes on along the minus strand of JBBYHM010000006.1, from coordinate 2,050,067 downwards.
TGTTCCAAACTCTGCAGTCAAATTCTTCAGCTATGAACAAGCTTCAAAGTAGGGCTTCTAAACACGGTTCTATTCAACTTGTTATTTATTTTTCTGTTGGTTGACTGAAATTTTTTTAAGTCTTTTAGGCAAATGTATACTTGGTCCCTAAAATACTGATGATTGATTGATTAGTCCATGTGTAACTGAACAAAGAGAAGTTCAAACTAGTGTTGTCAATGGTGCAAGGTGCACTCTAGGTACATGAACACTTATAGTGCCTGAAGCGCAAGGAAAAAAAAGTGCTGGCCTTAGTGAAGTAAGGCGCAATATGTGTATGTGTGTGTTTTGGTATGTGTGTTTGTGTGTATATGATAATAAAATAATATTCCAATTTATCTGCAAAACATGCAAAATTTTCATTTTCTTTTGCTAGCCAATATGCTTGGTTTCCTTATGGTCCCATTTTTGTTGTTGTATTCTCAAATATTGAGAAGTAAATGTTTTTATATTATCCCCTTCTTTTTCATTTTTTGAGCCTATTGCCTTACAAAAAAGCGTGCCTAGGCACATGAGGTGTGCGCCTTGCCCGAAAGGATTTGAGGTTGTTTTGTTGTTTGACACTAAGGCACAATGCTGAGGCTCACCTAGGTGCACGCCTTGACAATACTGATTCAAACTAATACCACACATAAATGTTTTTGGTTAGGCAAGTGCAACCTATCAGCCGTAAGGTTCTTTGGGGCTTGAAGTCTTTCTTTACTTTGTACTGCTCCTACCACGCATGTTCAAGTTTTGAACTGAAGTATGTGTCTATATCTCTCAGCTGATTGTTCCTTTTTATTTATTCCTGACAGGGGAATACTCTATCTGTATCAACAGCAAACTGGCAATGGTATTACTAATACTTTCATCATCTTTTTTCTCTGCAATCATCTCATCTTTGCATTATATGATGCACATACAGAATTCAGTTATGCTTGTAGGTTTTAATTAAGAAATTATGACTTTTGTCCCTTACATGCTCATTTGGTCTCACACACGCAATAATACTAGTAATACAAAAGCGTTGGGTTTTGGAAATCTTGTGCCACTTGTTATTACAGGATAAATTTTGGTCAAAATGTTCATTAATGTTAGGAAGGACTGCGTTCATGTGATATAAAACCAATCAGATGTTATCATGTTTTATAAAATTTATATGTAGAAATCTTGAAAGCTCATATAGGGCTTTTCCCCCTTCTTGTAAATTCTGCAGAAGATGCTGAACTCACTCCTCTTTTACGCCTTGGAGCTGGAGCATGTGCTGGAATAATTGCCATGTCTGCAACTTACCCAATGGACATGGTACGAGGCAGGCTCACTGTACAGGTATTATCTCTTGAATATCCTTTCACTTAGCAGATGCTTGCTGTTACACTTTTTGGTTTAATCTATCTCAATATTATCAAGATGAAAGAGACTACTTTGTAGTAAATAGTAAAGTTTTGGACATAAATTTGTTATTTCCTTGATTTATTTGTGTTAGAAGAAAATTTGAAAAATATTTTATTTCTTTAAAGACAATATTAATTTCATTTTAAGCTGCTGCATTTTTTTTTTCTCTTTCTTTGATATCAGGGATTGTTCCTTGTAAACTTTGGACATAAATTTGTAATTTCCATTATTTATTTGTGTTAGAAGAAATTTTGAAAAATATTTTATTTCTCCAAAGACAATATTAATTTCATTTCAAGCTGCTGCATTTTCTTTTTTCTTTCTTTGATATCAGGGATTGTTCCTTGTATTTTACCTATAGGCTACATGATCATTTAATCATTTAATCGTGTATATCGCAGACAGAGAGCTCTCCTTATCAGTATAGAGGAATTTTCCATGCTCTGTCAACTGTGTTGCGGCAAGAAGGCCCACGGGCATTGTACAAGGGTTGGCTTCCTTCAGTCATTGGAGTTGTGAGTTTTTATTTTTCTTCTAGTTGGAGTTTCATAGTTAATGGTTTTTGAAGGTTATGGCTGTGATCAGATCATGCCTTCTTGGCATAACGTAAGAGCTGAGAAGAGAAAGAAATGGGGAGGCCTGAAGCTTCCTTCTTTCTGAGGGTCACATAGTACTGAAACCTACACTCACAGTAAAATCAGCTACTGGGGAATTTTATTATCGACCTTTCTGCAGTTGTTTTTTCCTTTTTCAATGTTCTTTAGTCAGCTCCATCTGGCCATTGCACTCCTGCGAATTGTGCATAATGCTTAATCCCCATTTTGGGTGGTCAAAAGTGATCACTGAGTTATCTGTTGGTGAATTTATTATCGGTCGACAAAGAGAATGGTTTACTTTATTCGTTGCATTGTTCATCGAACTCATTTTATGTTTGCAGATACCATATGTGGGTTTGAACTTTGCTGTATATGAGTCTCTAAAAGATTGGTTAATAAAAAGTAAAAAATTTGGATTGGCTGAGGACTCTGAGTTGAGTGTGACAACTAGGCTTGCTTGTGGGGCTGCTGCTGGAACTGTTGGACAAACTGTTGCTTACCCTCTCGATGTCATTAGAAGAAGAATGCAAATGGTAGGATGGAAAGATGCTGCCTCAGTTGTCACCGGTGACGGGAGGAACAAGGCTCCTCTTGAGTACACCGGCATGATTGATGCATTCAGGAAAACTGTTAGGCATGAAGGCTTTGGAGCATTATACAAGGGTTTGGTCCCGAATTCAGTGAAGGTCAGTGTCTTTTGTTTCACCGATGCTCACTTGTTGATAAATACTGGAGTAACAATTTTTTCCATTCGAATGATACTCTCTGGAAATAAATTTTAGTTTGGACAAGAGATTGCTTAGAAACAGGTTGCATGGTGAATATTTTGATTCTATTCTTTTGTTTTCTTAAACCGTCTGAAGAAAAATGCTCCTTGTGTATTTTGCGTAATCATAGATCAAATATTATGACATTATCAAGACCGTTGCATTATTTTGTTTTTGATTGATGATGAGTTTGTGCATGGATGTAGGCAAGATTGATCTAGTTAAAAGTTAAAGTGTTGATCCTGCTCTTGCTGAATGCATCAAATTGTTATCTTGCATATACCCTTAAATATTATTCCCACTAAGCTTTTTTTTCATTATTGATGCAACTGGCCTTTGTTTTCCCGATAACGGGTTCTTTGTGGAAGTCTTATAATCCGGTAGCATCTGCATTTTTCTTGGTTGCACACCAGTTTATGCACTAATTTATTATAAGTTGTTATTTAGTATTGAAAAGAACCTACTTGATAACTTGCTAGTATTTTTTATGGTTCTTTAGTATATTTGTCGTTTTATTTTTTACAATTGAAAATAAAAATGTCCTTCAATTGTTGACTTTTTTTTTCCAGGTTGTACCATCAATAGCTATCGCGTTCGTGACATACGAGGTGGTGAAGGACATTTTAGGAGTTGAGATCAGAATATCAGACTGAACTGGTACCAATTCAACTTAATGTTTAACACAGGTGTGCTATTTTTGTAGGTAAGGGGATATAGAGCAAAATAAACTAGGGGATGGGTCTTTTTAACCTTTTTTTGTCTCTCCGAAAATGAGTTTAGAAACTTATACGAGCCTGCCCGTAATTTCTTACCATGGTTTTCTGATGTTTTTGTGAACGCCGTAGCTTTCAGCTTCCCCCTCATTCATGTGCTGTGTCAATAAAGATGAAGGGAAAATGCGAGTATTGCATTCGCGTACCATGGGATAAAAGTTGAAGGCTATTTCTGATCCTTCTCTTAAAGGTTAATTTTGTTATTTCAGTGGTGTAGTAGACATTTTTATCTCAATAAGTAGATTGATTGTGCTTTAATATGAAGTGAACTTCAACTTTACAAGTTAAAAGGAGCCGGTTAAGGTCAAGGCATGTTGCACTGTATGTTGGTCTGTTTCTTCGTATTTTTTGAAGTACTCATGTCCAACCCATATCCCAACATGGAGGATATGAGTTTTGACATTTAAAGTCAAAATATATGGAAAAAACATAGAAAAATTGAACATACTCTCGACGGATATAGATTTGTATTTGATACTCCCATCCGAATTCAAGTAATATAAATTGCAATATCAAATATCCTCTGATGGATTTCATACCATTTTAAGCACTGTAGCTCAGCCTGCATTTGGTTTTTCTTCTGTCGTCTTTGGCCTCCCCCCCCCACCGCTCTCACTCACTCTCTCTCTCTATCTATCTATATATATATATATATATATATATATATATTACATGCTTGTCATGGATTTTCCTTTTGGTTTTTTGCGAAGTAACCGTCAAAAGGTCTGTGGACAATGCTTGTGTTGTTGTATGACTGCTATAGATATACAAGAACAGCCACTTGGAATGGGTTATTACTCTCTTCTTAAAAGATGAGTTCTGATAAAATATTGAGTGCATTTGTGTATTTCTGTCACTGATGTATTTTATATAATTTGTGTTTAAAGTATTTTGTATTTATATAAATTTTAATATATTAATAATTTGTAATATATAAATTTTGGGACATTTTTGTGTATTTTGTGTCATGTTTGAATTATTTTTTTTGTTACATTCGTATAATCATATTTAATATTGAGTGATGAAAATATATGGTAATTGGAGCTATTAATATTAGCTATTGTTAATAGGGTTTATATTTGTCTATATATCTGTAAATTGTTAAGCTATCAATAAATTGGACGATATTACTTTATTAAAAATTTTTAAAAATAAATGCAAATAATTTTAATAGTATAATAGATCTTAGTTTTCCTGTTTTAGAGTAATGGGGTTAGGATTTGTTTCGTGAAAATGGTTTTGAAAATTGTACTTTTTAAAAAAAATAATATTTTTTGGTATTAAATGATTTTACGAAAATTGTTTGACTATTTTTTCTGAAGAATCTACATTATTATTATGAAAATAATGTTTTTCTTGAATTATTAAAAATAATTATTAATATGTTTATTCAAAATAATAATAACAATAATAATAATAATATCCGAAGTGTATGAAACTCGAATGCCCTGATTTGATCATTTGATTATCCAAAACTTGCTTCATGCTTTGGAAAATGTTTTATGTGCTTTTGAAAAGAAAAAGACATATCTTTAACTTTATCCAGTTTATTTTTAAGAAATATTTATAAAAAATTATGAAAATCATTTTTTACGAAATAATTGGATTCTTCTACTTGAATCGTTACCCTTCGAATACTTGTACATATTTCCCTGGACATGTGTCCTATTTGCAAAATGTGATCTTTCTAGAAAAAAAATGTCTATAAGTTATTACTTTGAGAAGTTAAAAAAAATAAGCAATAAAAAATAAAAATATCAGATTAATTCAAATAATTATAAAAGAGAAGTTATCACATCCATAAAATTATAAAATTTCACCTACAAAATTAATAAGATTCCAATAAAATTAATCAGGTAATACATATTTTTTAAAATATTATAAAAATAAAAAATAATTAATTAAAAGTATAAATACATGATAATCTTTTAATCATCTTATAAAAGTAAAAAGTTTTACACCAAGTGTATATAAAATGAACCCAAAAAAAAATTAGACAAGATTTATATTTTATAATAAGAAAGAAACTTTTCTCATACCTCGAGCAAGAATTTCCCTGTTATGTTTTGGTCCAGGACGTGCTTACCCTTTTGGGCTTGGCAGAGTTAATCAAGTTAATTTAATCTTCAATAAAAATGGTATTGGGCTGGACCTCGCACTTAAAAGCAACTAAAAATGTGCACATCAAAAAAATAAAACAATTATATATGATTTTTTTAAAAAAATAAATGAATAATTTTTTAAAAAATCAATAGGTTTTTAAGAATTTTTTATTTTTTTCAAAAAATATTATACAAAATAGTTAAAATATATTTATACCTTATTTTATTATTTGTTATTATGAATTTACGTAATTTTTTTTATAAATTTACTAATTAAATTGATATCATTTAACTCCTAACATTAAAGTTAGTCTATAATTAGCATAAATTAAAATTTATCCTGCCCATTTTTGAGCGAAGAAAACTTTTTAAAAAAAATGAATTGATTTTTAATGTATGGTTTAAAAAAAATATACTAAAAATTGAATAGGTTTTTAGTGAACAACTATTTATATTTAAAAATTAAAATACTTAAATATCTTTAATTTATTTTATTATTATAACTTTAATTCATTAATTGATGTCACTTAATTCACGATCTTAAATTCAATCATACACTTTGAATTTATCACAGTTACTTTGTGAGTCAAAAATATATTTTTTAAACTATTATATTTAATGAAAAAGTTAAAATTAAAAATAAAAAAGTAATTTTTAAGTGATTATTGTTTTTAGTGGTTACTTATTTTTAAAAAAATAAAAATTAAACACTACTAATTTATTTTATCATAAAAATTTAAATTCAATTTTTATATAGTTTCTCCGACTAAGTTGGTATACTTTATCCGTAAGTTATGATATGAAAATTAATTAAAAATTAGTAAAGATATAAACTACGTTATTAGGATTAAAGTATAAGATATCAATATGAATATATTTAATTATTTTAAAAGATTTTATATATTTAAAAAAGTCGTATCTCTTTAAAAAATATATTGTAAAAATGAAATATATTTTTTAAAATGTATTTTAAAAGTTCGATAGAATATGATATATAATAAATTTTTATATATTTATAATTCATATTATATAAATTTTAAAAATATATTTATCACATCATATTTTTTAATTATATATATATATCATATATTCATATAATTATATCAAATATTAAACACTCTAACATAATTCAACTAGAAAAAGCCAAGCCGGCCGGCACAGATAAACTGTAGTCCACCGTAAAAGGCATTGGGAAAAAAATGTCACTTCTGTTTTTTTGAAAAAAGCGTCCTCGCGCCAGACACTGTTTTTTTCTTTTAATTATCCTTTCGATCCAAAACCTAGTTTCAGGAGAGAGGGGAAAATGCCGCGAGAAATCGTAACACTGCAGGTGGGACAATGCGGGAACCAGATCGGTATGGAGTTCTGGAAACAGCTCTGCCTCGAACACGGCATCAGCAGAGAAGGCATTCTTGAAGATTTCGCTACTGCGGTTTTCTTTTTCTTATCAAGTCTCCGATTATTCTTTTTATTTTTTTTTTCAACTTTGAAGCTTCATTTTCCGGTCAATTATAGATATTCATGTTCAATTTTTGTGGTTGTTCGGAGATTTACTGATCAATGATGAAATGTCTATGCTAATTTTGAGAAATACTTGTTAATTAAGCAGTCAAATTAGGTCTTGAACTTCCACTAGTCATAGCCTAAGTGGATTTAAACATCAACGCGGTGCTACAGGCGTTATTTTGCGGTTTCGACTTCCAGTCAACATTTACCGCAATTGAACACAGTGCATTACGTTCATAATCGAAATCAACAAACGCGATGCAAACGAACATATAATTTGTTGATATGAGATAATTTTATGTGAAATGTAAAAGAATGAGTCACTCAATTATAGCGAGTTTAACATCAGAATCTCTATGTCTGAGTTTGTTCGGTGCGGATGATTCAGGGAGGTGACAGGAAAGATGTCTTTTTTTTTACCACGCTGAAGATCAGCATTACAGACCACGAGCTTTACTCATAGATTTGGAACCTAGAGTAATTAATGGAATACAAAATAGTGAATACCGGAATCTCTACAAACATGAAAACATATTTGTTTCTGATCATGGTGGAGGTGCTGGAAAAAACTGGGCCAGCGGATATCATCAGGTATTCTTACTCGTTTTTTGCTTAGCATGCGACTTTCTACTTTGGTAATGTTCAAGAATCCGATATAAGTTCGTTGATGCTTTGAACTTTACACTTTTGGTGGCCTTTCTATTTGATTAATATTTGAACTTTCATTTCCTATCCTTCTATTGCCATTATGGTGCATTTCAAATAACAGCCAGAAACAGTTATGGGTCTTATGCACATTATTTTAACATGTTGAGATCATTATGTTGGTTAAGAGAGTAAGATGCATAATTACAATTAACAGTAATTTATTATTTACAGCAGAACAATATACATCTTTTCATGAAACATTGAGGTCATCACTTTTTCTTTTTTCATTTTAGATTCATGTTTTGCTTGTTCATATATATATATATAATGCATATTCTTGTGCAAACATTTGTCATGACTTACATGGATTATGTTTTTGTTTTCTTTTTGATCAATAGTCTTTTATAAAAATCCAGTTCTCTGTTCATGATTCTGAAAGAGGGAAAGGGTGTTGAAGAGGATATAATGGGCATGATTGACAGAGAAGCTGATGGAAGCGATAGTCTTGAGGGTTTTGTTCTATGTCATTCAATTTCTGGAGGGACAGGCTAGGTTTCATCACCTTATCTTTATATTGTCTCTTCATCTTCTCTTTTGGTCTATCAAGAACTTTCAATTCATTATTTTAAGCTTATTTTTCTCTTTTTGTTTATGCGTGCACACATGTTTGTTTCATTTGGCTGAAAAAATTAGGACCAAAGGCAGTAACATATTAATCATGAGATAGTGAAATCTTCTTTAAGACTTTGGCTTGGTTACGACTTAACTGCTCTCATTCTACAATGAAGGTATGGGTTCCTATCTGTTGGAGGCATATAGTGTATTTCCTAACCAGATGGAGGCAAGTGATGTGGTTGTCCAGCCCTACAACTCACTTTTGACACTCAAGCGACTAACGCTAAATGCTGATTGTGTTGTTGTTCTTGACAATACTGCACTTAATAGAATTACCGTGGAGCGTTTACATCTAACTAATCCTACATTTGCTCAAACAAATTCTTTGGTCTCCACTGTGATGTCTGCTAGCACAACCACGTTGTGGTATCCGGGGTCCATGAACAACGATTTGGTTGGTCTTCTTGCCTCTTTAATTCCAACACCAAGATGTCATTTTCTTATGACAGGTTACACGCCACTTACAGTGGAGCGCCCGGTGAGTTATATTCATGTTGTCTAGCATGTACTTTCAGCTTTCTAGTTGATTTTCCTGGTCAATTGCTTCTTTTTGTGTTTTCAAGAGCTAAGTGGAGTCTGCAGACAGTTTTTCCACAATTGGTTCACTGTTCGCTTACTCATTTTGTAACTTTTGGGATGAAAAGAGGGTGGGAATAGAAGGATTTAGTATCTGAAATGTTGTGAATCCGTACCTTATAGGCCTAGAGAAAGCTCTGTATTTGGTAAAATAATTGTTCCTGTTTTGACCTTTTGACGCCTAATCAGCAGTCAGTCAAATCATTAGTTGTAGCATTGAAGGCTAAATATGACGCATCCTCCTCCCATCCGAGCAAAGAAAAATCTCCAGGCTGAGAGTGGTTACAGCTGAAACGTTTAGATTCTATATGTTTTGCTTTTGTCATATTGATCATTTCAGAATCTCAACTGAGTCCTAGATTAATGTTTTCAGTCTTGTTATTCCTGTAAGGAACTATTTTTTCGTGCATTCTGATGCCAGTGTATCTCTTCTTGGCAGGCTAATGTGATCCACAAAACTACTGTCCTTGATGTTATGAGAAGACTTCTCCAGGTGAGATATGTAGCTTGTACTTGTTTCAACAAAGCAGGTTGCTTCCTGATCATAAGCTTCCTTGCGGACAAAAAATATTATGGTTTCCTCCTATGCATGCACAAAAGAAGCTAGTCAAGCAAAGTATATCTCTATACTGAATATCATTCAGGGAGAAGTCGGTCCTACTCAAGTGTTGTAAATCATTTTTATTGCCAAAGCTATAACTTTTGCAAGAAATATACCTCTCAATCACGTCACGCTTTTAAATTTTGCGTAAGAGAACTATACCAATATTATTCTTAAATCTTGAGCAAGCTCTTAATTACATTTCTGTTGACTTCGGCCATTACAAAAACATTTGCTTGATTATATCTTTGCATAAAAATGAGGAAATTATCTTAAGGATGGTAGTAGTTCTAAGATTTTGCTTATGAATGCATGCATAATTTTTTTCCTTTCTCTAGATTATCAAACATCTTGTTCTTCCTTCTGTTGACTGTTGTGCACTAGTAACTATATTTTTTTCTTCCTTCGAAAGAAAAGGAAAGTACTTTGTAGCGTTGCAATTTCAAATTGTTTGGAAGTTTAACAAAGCCTACTCCAACCTTTTGGGGTCAACTATACTACTTATATTTTCTTTGTTGGTTTTATGGAGAGATAGGTGTGTGTGTGTGTGTGTGTGTGTGTGTGTGTGTGTGTGTGTGTGTGTGTGTGTGTGTAACATTAAATTGATTGCTGTAAATGGTTATATTGTGTCTGAAAATCAAAAGGATGGTGTGCAGACCATTTTTTTCTCCTAGAAATGGTTTTGAATCATCTGTTCTTACCAGTTTAAGCTGCCAATGTTTCCCGTGTTTTATCAGGTGCATGAAAGTCTACAGAGGATTCGTGAAAGAAAGCTTGTACATTTCATCGAATGGGGCCCTGCAAGTATTCAGGTCTCTTGGTAGGAGCAGTTGTCCTCACTTTGTTCAATTCTTTTATCTTATGATATCTGGACTTGTCATCTTTTGTTCTTTTGGCTATTTTGTAGGTGGCTCTTTCTAGAAAGTCCCCATATGTCCAGACTGCCCATAGGGTACAACTCGTGTTCTTGTCTTTCGAGCTTAGATTGCTTATTTTGCCTATATTACAGATTAATTCAGAAAATTTTTGGTCTGAATTTAAGGAAGACTTTGAATATGATTTTGCTATCTCCTTTCAGAACATTTGTTGGAGAAATAATTGAAAAAAAAAATGGTTTTTTCAGAAAGAATTAAGTAATGTGCATGTTGCAATGGTCAGGTGAGTGGTCTACTGCTAGCGAGTCAGACCAGCATCCGTCACCTCTTCAGCAAATGTTTGAGCCAGTATGAGAAGTTGAGAAAGAAGCAAGCATTTCTCGACAATTATCGGAAGTTCCCAATGTTTGCTGTGAGTATCCAGCTTTGTCGCTCTCTATGGTTTTATTTCCACTCCAGTTTCTAGGTTATGACTGTTGCAACTATGCTTTTTGTGTGTTCATATGAGCATGTATGCGCATGCGTACATGCATGAGTTTTGTGCATATATACACTTAAACCGTCTTTTTACATGCACCTATGCATATTTGTAAGCCTGCACTCAGGACATCTGTTAGTTCTATGCATAGGTTCTATGTTGCTTCGACTCTTCAATTTCTTTGAAATACCCATATTGGACACCTGTGTCCGATGTATATCGGGACCTGAATATGGGAATATGATCCTCCAAGAACCTTCCGAATTCATAAAAATCTTAAAACAAAAAATTGAATATACCCATGTCCAACACTCAAACCTCAGTCCGAGTACTATAGCATTGCTTAAAATACGTGAATTCCATGAATATAATATTTACTGCCATCTGTTTGTTACTTTTGCTACATGTCTTCTGCTTCCCAAATCAAGTAATATTTTGTAATTAGATACCTAAGCAATTGTATTATGTCTGATATTAGTCGTAATCTTTTGCTCAATGTAAACAGGACAACGATCTTTCGGAGTTCGATGAATCAAGGGACATAATTGAAAGTTTGGTTTATGTACAAGGCCTGTGAATTACTAGATTACATCAAATAGGGAATGGAGGCATATGCCTTTGCTGGCCCTAAATTCTCCAATTTTGAGCACCTATGTTATTTCAACTTTTCATTTTCTCCGAAGTATGTGTCTGGAAACCTTATCCTTCACGTTCAGACTTGGGTATGAGGATATGATCCTCAAAATATATGGAAAAACTTAGAAAAAAATTAAGTATACTCATTTTGGATACTACTCGCATCCGACACTTACTTCAGAGTCTGAGTAAGATAGTTGAGGCACCTGTTGGCTGTGAGTGATGATTATGTGATTGATATGTAGGATCCTGACCACAGTTTAACCGGAGAAGGAAATGCCTCAGGAACACTGGATCCGAAATTGGCAGTGTGAACGAAACAAGTACGCGACAAATGTGTTTTCTCTTTGGCAAAGGCCATGAGGTTGATACGCTGTTATTTAATTTTTTTTTTAAAGAAAAAAGAAGGAAATCAGCGTAAAATGTAGGTTTGTTTAGGGTTGCTAATCATTAGGCCGGTTAATACTCTGCGTCTTTCGTGTTGCTAAAGCCTGCTTTGTTCATGTTTTGCAAAAATACTATACGTTGTTCAACTCTACGGTACGGTGTTATTCTGTGCCGTAGTTAGCGAGATGAAAATATGCTCAAGCTGATATTGAATGCGGTAGTCATTGCCTTAAGACTTTGATTTGGTTCTGTATCGAAGCTGGTAGACGAATATCTCTTCCCCCCTCCCCCCAACTTTTTTATTGATTTCATATTCCTCAGCTATCGGTAGAGATAAGCATTCAGTGATCGATTTTGAAATTATTAAAACAATTAAATTGATTGGTAAAGATAAGCATTCAATTGGATCGGTTTAAAAATTATTAAAATTGATTAAACTTGTAAAATCGACCAAGAAAAATTAATTCAAAACCAAAATAACTATTATTTTATTTAATGTATTATTTTTATTAAATTTAAAAAATATATTATTAATTACATTTTTCTTAAAGAGTAAATTTTGAATATCTATCCTATGATGTTGAACTTTTTCACTTTCCAAGGCTAGTTTAGAATTAATTTTGACAATATTAGATACAATATAAAAAGACAATTAAAACAAAATACAAAAAAAAAAAAAAATAATGCAAACACAACATAAATACCCGAAACTCTTAAAATTTATATAATACAAACTATTAACGTATCAAATTTTATTAAAAATATAAAATATTATGACATTATAACTTGCGAACACAACAAGATTATGCGAATTGCCAGATGTAATCTGATTTAGAACCAAGAAAGAAGATTACATGAAACATTTCCAGAAGAACTTTGATAGTCCCACAGTATAAAAACATTTTGAGAAACTCAGTTGAACATTAAGATCTTCATTATTTAATATTTCACTAGCAAATAATGCTTGCTTTCACTCTTATCTTGAGTCGGAAGATGGTCAATTACGGCTACAACAATTACTTTCCGTAAACTTTGTACTGCACAAGATTATACAATTGTTATACAATATTGTTTGAGGTCATAACAGGAAAAATACTTTCCATTATCCTCAATTTGCCTATCAAATACTACCAAGCAGCTATGTTGCTCACTTATCATTTTTTTTCTTTTGAAAGTATTCGTGTCCAACACTAATGTCCGACGCATGTCTGGACATCAATATATTCAAATACAAGGAAAACTTAGAAAAAGACTGAATATACCTGTATTTAACACTCACACCCAAATCCGAGTAACATGGCCAAGCAGTACTAAGTGCTTACTTTGTAATCTGAACCAAGTTTTACACATTAACAAGAATGATTTCAAGCTAAAGCTAAATATCTACCAACCATGACACACACTATACACCAAAATTTAGAGAGAGCTAAAGTTGTACTATGTTCGTTCTGGAGATGAAGATGATGAAATCTCGAAGTAAGTTGGCCTTGGGGTTGAGGGGCAACCAACGGATCGAATTAGATCCTCTACGGCTAGCACATGAAACTTTGGGGGTGAATTCAGAGCGATGTTGTCAACTCGGTGTTCAAATATTTTACCATTCTTGTCAAGTTTGTATTCAGAAGTGCCATCGAATCGACCACGGCTCTCCCATGGGACTCGCGGAATACCATGGACAGTCCAGCGAACCATTATGACATTCTCCACAGGCTGCCATACACTGACAATGTCAAGCCAGAGAGCTTTGAAAAATATCCTCCCATGGAATCGCAGTGCCCAGAAGATTGACTTATAGTTGTCAATTCCAATGAAAGTATTGAGAGGATCTTTAAATACAATATCATCCCTAAATAGAGGAGAAGTAACTTGTCAGAATATGCAAGCAGACAGGTATTCTTAAATACTAGAAATTGTCTCCCGCTAATCTTCATTCGAGTCAAGTTTTTCTTATTAAAGAAAGCTTAAGATTGGCTGCTTCAGAAATGTTTTCTAACCAGAGGTATTAATGAATTGAGAATGGAGCATTAAGGACGGACAGAATGTAAACGGTCCAAGCATTATACTTTATATACAATTTAATGTGATCAAGATGATATGAACATAAAACTTAAGGCAAAATAATCTAATGAGCAAATTTATTTCTCCTGCACTTACAGAGGTGTCACATACAAATGCACATGATTTCAAGCAAGCTACGTGGCACTAGGAAGGCAGCTGAATGTGTCACACCCAGCACAGGCTTAGAGCTTGATTCTCAGCCCATGACACATGCGACATGCTTGCAGGTACATGTTATAATGCATGTACAGCATAACCTCACCAACCATCAACTTGTAAAATCAATCAAACATGAACATACTTAACAGAGGTTGCTGACTTTTATGTTCTAGCTAAGAGCCATGATTTCAAGCAAGCTACTTTCACTAGGAAGGCAGCTGCATGTGTCAAACCAAGTGCCCAGCACAAGCTTAGAGCTTTAGTATCAGCCTGCGACACATTCGAAGTCCTTGCAGTATACGTTATTATGCATGTACTGCATAACTTCGCCAACTATCAACTTGTAAAATCAATGGAACATGAACATACTTAATAGAGCTTGCTCGTTTCTATGTTCTAGCTAAGGGCCAATACTTTCTTCCTTACACATACACACTCAACAATAAACATTCAAACCAAAAGCAACATTTATAGAATATCCAATCATTAAAGACAAAAGCATGGATGGAATTAGAATGCATTATTCGAACTGATAGCATTACTTTTGTCATGAAACCATTAGAATTCAAGAACCAACAGTAATTAATCGCTTTAATTGCTAAGGAAAACTAAGGGAAACAACAGATCATATCTAGGGCAACTACAATTTTTAACAATTGAAGCCAAGACTCAAAGAGAACCTTAAAAATCGAATTATTCTACAGAATTCTCCGTTCTTTCTTCCAATTTCAAAGCAATCAAATAACAAATGCGGAAACAAAAAATACGGCGAAAAAAGAATTGGCATTCGAACCTGTAAATATCAAAATTGAGCTCCCTGTAAAAGAGGTCCGGAAACTCTTCTCTCAAAGTCCGAATTGCGTAACCCATATTAACGTAATAATTCTGCTTCTCCTCTTCCTCTTTGCTCGGCTTCGATCCTCGCTTCACTGGAGCTGAAAACTGTCCGTACAGCCTCAAGCTTTGATTCAAACCTGTAACCGTACAACCAATATCTTTAACACCAACCCTAACCTTAGCCCTTGACCAAGCTTTCTCGTCATCATTCTTCGAAATCGTGAAGTTTCTGAAGAATTTAGGGCTAGGGTTACGGTTAAAGAAAATTTTTGATGAGGCGGTGGAAATTTCAGGTGAAGGTATGAGAAATGCCATCTAGAAGTTAGGATTCCAGAGCAAAATTTTCCAGCAGAGAACCTGAATTAAAAGAAAGAAAGGATATTAACAGCCATTTTCTTTTTTGGCAAAATGAAACAGGAAATTAATTTTCCAGGATAGGATTGCTTGGCCAGCTAGAAAATCTAAGAGAGAAAAGAAAATGTGGCTTAAGATAAATGAGTTTTATTTATTTATTTTCGCTTTTTTTAATTTCAATAAGCTGTGATTGGAGGAATTTCGTTATTGTATCTGAACTTGGGCAAGAAGAAAAACTTTCGGGCTAAGCCCAGCCAAGAACCAATACCAACATCCTCCTTGTACAAGGTATATTGGGCAGATATCAGGAGTCGAAACCCACAGCCTTATTATATATTTTGCAGCTGTTTCTCACTCGGCCTTGTTATCCCTACTTCACTTCTATTATAGCTATAACAAATACTAATGCCAATACTAATACTAATACTAACACCAATACCAATACTAATATATATGTTTAAATTATGTTATTTTTTATTTAAAAATCAACTTGAAGTATAATAATAAAATAGAAAAAAAATATAATGATTGAATTTAATATATTGAATCATACAAATTTTTATGATTGATAGAGAAACTATATTTGTTAATTAAGATTTTCATATAAAAAAAACTTGTGTCGAATCGTCTCGATATTTTGGTTTTATTATTGTTGATAATAAATTAAATATAATTATAATACAAAAAATAATATAAATTTAAAGTTTAAATTAAATTACAGTAATAATTTATATAAAGTATTTTATTTAAAAATAACTTTTAAAATAAAGTATAAATATGTAAATTTACCAAAATTTAATTTAGAAAAAAAATTACTTCCCTCATCAGATGATGCGTTGCATGGAATTTGAAACTATTTGAATAGCATCAATTTAATTAAGTAATTTTGAATAAATATGATTATATGATATAATATGATATCAAAAAAATTAATTAAAATATGACATAAAAATATTATAAATATTATAATAATATATAATAGTATAAAAATATTTTTAATATTTAAATATTATTTAAATAATAAAATCAAATTATAAATCAATTCAAACGTTTTTTAAAATTAAAATTAAATAAAAATAATTTCGAAACACAATCCCAGCCTATCATATGAGCTGATTTAACGGAGAGAGTGGAGGACGGGGAGTGCAACTAAAGAGTGCGTGGCTTGGCGTAAAATAAAAAAATAAAAAAAAAAAAAAAAAAGGGAAGGAATTCAAAGTCGTTGGAAATGGGAAATCAAACTTGTCATTCTAAGTTGGCGCAGGTGGCGCAGCCATAAAATATTAAAAGAAGAAAAAAATCATCCAGCAGCCTTATTTGCCTAATTAATTTTAAATATTAATAATTTATATATTTATATTAAATATCTTTAAATTATTTTATATTTATATTAATTTTAATAAATTATTTAATATATATTTTAATGTAAATAATTATATCATATCTTGTTTTTGTTATTTTATATGTAATTATATTTGTGTTTTTAATATTGTTAGGTCTCCTAAGTGTTGCACTTCCCAATGTCGCCAACTGCTACCGTAATATAAATCAATAATTTCTCACTTCCATTTCACTTCGCTTCGCAAGGACTTTGATCACTTGTTTCTCCCCTGTTAAAATCTAAAAAATGGCGTTTTTAACCAAGTGGCTGAAGGCTTCTTCAGTCGCCAGAGCCTCCGTGATTCGCTGCATGAGCAACGTCCCGGAGAACACCGTCTATGGCGGCCCAAAGCCTCAAACGTCCAACCAAAGAGTGACCCTTAACCAGCTGAAGCAAAAATATAGGAAGGGTGAGCCCATCACGGTTGTCACCGCCTATGATTATCCGTCAGCGGTCCACCTCGACACCGCTGGCATCGATATCTGCCTTGTTGGAGACTCCGCTTCCATGGTCGTTCACGGCCATGACACGACTCTCCCTATCTCGCTTGACGAAATGCTCGTCCATTGCCGAGCTGTTGCTCGTGGCGCTAGGCGGCCGCTACTCGTTGGTGACTTGCCTTTTGGGACCTATGAGACTAACACCAGCCAGGTAACCCCCATGAACATTATTTTGGTGTCGATGAAAGTAGCCTTGTTTGAATGGATTCTCCCTTTTTTTAAGCTTATTTAAGCAAAAATTCATCTATTATGTTACGGTAATCTGATGGAGCAAATGGTGTTGTTGGAAATTGGTTTTTGAAGGGATTTAAATAGCGGCCACAATGTAATGTTATTATGGTAATATTTATTGTGTCCGCAGCTGCTATTTAGATCCCGAGGAAGTACTGTAAGATTGTTTATGATGTTTGATGTTATTGCAGTTTGGATTATGGGCAGGCAGTTGATACGGCTGTTAGGGTCTTAAAGGAAGGAGGGATGGATGCTATCAAATTGGAAGGAGGATCACCTGCGAGAATCACTGCCGCAAAAGCTATTGTTGAAGCCGGAATTGCGGTTATCGGACATGTGGGACTTACTCCACAGGCAATTAGCGTACTTGGGGGATTCAGGCCACAAGGCAAAAATGTTTCTAGTGCTCTCAAGGTCTCCTTACTAGTCTTTTTTTTTTTTTTTCTGGTAATACCTTTGACCGTGTCCGAGTCCAACACTTGGACAGTCCCCTGATAGAAGTTTTTGTGCCTCATGGACTACATGCGTGTGTTTGTTTCTGAGCATGTTGGTTTTGTGTTGGGTTTATGCAGGTTGTAGAGACTGCAATGGCATTGCAGGAAGCCGGATGCTTTTCGGTCGTTTTGGAATGTGTTCCGGCACCTGTGGCTGCTGCAGCCACATCTGCTCTTCAAATTCCCACAATCGGCATTGGAGCCGGTCCTTTTTGCAGTGGACAGGTTAAATTTCGGACAAGTATTCTTTCCTGCCTTTTAAAATCTATGTGCTTTGGTATAGAACTCTATCATGTGCATCACAAAATAACTGATTTCCTTTTGCTATCACAATAATTTGTTGGATTGATGATATGTGATACGTCTTTTTATTATGACATGCAGTTCTCGGTAAAATTTAAGTTTTGCAGAGACATTCCATGCATTTCTGCTCATGCGACTGCCTATCAATTCGAATAAGCAAAAAGATGTGAATTTTAGTCAAGCTTAGAACATTTAGTTGGGCGCCCATCTGTGTAAATTTCATTAGAAAAGCAGAGCTTGTGGTTGCATTTTCGTAATGGGGAAATTCAGTGAGTTTACAGTTATTAGTTTTATTGGAACTATTATCTGATTCCATGGATTATCTCTTTTTTATATTAGTTTAAACAGAACAGAAAATGGTCCCTATATCAGCATCTCCACTCTGGGCTGGTGATATATAACGAACTTATTTGGATGATGTGGTCATAGAGAAAAACTTATTTTGATGCTATAGCACAGCAGCTCTTAGGATACTATGGACCTCAATTTTTGTTTTTCCAGTATATATGAATCGATAGCTGAAATTGACCTCAGAAACCGAGTTTTATTCGGAATGGGAGTTGTATTTGATAGTTTTACCAACATATTTGGTTGGTTTGGTCTTGCAGAAAAGCTTAGGTGTTATGCAATGCCAGGTTATTTTCGCAAACACAATATGCTCTCATTAATGTTGTAGAGAAAAGCTTAGGTTCGATGCAAAAGCTCGACGACGTTGTTTCAGGCACATTACTCTCTAGTTTCTTTACAAGTTTTTGTTCAAATGGTTATACTATTTAGTTGTAGAATATTAGTAATGCTGTACTTATCCTTTATCGACTTTTTCAACCTGTGTTACTTGGACTGGGGTGTGAGTGTCGGATACTGATATATGTTTACGCGGGTATGTTCAATTTTTTTTTCTGAGTTTTTTCATTTATTTGGAGGGTAATATCCTTATGTTCAGATATACATAGGACATAGGTGTCTGGCATGGATAGTTAAAGAAAAATGAAGAGTCGAGTAACATAGTTTTCAACCATATCACTCTATATTTGCGCCATATGCTGTTGTGATATTTGTTTGGAAGAGACTAAAAAGTTTATATTTTTGTGTCATGAAGTTGTATGATCATGTTCCCTCTCTTTGATCTTCTTTTATTTGCTTCACAAGAAAGAACTGGTTGCCATTTTTGTTGCGTGTATGAATACTTGCAGTTAAATTCTATCGGATTTGCTGATGCAGGTGCTAGTTTACCATGACCTACTTGGAATGCTGCAACATCCGCATCATGCAAAGGTTAAGCGAGCAAATGCACCTTTCGTCTTGCAGATTCTTTCCTTTTAATAATGTTCTCAAAATGGGTTGTTTTACCTTTTGCAGGTAACTCCAAAGTTCTGTAAGCAGTATGCTCGTGTCGGAGATGTCATCAATAAAGCTCTTTTGGAATACAAGGAAGAAGTAACGAATGGTTCGTTCCCTGGTCCTTCCCACACCCCATACAAAATGAATGCTGAAGACGTGAACGGTTTCATGAAGGAATTGCAGAAATTGGGATTAGACAAAGCAGCATCCGCGGCAACTGAAGCAGCCGCTGAGCCTGAGAAAAGATGAACTTAGAGCAATGACCGGGCACTGGGAAGTCCCGAAGCCACTAAAATAAAGATTTCTTCAGCTTTTACCTTAGATTGAATGGTTTAAGAACCGAATAATGCCATTCTTTTCGGTATTGCATTTTTTTTTCACACCCTCCATACGGCTTAACAGTTGATTGTTGAGATGAATTTGTAGTTCATCCTTTGCCCATTTTTTATTCCTTGGTTGAGAAATAGCTTTTGTATGAACTGAAGTTCTCTTGGGAACTATAATCAAATTGCAATTCTTATTTGAATTTTAATGAAAAACCTGAAAGTAGCCTCCGTGAAGACGTGTTTGATCCATCGGTTGGGTTACTTATCGACAGATTTGGCTCCATGGCTGAACAGATTCAGCTTATGTAGTCTGAGACTTGAACAGGGATTTTGAGAATTCATGGCTTAGCCTGACTTGCTACAAATAATAAAATTAATAATATAAAACAATGTTTTAATAATATAATAAATAATAAAATTGAAATTTTGGATTGATTCGGGTCAGTCCTACACGGACCCAAAAAAAAAAATTGAAAGTTGATGGTCGCAGTCTGCCATGTACAGAGGTCTATTCTAGCAAAAGGAAGTTCGAGAACTAAAGCCGTTAAGAGTTGCTTGTGAAATATTTTGGCAACTCAGTGAACAATGGCATAAATTTGGTTCACAAGTATTCAATGAGTTTGGTTCAAAAATTTCAAAAATCGTATAAATTGAGCTAATTTATGAAACCGATCGAGAAAAACTTTAGAATCGAGTTAACAGAATTGAAATTACGTAATTCAAATGGTTTCTTTGTTTTATGGACTATTGTTAAGGATTTAGTGTGGGTTTCAATAAAAATAATTTTATTTAATTAAATGTCGGTTTTGTTCAAAAATTTAAAACCACAAACGAACCGATTAAACATGATTAAGCTAATTTAACTAATTGATCACAACTGAAACCGAACAAATTGAATGAATCAAATAGCGTCGATTTTGTTTGATTGACCTTTTTTTTTTTTACACTTTTAACAATCACTCTTGAAAAATAAAAATAATTGTATCGTATTCGAATCTCAAAAAAGATTATGGTTAATGTAACATTTGATTGCTTATTTTCCCATGCAAAGACCTGTTCATCTAAAACTAACTGATGACCAAAAAGAAGTTTTAAAATGCAAATAATCAAACTAAACTGGAATCAATTGACTCTCTTGATTTAATTAATTTTAAAATTTTAAAAATAAATTATTTATATTATTATGCAAAAATAATTGTATATATTTTCTTAAATAATTATATATTATATAAGATATGTGATGCTCTATATTATATAATTTTAAATTATCATATAAATACATCTCATTTATATATATAAAATTTAATTACAAATAAAAATAAAAGAGCAAGACCCATTCAAGTCGAGCTTTGAACAAAAATTTTTATATTTAAATCAACTTAATTCGAATTACTATTTTATATTTTATCCGTAAACCTCATGAACACCCTTAGCAACAACTAATTGATGCTATGATTGATCATCAAATACTAAAATAACAGAAGAAATGCCAAAAAAAAAAAAAACAAGTTTTAATTTCTTATAAAATAAATTTTTTTGTTAAATTTTAAAATTTTAATGCTTTTTAGAAATCAATTAATTTATTATTCATTATTGAAATGAAATATTTAAAATTTTTATTTATTATATTTTATTATTAAATCATAAAAAATAAAATCAAAGTGTCAAAGTTTAATCGATAATAATTGTTACGTAGTTAAAAATTCAATAAAATAAAACCAGCCTTACGAAACGAATTTATGAGCTGCTATTAGGCTTCGGTCATTCATTTGGATGGCCAAACCTTTGGTCTTGATGGCCGAGATCCCCATGGCTACTGATCTCTCCTCCGACCGTTCCGACTTCCGCGGTGGCTCTTCTTCCTCTCCTATCCGCCGTCGTGATCTCGTCTTCGTTGTCAATCCCCGAGGTTTTTTTTTTTTTTTATTCCGTTCTCTCTTTCTCTCTCTCTCTCTCTGTGTTTGTTTGTTGAGAAAATGTTTTTCCTCCCCGAATACTTACGGTTACTTGAATGATGAATTTGGAGCAGGTGCTAATGGGACAACCGGCAAAGCTTGGAAGAAACTGCTTCCGTATCTCCAATCTCGCCTCCGTAATGATTGTAATGTGAGTTTTCTTTTTTCTTTTTTTTTTTTTATTAATTTTTGCTCAATTCATTGAATCGGTCTTTTCTTCTTAGATGCCATTTGAAATTAGTTCTTTTTTTGTGTCAATGTGTTTTAGCGCTCAAATGGTAGTTCAAACTTTTTTTTTTGGGGGGGTGTGTGAAAGTTTCAAGAGGGCTGAGCAAGACAACTGATAAAACCGAAAATTGTATCGAAATGCAGTGTTCGTTCGGTTTTATTGAGGTCGGCTCGATTTCGTTTTGGTTAATAATTAACTATATTTGGCTGGATTCGGTCTCTATTCATATGTTAAAGAACTACAATTATTTAAACCGAAGCGAATTTTATTTTTTAATTAGTTTTGAATTTTTATAGTATAAAAATAAATATTTTATTTCTAAATTAAGGGAATAAACTTTAAAAATACGGTAGAAAATGATAGTTTTTAAAATTAAAAAAAAAAATCGATGAACTAAACCAATCTGAACCATTGGAATTCAGTTCAGATTGGTTTTGTTTTACATGGTATTCAGTTCTGTTTCTGTTCGATTTTCTAAAAACCAGAATACTGCACGTTGACTATAATTTTTTTCACAATTGACCCAAATTGTCATCACTCCTCTTTCCAAGATCTCTTCCAAATCTCTGTAAATAAAATTTGCTTAAACCAGGTTAGTTTGTCTTTTATCATGTAAAAAATTAATGAAGAAATTTTTTTCTTATTTTACGACAGATTTGTGAATCTTTGACTTCGGGTCCTTCTCATGCAATTGACATTGCTAGGGAGGTAGGAATTAAGGGCCTCTCTACATTTTTTACGATTGAGACAATGAGATTGAACTTGGTTTAGGTTTGTGGATTGAAGACTTTGTGTTTGAGTTAAAAGGTCACTATATTTGTCGAGTAAGTTAATGGATAATGGTTTGCAGGCTATAAGGGACGGTGCTGATGCCGTGATTGCAGTCGGAGGTGATGGAACTCTTCATGAGGTGCATATGTTTCTTTACATTTGGCTTATTTAATCATATACAGTTCAGATATAGCATTGTTAATCTTATAGTATCTTCTATTTTTTTCCATTTCTACCTACTTCAGTTAGGAGGGCGAGTGATAAATTGACATCTTTTTCGGTTTTTGATGCAGGTTGTTAATGGGTTCTTTTGGGATGGGAAACCTGTTGCTACTCAGAATACAGAGGCTGTTCATTCAACTGCTCTTGGTGTAAGAATTACCATTTAGCTCTATTTTTTTAACCCTCCTTTTTTTAAGGATTGTCCTTAGGCTTTGATGAATGATAATCTTGAATTTATATAGTTCTTGCTTTTTGGTGTTCCCTCGCAAGCTAGTATCTTTTGGATTGCTTTTTGTGTATGTGTGTGCGTGTGTGTGTGTTTTGGCATTTCTCCAAGGAAAATATAATAATATGTCCCTTCTTGCAGCTCATTCCCCTGGGCACTGGGTCAGATTTTGCCCGAACAATGGGGTGGTTAGTTTCTATAATCCCATTTAGATTCATTTGTTATAAGGCTTTTTTGATATGATTGCTTTGCCTCAACTATTTGTTATTGTATCTTTTCTCAGGAAAAATGATTCTCGTGGAGCCATAGAACGCATTGTTAAAGGTATTTTACATGCCTTTCTTGATCCTTTTCTCCCTCCGTGCTAAATTTTGGTAAATACAAACCGGAGACACTTTTATGTTCTTAGGATTTGGTGGTGCTGCTGTATTTTAGGGGTGAGATCAAGAATCGACGTTGGTGTCATTAGCAGAGAAGGGGGAGGATCTCATTATTTCATAAATGTTGCTGATATCCATTTGTAAGGTTAACTCGGTTATTTTTAGAGTTAAGCGTTGATAAAAAATGCTAGCCTCACCTACGTTTACTCGAGCTCTGGTGTGAGTGTTGGATAAAGGTATGTGTCCGACATAGTTATGTTTAATCTTTTCTAAGTTTTTCCATGTATTTTGAAAGTCCTTGGAAAATTGCATATCCATACCTATGTCTGAAAATGTGTCGAACACCAGTACTTCAAGGAAAATGAAGAGTCAGAGCAACGCGGCTAGCCTCACTGATGTCTTTTGTGGAGTTTTGGAGGAGTGCAAAGGCAGGTTATTATGCTTCAAGGTATAAGAAATTTGGAAACTTATGCTATGTTATCGGTTCTTTGCAAGCCTTTAAAGGTCACCGTAATCAGGACCTTAGAATCAAGGTCAGCATTTTAAGCTCTATATCTGAAAAGTAACAGTACCATTTTTGAAAGCTTTTATTTGCCGATCCGTTAGGCAATGGCTGTTAAAGAGTTACCATTTCATTATAATAATTTCACATCCAGGTGAATGGGGGTGATTGGCAAACATATTCTAAGGTCACAGCCCTCTGTATCGGAAATGCGAAGTACTTTGGTGGTGGCATGAAAATAGCACCGAATGCTGATCCTAGAAGTGGAAGTTTTGAGGTGGAATAGTTTTTCTTTTCATCTTGATCTTGCTTTGTGATATCTAGTTTTTTGTTAATTTTGAGGTGCTATAATATATGTTACTCGTATTCAGGTGTGAATGTCAGATACGATATGTCTAATACAAGTATATTCAATTTTTTTTAGGTTTTTCCACTTATTTAAAGGGCCTTATACTTATGCCCAAAAATATTTCTTACATAGGTATCAGACACGGATACTTAAAGAAAAATAAAGAGTCAGAGCAACATAGGCTTATAATTGTTTGTTTTAAGTTTTGCTTTATACTTGGCAGGTTGTCATTCTTCGGGACTTCAAGTGGTATGACTTCCTTCTAAAACTGCACAAGCTATACAATGGGACGGATTTGTCTGTGAAAAATGTGACCACAAGAAAGTAGGCTCTCTCTCCTTTTTTGCTTTTGCTGTACATTTATTCTGCTATGCTCTCATCATGTCCTTTCCCTTTTGTTGGTATTTTACCTTCTTTCCTGATATTGGTGACTTCTCATGCAAGTGGTTCAATTATTTATGATCTTACTCTAGTATGAGATGGTCTCTATAGCTATGCCGAGCATTGGACATAACTTTTCATAATTTGGGCCCATTTAATAATAAAAATATTTTTTATTTAAATTTAATTATAAAAATATATAAAAACTAATATAAAAATAGTTTTTAAAATTTTTATTAAGTTTTAAATAATAATTCAGGCTTTTAAGTTGGGCAGGGCTTGATTTAGGCCTAAGCAAGAAATGTAAAAAATTTTGGGTCATGGCCCGGCCTAGTCCATGGGCACCTCTAAATTGGTCTCTTAACATTTTTTTTTTTTTTTTCATGTTGGATTTATTCGGGTCCTAAACTCTTAAAGCGCCATTCTGGTTCCCATGGTTTTCCACTCGATGTTTTTGGAGTCAAAAGAATTAGTAGTATATTAGGGTCTTACTTGCTCGGATTCATGATTGAGTGTCAAATACGAGTATGTGTCTGACAAGGGCATGCTCTATTTTAAGTTCTTTTCATATATTTGGAAGATCATACTCCCATATCCATATCCAAAAAACGTTCATATTTGGACATGGGTATGAAAAGAAGAGTCAGAGTAACCTAGATCTCAATTGTGTTGCCAATATGATAGGAGCAAAGAAGTTGAAGACATTGATGGTCCAAAAATATTTTTATCCTCAAACATTTGCAGGACGTTTAAAACTCCCTGCTGCCATCCATTTCCATTTTTTTTTTTAATTTCAATGTACTTTTATGTTACTAAAAGCAGGATTATGTGCCATATCTTCATATCGAACAGGAGCTTGATGTCATTTAGTTTTTTATTCGATAATCGTTAAGAGATGGTATTCGATATAGTTGAGTTTACCACCGAAGCTTTTTTTTTTTTTTCCTTTCATTTTGCAGTGCTTATACGATCGAAGTAGGTGACATTTCTGGCAGTGGCAAAATTTTCATTCAGTCTGATGGGGAACATTTAGGATTTCTTCCAAGGAAGTTGCATATTCTACCTGCTGCTATTGAGATGATATGCTGACGACATGAACCTGGAAAAACTACTGTTCTCGATCTGATATACTCTGTGTGTCAATTATGTTAGGAATTTTTGTTAACTGTTCTGTTTAGTGATTGTTGATTCGAAGAAGGGCTGAAACTATATCGGACTAATGGGCGGATTGATGTTATTGATCAACTAATTTTGTAGGTATAATGTTGAGATCTTTTTGATGGTCGGGTAAATTTCTGAGCTTATCAGGTGAAAATTGAGAAAGATCTCCAAAGATAGACAATGTCAAAAGGCACCGGAGTTGTCTTATAGATATTCAGAATATGCTTTGACGCTTAAATTAATAAAACGCTATGCAGGTAAAATGCCGAGTTTCCGTGTTCTCCCTTGTCCCCCATCAGTTTCTATTTTATCTATTTATACTACTGTGCTGGTAGTTTGTGGGCTCGATAGGTACGGATTAAGTATCTTTGGTGTTCATAAGTCTGTCAACTATTGCGCATGTAGAGGTCCAACTTAGATTGGACGAAGACTAGTCCAACAAGTAATATGAGGGACAAACTTACTATTAACGCGGGTCTATACCTCTCCCGTCTGAAAACACAATCCATATCTTTTATCAAGAGAGCTAGTGTTGAGACGATCATATATCGATCAAAGATTTAAATCTAAAAACACAATCTATATCTTTATGAATAGAGCTAGTGTTGAGGTAATCATCTATTGATCAGTGAAAGATTTAAATTTGAAAGCACAATCCATATCTTTATCAAGAGAGTTAGTGTTGAGGCAATCATAGTCAAAGATTTAAATATAATTTATAAAGTAGTGAGTCACATTTTTTTATTAAGATATATATTTTTTAAAGATAAAATGGTGAGGATGGTTTGCTTATAATTCTAAAACGGAAAATACTTTATAGCAAGTGTTGTTTAAGAATTCTTGTATCAACGACACTAATTTATTGATGAATTTATTGTAAAATAATTCAAATAAATTTATTAAAAATATAAAATTAAAGATAAATGTTTCTTTTAATGTCATGCAACTACCATCTATCAATAGAAGATCCAGGTTTTTTAAACTTCTGCCTCAGACACTATGTACTGGTGTGCATGATTCTTTTATTTTTATTCTATTTTTATATATTAGATAAAAATTTTATTTATGCATTTATATGTGTCGTAAAATTTAATGGTAGGAAATGAAATAGTGTAATAATTCTCATGCTTCACAAAATAATGAAGATGCACTGGCATTAAATATATATATATTAATATTTTATTATTTAATAAATTGTAATCTCAGTCAGACTTGAACAAAAAATTTAAAAATTTTTTAGGTCGTAACCCAGTCATAAACACCTCTATGGTGTGCTTGATTCTATTATTGTTTTTTTTTTTTAATTTTTTATTTTAAAAGAAAATTTCATATACATTTAGGTGTATAGTAAAATCTAATTTTAAAAAATATCTCACAAAATAGTAAAGATGCACTAGCATTAAAAAAAAAAAAAAGCATTGGTTGGCTGTAGAAGCGTTCTGAACCAAGTGCACTGCGGCATGACTTTTTTTTTTTTTTTGTTTATACTCAAATTAGGCTAGGTCTTATTTAAAAATAATAAAAATTGAAAATATATTTTTATAATTAAATTTAAATAAAAATATTTTTATTTTTAAATAATTATTAGTATTGGTTTGGATCGAATTAAATTAATGAAAATCGTGCCTCGGCCCCTGTTTGTGTTCATATAATGCTTGATAATTTCCGAGCAGGGACCTCCATGTATACTTACCGTTGGTCATCTTTCTAATCAATAAAGAGTTTAAAAATGGCTAGAAATCTTCACGCAGTGATGATTCCATGGTCGGCCTTTAGGCACTTGATACCATTCTTTCGACTCTCAATCGCCCTGGCCAAAGCTGGGTTCAAAGTCTCCTTCATATCAACCCCAAGAAACATCCAACGACTCCCTAAAGTTCCCGCAACTTTAGCAACCCTGATAAATATGGTGGCTCTGCCGTTGACAGCCGCCTTTGATGGCAGTGATAAAGACTTGCTGCTGCTGCCGGAGGGTTCCGAAGCCGCCATCAACATCCTTTTCCACAACATTCAACGCCTCAAGATCGCATATGAACCCCTCCGGCAACCTGTCAAGCAATTCCTTTCGGATCAAGGCCCGGATTGGATGATCATCGATGTTATTCCTTTTTGGGCTGCTGAGATTGCCCAAGAGAATCAAGTCCTTGTTTATTCATTTCTCCATTTCTTCAACTTCCGCAAATGCTTTCTTTCTGCAACGAATTTTCGCCATGGCTGACTCCTCCTCTCCTGAATATTCGAGTTTGACGACACCAGTCGAGCGGGAAAATTCTGCATCGTCGTAGGTGGCTTGTAAAGCTATGGGTTTCGGAACCCGAGTTGATTATCATTATACAAAGAATGCTTCTGGGATAACCAACGTCGAAATGTGTACCAAAGTTTTTCCAGCTTGTAAAGCTATGGCTTTCGGAACCCACGTTGAATATGAAGGTGAGTACTTGAATAAATGTGAGGAGATTACAGGAAAACCGGCGATTCCTATTGGTATAGTCCTGCCGAATGATCAGAACCCAGATCAAGGAAGAAGAATCACTGACAAATCATGGGTCGAAAACTTCGAGTGGCTCGATCGACAAAAGCCCAAGTCGGTCGTGTTCTTAGTGTTCGGCGGCGAGTATAAACTAAACAACAAGCAAGTTCACGAGGTAGCGTCTGGAGCTATCAGGATTGCCATCTCTGTGGGCACCTAGGAAGCCGGATTGTGCGGCTACCGATGACGACGACCGTGATACTCTGCGTCCAGACTTTAACGACCGCGTTCGAAGAGAGAGGAGCTCTCAGCATTGGTCGGGCACTGCATCTGGAAGTACTCCGACACCCATCGATCGGTAGCTCATTGGTCCACGGTGGTTGGGTACGATTCTGGAATCGCTGCACTCTGGGCATTGTCTTGTGGTGTTGCCATTCGAAATCGACCAACCCCTGAATGCAAAGTTTTTGGTGGACAAAGTTCTGGCTGTGGAAATTGAGAGAAGCGACGACGGCTCATTCAGCGGCAACGCCATAGCCAAGGTGCTAAAACTGACCATGGTGTCCGAGGAAGGGGAGCATTTAAGGGTCCGAGCTGAAAAAACAGCTCAAGTTTTTGCTAACAGGAACCTGCAAGATAAATACTTTGATAGATTTGTTGAGTTTCTGCTGAAAGTTGGAGCTGCAACTCATCAAAGGCAATAAATCCCTCGGAATAATTTTGAGTTTGGAAAAATGTGTTTAAAAATTGATTAAAAAAATATTATTTAAAAAATTTTAAGTGTACGATATTATTATGAAAAATATCTAATTTTAATAATTTATGTATTGATATTTTATTTAATTATTTTATGTTATTATAATTATATTTAAATTATTTTATAAACTTCGATGATAATAGATTTGTTGAACTTCAAGCAAAAAAATGGAGGAGCTGCGATAAATCCATAGGGAAAAAAAAACTTGGGTTAGAAAAAATGCATTTAAAAAATAGTGAAAATATGGTTTAAAAGTCTTTTTCAAGTGTTTAGTGCTGTCGTAAAAAAAGTGCTGGCCTGACAATTCCCCTATTGCTGTTATGTTCAATTATTTTATTTTAACGTAATTTATAAATTTTGATATATTAATAATTTATATTTTATAAATTTTTAAATATATATTTATGTTTTATAATATTTTAATTATTTTATCTGTATTATAATAATGTAATTATATCTAATATTATTAAATTTAATTTAAACTGACATAAAAAATTAAAATATAAAAAAAATAAAAGTTGACATGAAAATAATAAAATCATTTTATCTAAAAAATTAATTTTCAAACCGTAAAAATTTTTTTTTTTGATTTTTTTTGTTTAAGTTATCAAGCCATAAAGTTAAATTTTTTTACATAGTTACCATTATATGTGCAATGAAATACTATTTTTAATATCAAAAAAATTGTGTCAATAACGATATCAAACCGAGCCTTCATGCTATGTGCCAAACCTCAAAATTTAAGTAAGTTAACCCCATTTGACAACTCCAAAGAATTGGAATTTTCCAACCTGTGCACATCTTACAGGATTATTGAAGATATTAAGTTTTGTTGTTCCTTTCATACAGTCTAATCTTAATAATAATGGCTCTGTCTAATGATATTTAGGCCATGCTTAAAAAGTGAGATTTAAAAGTGTAGCGATGTCAGTTAAAAATTTTAACTATATGTCATTTTCATTAAAAGGAATAATAAATTAAAATATTAAAAAAATATGTTTAAAATAATAAAAATTAAAAATTTGATAAACTAACTGCGCGGATCAAGAATTTGAGCTAGAGAAGCAGCTCAATTTTTCAGCAATGTTAAAAGAGTCCGATCGAAGATCAAATTGACATGATCTTTAGTTATCGAAATCAATCAATCGAATTAGTTTAATCTATCTGTTTAAATTAAAATAATTTTAAATGTTAACAAAATATTTTTAATGTTAAATAAATAATAAAAATATAGTAAATAATTGTTATGAATATGCTTTTTGGTTTAGTAATATGGTTTTTAATAAAAATCAAGTGGGTTGTACGGGATCAAATATCATTTAGCAGTTGAATTGAGCCAATTTTAAATCGATTTAAGTATCACTTAGTTTTGCATACAAAACCCAACCAAACTGGCTCTTAGTTGTTATATCAGTTTTATCGATCCATATAGATAGTATTAATTTGTACTGATTAATAATGATTCATATTAATCAGTATTGACCTGCACAGATTGGCATAAAATTTTAATTTCTTTTAGATTTTTTTATCATTTTTTTAGAAACTAATTTCTAATATTTTTATCTTAGACATTTTTATGTTTAATTTAAAAATAAATTATCTTCATTAATTTAGACTATTGAATCTAATTAATAATAATTTACTTTTTTTAAATGTTTTTATACTTATTTATTTGATATTTAAAAATTTTAGACATTAAATATTTAGAATTTTAGAATTTATATTTGTATATAAATATATATGTATATAATATAGGTATATTTGCATATCTGTGTACTAAATTTCTTATTCAAAAACATGAAAATATGCTATAAATATATATATGTATGAAAAAATTCTGAAAAATACTTGTAAACCCGAAACGGTAAGTCGAACACACCGTTACCATACCAGTATGAAAACAAAAACAGTACCTCTACTGGTACGATACTAGACTACTTAAAAATTTTTAAATATTTTTCATTAGGAAAAAAAAAAGGCAAAAACAATAGTAAAGAAAAGTTCTGTTGTATTTGCAAAGAATGATTCATTGCTCAGCTGAGCCAATACATTTACCAACTCATAACAAGTTCTTCACAAATTCATTTCGCAAAATCAATGTGAACTGAGCATGATTTATGTCTCTAGATATATTCAAGTTTTGAAAGACTACCAAAGATGTAAATGGGTTCTATGGCCGGTCTGCAACCCCTGGAAACTGAAAGCATCCTTGGGGTGATCTCGTAGTTCGGATGGCTCAGCCTCGGTGCAAAAGATTTCACTCTCTATTTGCTGCATCACTGACTGGTTTTTCCATGGAATGATGCATTGCCCAATTTAGCACCATGCTTCTTAATAATCTGGACTGACTGCAGAAGAATATCTTGTTGTGCAGAGTACAATTCATCTTTGCTCTGAAATTGCATACCAAACATCAACGGAGGTCTAATACGATGAATTTAGAAAAGAAGATGATGCCAAGCTATGTTACTCAAACTCGAGTTTGAGTGTTGGATTTGGCTATATGTACTTTTTTTTTAAAGTTTTTCCATGTATTTGGAGGGTCATATCCCCATATCCATGTTTAGATATGCATCGGATACGGATGCTAAACATGCATAATTTAAGAAAAATAAACAGTCGAAGCAACATATCCGCCGAGCATTAGGCATTCGCAACAAAATCGAAGAGGAAAATAATATCATTAAGTCAAGGGGGAGGGCTCCTAAATTCGTTAGTTCAGCATATGCTCATTTTTAGAGATATTTTATCCACAGGGATTCAGTTTTAATACGAAACTCATGTAGATCAAGGAAACTGATTAAACCTATGTTACTTGGATTCGGGTGTGAGTGTTGGGTATGGTATGTGTCCGAACATGAGTATGTTCAATTTTCTTTAAGTTTTTCCATATATTTTGAGGATTTTAATAAGGTCATATCTCCATACCTATGTCTAGATATAGTTCAGATACACACATGTCAGAAACATATGCTTTAAGAAAAATAAAGAGTCAGAGTAACATAAGATCAAACAACGGTACAGCTAACCCATACAATATACATCCGAAAAAAGGAACCGAGAATGAGAGAGTACCATATGTTTGAGATTGCATCCAACAGTCAGTTCTGCATAATAACTTTCTATGCTAGACAGAAAACAGTAAGGGGCCTCTTTTCCCAAGAAAACCTTCGAGTTCGATCGCAGCATGCTCTTGATTTCATCTGATATCTCGGGAATCTTGTCCAGGCCTTCAGTTTGCAAGGGAATTTTGGTCACCACTGCACGCCATTGGGCACGTGATTTGTTCACAATAACCTAAAATTTTAAATGGTAAACAACCAAGAGATATGGTTTGGATATGACTAGTGTACAATGTGTCAACATGCAAATAAGCATACTCTCAGTGGAGTTGACAAGTTGCGAAAAATTATTCTTCTCTATGTTACTCAAACTCGAGTATGAGTGTAGGATACAAATACATGTCCAACACGAGTATGTTCAATTTTTTTCTAAGTTCTCCATGTATTTGGAGGTTCTTCGGAGAGCCATATCCTCATACCCATGTTTGAATAAGCTTTGGACACTGGTACTCCAATAAAAATGAAGAGTCAAAGCAACATAGATTCTTTTCTTTCTAAGAAAAGCAAAACCAACCTGACTGGAAAAGAGTGCGTTCGGAACCAGAACTGGAAATTTCTCAGAGTTAAGTAATGTTGTGTTCGTAAGTCCCATTTCCACCACCTGACCTTCTATAGATCCTGCCTGCAGTAAGAAAAAATTATTATTAATTCACAGAGAAAAGGAAGAATATAAAAGAACAAACCTGAACTTGTCAATATCACAAAGTGATTAACCACAAACTATCCGTTACCACCAAAATGAATAGCATTTAGATTATACGAGTGCAATTCCCAGCATGATGGAATAAAAAACTGGACATCTCCACAACGGTCAGGATCTATTTTACTTGGATTTGGAGGTGAGTGTCAGATACGGGTATGTTCAATTTTTCTAAGTTTTTCCATGTCCCCGTACCCATATCTACATATGCGTCAGATAAGGATACATCAAGAAAAATGAAGAGTTGGAGCAACACAGGTCAAGATTACAGATAATCCTCATGTGTAAGCTTAGATCAAATTGATATCAATTAACTTCAGCAACATAACCGAAGGGTACGGACAGAGTATGTTGCACAGAAATAGTAAGGAATACCATTGGATATAAGTAGACAATTATGGCTAACTTGAAAAAGGATGAATGATGGATTCATGAGAAATAGACAACAAAAAGGTTAAGACAGTAACAGTAATAAATTAATAAGCTATGATACTCAGACTCGGGTTTGAGCCTCGAATACAAGTATGTGACCGACATAGTTATGTTCAATTTTTTCTAAGTTTTTCCATGTATTTGGAGGGTTATACCCGATACCCATGTTTGGATACGCATCGGACATAGGTGTTGGACACTGGTACTTTAAGATGAATGAAGAGTTGGAGCAACAAAGTTAATAAGTAAATCAATCCAACTGTGCAAAATTCTTTGAGAAGCTCAATTCTGGATACCTAGCATGAAATACAAACTTCAGCGGATACAACATTTAGAAAATAAAGCAAACAATTCCTTTTCTCCTTCTAAACTGTAACTATGAGAAAGCTGATTGGATCCATTAGTATTGGAATGAAAGAAAATCTTATTTCCTGCACTAAAGAAAAATACCAGCTCATTTTTGCGTTACCTTTATTGTATCTCCCAATGAAAAAGGTTTCGAAAACTGTATAGACAATCCACTGAGCACATTTCCAAGGATGTCCTTGGCAGCAAAAGCAGTAGCCACCCCTATAAGGAGGATTGAATCAGTTATATGGTTATTTCAAAAAAAAAAACAAGTGGTGCGAACTATAACTATGAATATGAAAGTTTCAAAGAAACAGCAATTAGGCACCATTTCGTTTGGCAACAAAACACATAAAACAGCATTTTTAAACCACTGCATATTCTTCAAAATCATTCTGAGAACAAAGATCGATGATAGAGAATACTAAAAGAAAAGTCTTATTTGAGATATAATAGATAAGAGCAGCTATGATTTATACCATAAAGTTTAATCAATCAAGCGAAAGACTGTTGTTACATAAACTCAGCACAAGCATGCTAAAGCAAAAGAACAGCACAATCCGAAGGGTTAAATATTATAGTATTATAGGAAGATATTCAAATCCAAATTGTACTTATCAGAATACACATCACCAATAATATATCTGAAGTCTAGCCTCTGCTATAAGTGCAGACTGGGCAAAACATTTAAAAGCATGCAGACAAACACACACAAAGACAAAAATGTAAGAGGGAAAATAACAAAGTTAAAAGTATATAATAACAGAAATGCTGCTTTAAATTCAATCCTAGTTAGCATGCCACCATCAAAACAGATTTGAAAATGATATCGACATCAGACATTTACTTTTAAGAGATTCTCTTGCACCATTAATTCTAATTATCATAAATTAACTAAAACAGAAGAGGACATATGCATTTAGCAGAAAACACCGACCTCCTATGCCACCAACTGTCAGAATAGATTGCACAGCTACCCCACATGCCTCTGCTAAAGCCATTAACCCAATAACGAATAGGCCAATAGATGAAACTTTGTCCATAGTTAACAACTTTTCCCGATCAATCCCTGCTAAATTCTGAGCAGCCAGTGCACGAGCAAGTAGATTTGTTTTCCAACGATGTAAAAACCAAACAAATGAAAGGATAGCTGCACCCCTCCATGCCTGTGCAACGTATTGTGAAGCAATAGTACTTGGTGCTACCATCATGCCACTGCAAGTCAAGGTACCATATTTATTATACATTGACTCAAAAAAATGCAGAAACATAAAAATAATAAGATGACAGAGTTAAATATTAAAATTCGGAACTACTCACATTTGAGAGAATGCCATGAAGGTAATTAGATATCTCACTGGGTCCTCCAAAGCTCCCCAAAAGCTTTTCTCGTATGGAACTTGATCCCCAAGCAAACTTCCGGATGGCAGGACTGAAGTTTGGACTGCATAATTGTGAAATCTTCTCAAAAGCCTGGGCAAGACCACCCAAGCCAATATAGTGCCCGTCAAAGTGTAACCAACTGGAACAATCACATCTTTAAGATATGGATAGGTATCAAGCAACTGTTCAACATGCGGCTTCAGTTCATTAGTGGCTTCATTAGCCTTTTGCCCGGTATACGCTATTACATCCACAGCACCATGCCAAGCATCTTTGACTTTATCAACCCAATCACTGCCAATAACACCAGTGTTACTTATATCTACTTCCTCTCCACCAGAGGTTGCTGAAACTTCATATTCAAAAGATTTATCTGCCTTGCTACTGAAAGACAACAAACCTGATTGATGTCTCAACACTGGGCTTATCGAAACAAAAGGAAAAACACTCTGGAAATGCAAAGTTGATGAAGTCGATGATAATGCAGACAAGGGATTGGTTTTGCGGAAAGAGGTATCGGCCAAAGGACCAGATGCCGCAACCTTAATATGAGTATTCATAAACTTTGCAGCAGATTGGTTTTCTCTTTTGTCACAAAAACTATCGACATAAGCATAAGATGGTCTGACATAGTTTTGATCAGCACTTCTTGTAAGTTTCATGAACAAATTGAAGAATGGCAATGATGGTGGTTTTAAAGACGAATATAGGGAATTAGAAAGTGACCTCAGTCTTGAAACCCTAATTCCAGTCATTTTTGCAACTGAGCAAATGAGTGGCACTCACATAGTCCAAAAAGTTGAAGACCTACAAAATTTTGAGCAGTTAACTGAAACCAGAAACAATTCTCAATCAGCAAATAGGAAATTTTCAACTAATTATTAACACTTGTTGATACCTCAGTAAAAGCTAGATGAAAAAAAAAAAAAGTCAATGATTATTTCATAATAAGTTAAGTTGACAAGAACTAGAACAATGGAATGACATTTAGAACAGTTAAAACAACGGCAGTTATAACAATATGAATTAACTCTATATCTCTTTGGATGCTAAGAAAGTGAAAGAAAAAAAATAAATAAACCCAACGGTTTCTGTCCCAAATTGGTTTCTGGTGATAAGTAATTCAAACTCAGATGCATAACAGTCCTGAAGGTCAAAAATTCACTCGAAGTTTCCAATCAATTCGTTTTTTTTATCTTGCATTTTCTCAGCAGCCAAAGAATACATAAAATTGATTTGGAATTATTATCAGGAATCCCAAATTGATTTTAGTTGATAAGTAATTCAAAATCAGATGCACAACAGTCCTAAAGACAAAAAATTTCTCTCGATAGTTTCTGATCAATTCGTTTCTTTTCTTGTATTTTCTCAGCAGCCAAGCGAAACATAATATTGATTTGGAATTGTGATCAGCAATCAGTAACATAAAATAGTAAGTATTAAGTTACTTCGCTAACCTTTGACTGTCAATTCTTGCCGGCGAATCGAGCTTTAGACGATTATCTTTGAATAAAATTTAAAAGAAACAATGGAGATTTGCCATTGCCAGAGAGACTGCACTGCAAGTTTAGTAATACAATACGAAACGCGTAGTGCATCCATTTCGTGCAAATTATTTATGTTCGTTTGATGTTGCGATGGATAATATTGGGACGATCAAACGGTTGAAATCTCATTATTCTGTGGGCCACTCAGCAAAAAAAATTGAAAATTTTTTCGCAATACTTCTTTTGTAGGTAAAAGGAATAGATATTAGAATGTCACCATTTAAATGTATAGTGAGTGAAATGTTTTGATTTGAACATTCTAATTATATTTAATAATTTATATATTTGTATAATATTTATATATTTTATTATATTATAATTTTATTTATAATATTTATATTTATATAAAATTAAATAATTAAATTTTAAAATATTTATATATTTATATCATATTTTTCATATTACGTAATTATCTCATGTCTATTCTTTAAACTTGTGAGGCCTGATTCCAATGTTTACATATAAAAATAAGGGCATGCAACATATTTTTTTTTAAAAAAAAAAATCAAATATCAAAACAAATATATATTTTTTATAAAATCATTCAAATAACATAAGACTGAGTCCTTAGGTTTCTAATTATTGCTACTTGACCTGGATCAAAAAGTCGAAGTATTTTAAATTATTTGTTAATACAGATAAAGTTAAAAAAAAATCTGAAATTATTTCAATATTAAACTTTGGATATATAATAGTTCTAAATCGTATCTCTTTGAAAAAATATTAATTTTTTTTAAAAATAAGTATACTTTTTAAAAATTATTCAATATTAAACTTTGACATATAATAGTTTTGAATCATATCCATTTGAAAAAATATTAATTTTTTTAAAAAATAAGTATACTTTTTAAAAATTATTTTCCGAAAATTATTTCACCAACAATATATGCATAATCAAACTGCATTCTTCCAAGCATTATCCATGAAATTGAACAGAAAAATATCTGAGAATTTTCTTCAATAAGTTTTCAGGGTTCCATGAAGAGGGGATGGAAAATTGTTCTTGGTGTCATCTGCACCAACAAATCAATTGGATATCAAAAAAAAAAAAAAAAAAAGGGAAAACGGTGAAGGCAATGCCAATGGCTATTTGAGCTTTATACTAAAGTCTGAGAGCTGGAGTAGCTGAATTCTGGGAATGCTAGCTGCTTCTTCCCTCTCTTTTTGAGTGTTATATCCCCAGTCTCCTGTTCATGTAGATCAAAACCTTAGCAACCACACAAGCTGTACGGTATACTTTTCAAATATCCGAATTCAAATCTGTTTAATTTATCCAATAGCCAAATCTGCTTACCATTAGCTAACTGTCTGAGTATTACTATCTGAATCCACAACAATCCACTAAATATCCGAATTTATTAAATCAATTATTTTAAAAAATCAAAGTTAAAATTAAATAAGAATTAAATATGTAAACAGATATCAGATTTAGATATTCAAATCCATTATCCGTATAAATAAAGCGGATTCAGATATCAGGCACTATTTACATAAAACCCAAAGGCGATTTGGATAACTGAATATTTAAGAGCTCATATCCAAATCCACTCTGAATCTGTTGTGTATGGTAAATCTAATAACCGAATCTGCAGTATTTTAATCCCACTCCATCCGGCAAATGTCATATCAACTAAAAGCTAAGAACTTGAATGATACCTAAATACAAGTTCCATCCATCTAGTTCTGGCTCTTTGATGACATTCTTCAGGGTTGCAAGCCGATCTTCCACAAAGCTAGTAAAATCAGATTTGACCTAGTTTCAGTAATTTTGAAACCAACAGGCAGTAAAAAAAAAAAAAAAAAATGGCAGAGGTAAAATACAGCAATTGAGTACTCAGTAACGGAGAGACATTGATATCATTATAATCAGAAAAATACTGATGCCCAATGATAAGCAATTAACATACTGTAGTTTCATTCCCTGGTGTTCTGGTCTCAGTTGAAGTTGCTTCAGTACATTCACCTTGGGCCTGATTAAATATTCAAAGACCTTTAGTATCGCAGGCAAAGCATGCGATGACCAGGTTTCAGAATGTCACTCTACGTACCAGGATTTGATCATCACTTCCACATATGCCTACATCAAAGATATTGTACTTTCTAAGCATCAGCATTTCCCTTTTGGTTTTGTCACCCAAAAGATGTGCCTCCTTTAGTTCGAACCACGGATCTCTTTTTTAGAGAGTCTTTATGCCAACCATGCTACCAATTGAGCCATTTGGTATGAGGACCCTCTAAAGGAGAGGTATTTGGTTCAAAACAATGGAGATGCACATTCGGTGTCAAAACCTAACAGGACCCGTAAGTGCCTGAAGAGGATGATACCTTTGATATAGGCCTACACAGGGTGACGACAAAATCCCGTAAGTGCCCAAAGGTGACGTGGGGGAAACGTCTTGAAACCGGTCATCACAAAGCAAGAGCAAAATTTTGAAAGATTAAAGAGTGGTGTTGCTCTCCCCAACACTAAACAGATAATACTAACCCAGTTCCCAAGCCATAAATCCTTTCAGGTGGGATAGTGACTCCAGCAAGCTCTCGTAATAAAGCATCCGCAAACCGGCTCTGAAATTAGACACAAAGAAGAAATAAATAAATAAAAGACAATCAAGAATGATCAACAACCAAAACATTTATTAACATGTGAAGGAAGAATTGACTTGTAGAATGAATAATGAAAGGAGCAACAAGAAAAGTTTAAGGTCAAACATCAAAATCTGCACTATCTATTACTTGGAAACTGGAATTAACACAGCTGAAAAGACTTGTGAGTTGTGACAGATCTCAACTTTGATGCTTTCACACATTTAAGTTTCTTCCCCCCCCCCCCCCCCACCCCCCAAAGAAAAAAACCATTTTCTTTTGTTTGCTTTTCATTTCAAATTCCGGAGATTGAATCAAACTACACATATACCGACAACGTTGGCCTCTTCTTATTGATAGCAAACTTGTCCTCTTGTTCTCAAGTGTTTGTTTGGGTGAGAAAGAGCGAGAGAAGGGAGTGTGAGATAATCTATGTTGCCCCAACTCTTCATTTTTTTTTTAAAGTACCTCTGTCCAACACATTTCGAGATATGTATGTGAGGATATGACCATCCAAATACATGAAAAAACTTAGAAAAAAGTGAACATATCCATGTCGGACATATACCTTTATCTTACACTCGCACCCAAGTTCGAGTAACATAGGGGACAATTAGAGTAAAAGAAACTCACAGCACCTGTTTTGTGGTGACTATATAAATGGTTGAGCTAGCAAATTTAAGGGCATCAGGAACACCTGGATAAAACCTGCAGGATAAGCATCTTCCCATGATAACTGATAGTCAACTCAATGCTTGACGAACAAAATGCCATAACAAAATTCAGTCTTAACGTATGTAACATAACTGCTTTAACATCAGTTGTACTAATCAGGCTCTCTTTTGCTTTACATTTGAGTCGTCAATTTATGAATTGGCCTGTTAACAATTTCGATATACCTGTTACTTACAATGCTCTGACTTTTCATTTTTCTTTAAGTACCGATATCTGATATCAGTGCCCTATACCTTCTAATATGGGTGTGGAGATATAACCCTCCAAAAATCGTCCAAATACATTGAAAAACTTAAAAGGAAAAAAATGAGCATATCTGTGTTGGATACGTACTCATATCCGACACTCACACCTGAATATGAATAACATAGCGTATTACATCAATTAGTTTAGGTTCATTGATCATGCCTATAATAGAAACATTGCATTTCTAGTCTAACTCAACGAGCTTGATTAAAATACCTATTTGCACCAATCCAAGTTGCCAAGTCCTTATCCATCCATTCATCCCTAACCTTTCCAAAAAGATCAATTAAAGCATCCCTGTTTTCATCCCATTCTTCCATGATTACTGGCTTTATTTTTGACCAGTTCTCTAAAATTCCTTCAACAGTTAGTCCCTCTGCAACCTTGCAAATTGAACCACAGACTTTAGGTCCAGATCAACATCATTGAAAGAAATCTAATTAAGAATAAAGTAAAACGAACTA
This sequence comes from Adansonia rubrostipa, assembly GCA_038381775.1. Taxonomy (NCBI): domain Eukaryota; kingdom Viridiplantae; phylum Streptophyta; class Magnoliopsida; order Malvales; family Malvaceae; genus Adansonia; species Adansonia rubrostipa. The sequence goes on along the minus strand of JBBYHM010000006.1, from coordinate 2,009,084 downwards.
TAGTGGATCTTAGATAACTCCAAATTCAAAAGATAGCTTCGGGGTAGAATCATGGGCATTAGATATACACCGAAGATTTCCGAATAGAAGGTAATCTACTCTCCAGCAACAACCTCACAAGTAGCAGATTCTCATACCCCGTTTCGACCACAGGTCGCACCTGCCACATTATAAGGCATTAGTTTCAACATAGCTGTCTTCCACAAATTCCAAGTTTTATCATAAACGTAAACTTATCACCCCAAAAATTGAACGGCAATTCTTTTCTACGGTGCTCCAACTCTTCATTAAATTTGAAGTATTTATGTTTGACAAATTTTCGAACATCGGTATAAAAATATGACCTTCCAAGGATCTTCAAATACATGAAAAATATTTTTTTTTTTTAAAAAAATTAAATATATTAATATCGAACACATACCTGTATCCGATACCTCACTCAAGTCTTTTGACTTGACAATCTTTGGCTCTGTCCAACTCTATATTTATATTTTGACAAGTCCTCACATATCCAACATGTATACTATCGTGTTGGAGGCGTGTCCGACACTAGAACATTCCCCTTACAAAATTATCCATGCTTCATGGACAGCAACCATCCAAAGGAGATGAAACATTCAGATTGGATGGGCTTCCAATATAGAGTTAATATGTTGGCTACTGTTGGATATCAATAAGCCCATAAGTGTATATTAATACAATATACATATATCAATGTATAAGTTGTCATATGTAGATACACAGTGTATAAATATATTACAAGATTGGCATCTGTAGCAAATGAGAAATTATTCTCATAATGCCCATTTGAAGAGGAAGTAAATTTGACGTATGAACTGGACCGGGCTTGAGCCTAGGCTTGGGCTAAAGAACAAGCGGGCTTCATCCTCTTGGAGCCTAGTCTATCAATGTTTAAAGCCAAACCAAATTTTATCTAATCTAGATAAGAATATTCCTATCCAATTTTAAAATCATTATCTGATTTAAAATTCAAAAAAAAATTTATCCTGATTTTGAGGGATATAAGGGAATGGTTACAACTGTTCAATTTGTTAGGGTTTTTTTCTGCAAAAGAAAATTGAAATTGGACAGTTTTACCCAAAAAAAAAAAATCTATTTTTCCTCTACTCACCTCCTTTTAAGTCTGATCAGGCTAGAGATGAGTTGTAGCTATTGTCAAGCACCCGAGAGGTAAATAAATTTCGTCTTAAGGTCAGAGCTTCCAAATCTTGATTAGTTCTTTGGATTTGATAAACCAAAATTGTTGTATTTTTTTTGTTTGCGTTATTAGTTTATTTTATTTATTTCGGATACGTACATATAACCATTTGTTTGCTTACCGTCGTATAGTTTTCACAATCCCTATCAAAATTCCCATATAGCCTCAATATTAAACAAATTGTTGAAAACCTTAGAAATTAGAATAAACAATCAATTACAAGTTTCAATTCAACCTTTAATATTGAACAATGCTGCCTTTTTATTTTATTAATATTGCCATGTTAATTTAGAGTTTCAATTCCAATTTCTTCAAGAACCCAGAACAGCCAAATTGCTTTAACTAATTCAAGTTTAAAATCAAGAGCTTACCATGTACATCTGATCAACAATCCAATCTTCCATGACCGAATCCACACCGTCAAATAAACCCGGCCATCTCACTTTCGCAGCCTGTATATTGGGAGTAATTTTGTTTTTGAAAAAACCTAATGTATTAAATATGTAAACTGAGAAAGGGTTCGAACGATTCGATGTTGTAAAGCGTTTCTGGAATTGTACACCGTAAAAGCAATAGAGAAAAGAGCAGAATTGAGCAGACCTTGACTGCAGAAAGGGAGCTCTCTCCACAGCTATCGCAAAGAACTCCATCGAAGTCCAAAGCATATAGATCTCCCATTCTCTCTCACCTTCTAACGCTTTCTTGTTCGGATTTCTGGAGAAAATCGACTGACTTCTTGGAAAATTTCCTTTTTGCTGCCCGCCACTCATCAGTCATCTCCTGTTTATAACGACGCAATTGGAGGCGTTGATTTTAATCCAATTACAATATCCCACGTGTTCAATGAAATGTTTCTCATTTTCTTTTATTTTTCTTGCATTTATTCTGCAAGTGTACGAGATAATAATTTTTTAATATATATATATATATATAAAAGAAATTCATTTATATTAGACTGTTAGTAGAGTATAAAATTAAGATAATTTTATATGCTTTTATAATTTTTTAACTTTGAATTATTACATTTTTTTATTTTATTTATATAAACTATAAATATTAAATTTTAATTAAATTAAAAATATTTAATTATTAGTTTAATATAAAAAACCTTAAAATTATTAAATATATTGATAAATACATATTTTTTGATTAGTATGATAAAAATATTAGATCAATTCAAAATTTTATGAGCACAACGAATATAATTATATTGTTAAATTTAATAATCGATTTATTAATTAATTAGTAGAATTTTTTAAGTTCAAATTGGCTAAGTAAATAAGTAATACATGCTCTTAAAATATATTAAAAATAAAAAGGTTAACTTAAAAAAATAATGGAATATATAATGGTTTCTTAATCTCTTTTGTAGATAAAGCTAGCAAAACATAACCAATCTTACTAATTTCACAATTATTCATTCTGAACAAAAGAGGTTTTTTAAAAAAAAAAAAATGGAGGGGGTGGAATGAGGCAATTTTGGTAAATACTTGTTTTGATTCACTCAACCTTAAAATTAAGGTTGAGCAAAAACTCGAGAAATCGAAAATTCATTTAAACAACATATTTAATTTGATTTTAGATTTATTTTTATTAAATTGGATTTGATTTTTATTTGGCTTATAATTAACTTTATTTGATTCGATTTACTACAATTACGTTTTATCATAATCACGTTAAATGTATTATTAATGATAATATAATTGAAGTAACACTAGCGCATAAAATTTTTATCCTTATTAATTGGTCATAATCCCTAATTATTATGTTTAATTTTTTTTATTCTCATTCGAATTTCAAATTTGAATTTATGAAGTACCACTCAAGGGAAAAACATATTTAATTTTACTTTCACAATTCAAACGAATGTTCATTTATATGTTCGTATTATATATTTTTAATTTAATTTATTTCTGTCTTCAAAATTGCATAATGCTTATTTGGATTTTTTTTAATAATAATTTATAAATAGTTTTTTTTCTAAATTTTTTTACTACAAACTAAAAAGTTTACGTGTAACAATTAGATTCATTCATGACCTAAATCGGGGTTGAATAATTATTTAAAATTTTTAATTATTTATTTAGGTATGACTTTGCCTTAAGTTTTTTTTATTTAAAAAATTATTTTTATATAAATATTTATATAATTTTACAATTAAATATAATTAATTATGTTTTATTAGATGAATATTGATTTGGATCAATCGTAATCACTAAATCTGAATCACTGACAAAAAAAAAAAAACGAATATCTTGCCGTTATTTGGTAAACTATAAAAAATAAAATTTTATAACATTTCTCAATAAAAATGAATGGGCCACAAAAATAAAAATAAAATAAAAATCATCAATTTCACAAGAATAATAAATTTTTTTCAAACGATCTTGTTTTTCCTTTAGTCACATCTATTTGATATTGGAGGAATCAAAACAAATTTTATTTTTAAACTGTCATTTATAAAATAAACTTCTTGTCGATGAAAACTCTTTATTATCAATTAAATAAATTAACTCACCGAATTACAATAAAATTTTAAAGTTTTTTGTTTTTAAAAAATGAATCTATCAAGCATTTATTTGTCAAAATCAATAAACATTTATTAGACTGGATACATAATAAAGAATAATTAAAATACGATAAAAAAAATATAACATCATATAAAAAATAATATAAAATAAATACATAAAATTTAAAACATTTATATAGTACAAAATTTTAACATATCATATAAATATATAATATATTAAAAATTATTATTTATCTGTCAAAATCACTAAACATTTATTATTAGATATGATAAAATTATATGATATAAATACATGATAAAAAATAATTAAAATACTGTAATAATAACATGATATAAATACTTTAAAATATAAAAATTTTTAACATATCAAATTTTATATAATTACATAATATTTTAAAAATCACTATAATAAAACATCATAAAACATGATTCACCAGGCTTTTTATTAAAATATTATTAATTTTTTTTTGTTTATGATTTTAAACTGTTTTTAATTTATTTATCGAAATGGGCTTATTTTGTGTTGTGACAATTTCTCAATAGAAAAAAATTTTTACATGTTGCAAAATTGGCACTTAATGTGCCGATTTTCCAATGTTAATATTATTCTTTCTTTACGTGTTGAGAAATTGGCACCTAATATGTTGATTTCCAAACATAAAAGTTTTTTTCCTTACATATATTTTTTTTTTCAATTGGGCAATCAACAATTCAAATATCAATTTCTTAATACATAATTTTTTTAACAATAAAAATTTAAAAATTTTTAAGGGCTAGAGGGTCATGACCCTTGCAAAGATTGATTGAAGATTACGGGTAAGAATACCTATGGCCTTTAATGTCTTACCCCTCTCTTGAGGGTGAGCATGGGGAGCTCCCCTTAAATCTATTCAAGTACCAATTTCCCAACATGTAAAAAAAATTTACCGAAAAAAAATAATTTGCATGTAAGACAAAATAAAAAAAATTATATGTTGAGAAATTACATTTGAATTACTGATTTTTCAACATAAAAAAATTAATATTTGAAAAATCAACACATTAGATATCGATTTCTCAAAGTGTAAAAAGAATTTCTATGTTGGGTATGTACCAATTTTCCTACTTGTAAAGAAAAAAATTAAAGTTAAAAAATTAACATATGAAATATCGATTTTTTAATATGTAAAAAAAAAAATCTGTTGAAAAATAGACACATCACGTGTCGATTTTTTAATATTATTTCAGAATAAATTTATTTTGATAAATAAATTAAAAATAATTTAAAATCATAAATAATAATATTTTATAAAAAAATTGATTTATCAAATCTAAACATTTTATAAAAAAAAAAAAAAAAAATCCTTCAGATTAGGTCTTGATTCTGTGGATTGGTGCTTGGGATACGTACGCAACCCACAGAATGTCCCAATCCACACGCAAAACCAAGCACTTCTGATTACCGGCAATATTAAAAGACTCGGTCCATGTGTCGAATTCGGTCAAACTAATTGAAGCACTTGATTTAATATAATTTCTGTGTAATTATTTATATAATAAAATTATTTAAATTATTAAATATATAATGAATGATATTTTAAATATTTTAAATATTTTTTAATTTAATATTATCATAATTATAATATTTTAATAATTAAAATTAATAAGTAAATAAAATTAATTTGATTCATGTATTATTAATTAAGAATGACATTAGTTAAAAATAAGAATATAAATGTATTTCAGTTTAACAAATAAAATTATAATAATTAAAATTAATTAATTCATCATTAATATCACTTTATGTATATAACTCAAATAATTAAATTGCAATTAGATTTAGAGAAGATAAGTTTTATGTTTATAGTAATAAAATTCATTCTCTTAAACTTAATAAATATAATTTATAATTATTATAATTAATTAATTCATCATGAATATTATTTACACATAATTCAATAAATTAAAATAAGAGTAAATTTAATTAATATGGATGTTATTTAATGAATCTTAATAATGTGATTTGATTATTAATCCTATAATATAAATTAATTATTAAAAATAATTCATTAATAATAATAGCCATTGATAATAAAATTTTATACGTAACTCAAACAGTTTTATTAAAAAAATTTAATTAATATGAATCTAATGATCTCTCATTATATGTCACTTAAATTTATTTTTAGTAATATAAGTTTTATTTAACTAATTTTTATAATGTAATTTCATTATTGATAATAATAATATAATTTAAAATATAAAACGTATGCAAACCCATGCAACTCACAAGCATGATACCTATTTTAAATATTAAATTTAATATAAAATAAATAGTAAATATAATTAATACTTAAAAATTATATTTGATTTAATAATATAATTTTTTAATATAAAATTTAAAAGTTTATAGTTTAAATCTCATAATTATAAATAAAATTTGAAGAAAATATATGAAATCAATTTTTATCTCTTCATGTGATTTTTATTAGTTTTTAATATTAATATTTAATGGTACAAATTTTAAAATAGAACTAAGAGGTTAGAGATTAAAATATTATAATTATAAATAAAATTTTTAAAAAATATAAAATTAATTTTTTATAAGTTTGATTTGATTTTATTATTTTTTAATGAATTGAACTGATTTTATACGAACTTAATTAATAAGCGATTTTGATATCTAATCAAACCGATCCAATTTTTTATTATTGATTATTGCCTTTAAAACATTTATTTATATTTAATAATTCACTTGTGCTCGCATAACGACAAGATATTATATCCATCTGATTGCGGCCACCATAGCCGATAATCCCAACCTTTTCAATCCAATAACAGTTACCGGTACATCCGGTTTCATCATCCTCTTACACCCGCGAGCTTTCTTTTCCCTCTCTCGATATCCGAAAGCTCCTCCAGAAAGTTAACGCAACCTAATCGTGAACGTCATCGTTCGACTGATATCAGATCTGCTACTCGCTTCCCTACATCTCTTCCGTTGAGTATTCGATTCCTTTTTTTTCTAATTTTTTTCTGTTTTATTTGATATAATTAGAGCCGTTGATTATCAATTCTCTCTTCATTAGCTGTTCATGGATCATGATGAATTGGTAATGATTCTTTTCAATTTTTTTATTGATCGATGATGCTTAATCGTTTCTTATAAATCATCCGACAGCCATGCTAGGATTGATACAATTTTCAGGCTTTTTTTAAATGAACTTTTTTTTTGGATAAATTTGTCATGTCTATGCAGTTGGATACATCTGCATGATCTTTGTGTAAGGATTGTTCTATTTGATTTTAGTTTAGATTGATTGAATTGTTTGTAGAGGCTTGATTTATGGGAGCTTATTTAATGCTTTTTCCCCAGTTAGATGGACAATGATTTTCCGGAACTGTTAATGTATATGTGATAAATAGATAACATGATATTGGGTTTTGGTTGCCGAATTGACCTGTTCATGCCGGGAAAGTTCCCTGGATGCTATGATTTTTCATTTTTGGCCTGCTGTTTTTTGGATGGTGATTTAGTAAATTTATCGCGTGAGGGAAATCGTTGAAATGATTTTATGTTAAATCCCGAATTGCACATGGTCTTATTTATATTCAAGTTGGGATTCTCTACTTGTTACCAATTGATTTTAGGTTGAGTGCTAAACATGATATCTGAGCTCGGATTCTGTTTTGTTGTTTTCGTGTGTTACCCACTTTGTAGTTTGTCACGTAGTAGGCTCCTCTGTCTCCACCAACATGTGATGGAGCATGTTTGTTTCACATCGGTTAACTCCTGGATTTCTTGTGATCTTATACTTAAGTTGAGCCTTTCCCCCTTTTGCCAATTGATTTTAGGATGGATGTTTAACAAAAATATAATTTGGAAATTACTTTGTATTCTCTTTGATTCAGGAAATAGGTCAATTAAAATGTTATTTTCATATTTTTCTTAATCAGACTTCTGTCAGTTCATGTTAATAAACATGGAATTGCTCTAAGAATTGTTGAATTTGTTAATTTATGGTTTGTAGTTTCCTTTCTACCGTTGCTATTTCTTAATATGCACTCGTTTTATATGGATTCAGTGTTAAGCTTCCCCTTCACAAGGAAAATAGGTCCCTAGAATCTTTTATTTCCCTCTTTCCATTTTTAAGTAATTAGTATGATGCATGTGAACTCTAGGAAGCATTAAGAAGCCCTGAAGATGGCGGATAACGAGGGAGAGGAAAATACCCCACATGGGAATGAATGGGAAGTTGTATCCCTTACTGCATCTGCATACGCTGCTGCTCCTGGTCTGAAAGAAGTTGAAACAAAGGACGATGGCAAAGGTGACTCATGCGAAGAGGCTGCAAAAATTTCTCGTGCTATGTTCATGTCTGGTCACTTTGTCTTTCCTCCCAGAGAGCATGAGAATTTGCCACTGGAACCTTCGGAACCTGATGATAGTAGTGAAAATGCGGGCAACAATGTGGTCCCTGAGTTGGGTGTAGAGGAAGGTGGTAAATCTAGGACAAAGGAAGAAGAAGACTGGACTCTGAAAGGGTTGAATGTACATGATGATTTTCCCGGGATGGAGTTTTTTGATAGAAAGAATGGTCCAGAGTTTGAAGAAGGCACAACACTTCAAGGGCTGGATTTGATTGACAAGGACCGGAGTTTGTATAGTGATGCTACATTTAGTTCTTTCCATACCGAGGAAGCATTCAGCGGATCAATTACGTGTGATGAGGATAAAATTGTTTCCGAACTAATCGAAGCTTCAGAGCAAAGTTTAGGTTTTCCTGCTGACACCCCTCAGTCCCCAAAACCTTTGCAGGAAGATAAATATGGTGGGTCTGGCCTTCCTTGTGAGGGTTGGTGGAAGAGAAGGGCAGTTTCTTTGTATTCTTATGCAAAAGAGGCAAATGCGGTCTGGTCCATTTTCATTGCGGCTGCTGTGATGGGCCTTGTGATTCTTGGGCAGCGGTGGCAACAAGAGAGGCGGCAAGCATTGCAACTTAAGTGGCAGCTCAGCGTCAACAATGAGGTAGGCTGATTGCTAATTAACCCTTTCAAATTTAACAGAAATGCATATTTTTCCATCCCTCGCGGACCATTTACTCTGTGAAGGAAGGGGATGTTAATGATCAGTTTCATCTCATTGAGCCGTCACTACTCACTTCAGAATAAAAATGGCAACTGTTATTTTTGAAAAAAAAAAAAAGGTGATATTTGTTCATCTGTTGTTTCCAAATTGTTATGTATAGCTCGGACACTTTAACTCTTAATTTTTTTTAAAGTAACTATGTCCAAATCTTGTTTCCAACATAGTTTCGGGTATGGATATGAGGATATGACTCTCTAAAGAGCCTCAAATCATGGAAAAACTTAAAAAAAAAAATTGAACATATCTGTATCTGACACATACCCATATTCGACACTCACACCAAGTAACATAGTTGGATGCAGCTGTGGAGACTTCTGAATTGGTAGGAATTGGTCTGGAAAAGATGATTGCATAACTTTTTGCAAAAGAAAAACCTATTACTTGCTTAGATTGAGTGGGAAGAATATTTAAAGAAAAATGAATAAGAAAAGGAAAGAAACAAAATTATTTTGTGTATCTGTTGATAGGAATGGCTTGTGTTTTTTTAGTTGGTTCCTTTGCTAACTGTTTCTTCTATAATATTAAAGTTTATGGAACTTCGAAAGTTGGAAAGTATCTTTGTTATACTATGCTATTTTAGAATTAAATTCTTGCAGTATTTTCTATTGTGGGTGTTGAGTATCAGACATAGCAGTTCTTATATTCATGTCATATTCATATATTTTTCATGTCATAATCATATTTAAGGAATTACATATTTATATAAATTTTGACATGTTAATAATCCATATTATAGAGATTCTTATACGTTCATGTATTCATGTCTGGACTTGTCTATGGGCCAGGCCTTGGACAAGGTTTTTACGAATTCGGCTTGGCTCGATTACTATTTATTAATAAAGATATTTATAAATATTAATATAAAAATAAATATTTTAATTATTTTTAAATAGTGAAAGAGGCTGTCAGGTCAACTTGAGCTTGGTCCAAATGAGGCTTGGGCAAGGAGTTTAAAAAAATCCCGGCTGTGGTCCGGCCCATAAATAGGTCTATTCATGTCGTATTCATGTTATTTTTCATGTATTGTCGTGTTCTGAGTCATGTTTTAGTTATTTTTCTTCTATTGTGTTCATGTCTTGTTCAATATGTGCCAGGTGTATTGAATATGCTACCTTCTTCATTCATGTATTTTTTTTTTTGTCTTATTTATGTCATATTCGTATTATTTTTTTGTATATTATAGTGTTCTAAGTAGTGCTTTAGTTATTTTTCCTATATTGTGTTCGTGTTTTGTTCAAATATTGCTCTGTCATTGAGTATGCAGCCGCCTTCATTCAGCTTTCCCGTGCTTGCGCTTTCCATCTCTTTCTGACCTTACTTAACAACTATCTTTGGATATTGACATTACTTTTATCTTCCGAGTTTTGATAGAAAACTGGTCGGGTGATGGGTTCGATATCTCAGCTGAAAGATGTGATTGCCGGCGGCCATCGCTAAGGTTCTTTTGTCAGGGGGCAGCTCCTCTAGTGACACAGTTAAAATGTTGAGATGACGATGATGATGAAAAAGCATAGTGAAAGAGTGAGATGGAGATTGATTTGGGTGTTAATATGTAGTGTTTGCTGTTTGGTTATAACTTATATTTGTCTTATGAAAAAATGCTATGTATAGCTGCATGTTGAAAGTTTATGTTATCTCTATTCATATTTATTGCCGTTGGTTTCAACTAGAAGGGGATGGCTGTTTCTTGCATCCAACTTTTACCATTGAAAATTATTAGCTGCAAACCTAAGGTGTTAAAGTTGGCATGACAACCCAACTTGAGGGACTCCTTTGGCCCTATGTTTTTTACCCAGGCTTGGGGCAAGTATCAGTTATGAGCATGTGTTAGACATTAAGTTCGAAAATTTTGAATTTAGCATGGTCATTGTCACATCAAACTCCATTTTAATAGGGTCATTTTTGCTTTAAAAAATCATCTCTTAAAAATAATTGATCCCTTCTAAAATTTTATATTACTAATAGTAAAATATGTTAGAGAAGATTTGGACAAAAATGTCACGTTTAAGGCCTAACTTGTTTTTTAAATGTGAGATCTAACTGTTGTCAAAATTTTTTCGAATGTCAGATGAACTTTTGGGTTAAGAAAGATACTTCGATTCTTGAAGGGGTCAAAAAAAAGTATATACACGGACATGAGTGTGCCTATCTAATTTTGATATGATCCAATGCAAAAAAAAACAAGTTTTAAGGCTAATGTTTTTGTAGTCCTCCACCCTTTTTTTTTTTTGTTTTTAAACAATACAATTAATCATTCAAATCAAAGAAGCATTGCGTCAAACCTGGACTAATTTATAGATAATGCCCAGATTTCACCCTCTAGTCTTCGTAAGCGAAGCTAAAATGGAATATAACGCACAAACTTTAGTCATTAAATTTATAGAAAAAATGACTTTGCCAATCGTAAGCTCGTAATTTGTCTGGGTGGTGTAGTTGGTTATCACGCTAGTCTCACACACTAGAGGTCCCCGGTTCGAACCCGGGCTCAGACAAATTCAATTTTTTCCTAGTTATGACTTAAGATTTCACCTGGCCGCTCTTCTATTCGCACAGTGTAAGCTTATGCCACATCCTCAGAGAGAATCTTCGAAGCAAACTTCTGTTTCTTAGCTTTTTTTCAGTTTCAGTTTCACTTCACTTTCATTTTCGTTTTGGCAGATAATCAAACATTTAACAGGCATCTCTTTTGCTTCCCTTTTTTTAATTTTTATGTTCCTAATTGGTGCAAATATTTGACTTTCTGGGTTGGGTTGTGTAGAAGGAATTGAGGGTTTATCTTGGAGTTTGCAGTAAAAAGAAAAAAAGGAAAAATGATGCAAATTCTAGCCAACCTCTCACCATCTCCCCAGGTTTTCCCTTCCTTTTCATCAAGACAGAACCTGGTTGCAGAACTTGTGGGAAATCAACATTTTCCATCTTGCTCTGTTAATTCATTCAAAAGGGTATCCAAATTTCAAATTAGATTGAGGAAACGTGGTGATTTGATTAGGGTTAGATGTGGATTGGTGGAAGATGAGAGTTTTGATGATGGGTTTTACATTAGGAAATGTGTGGAGCTGGCAAGAAGGGCAATTGGGTTCACAAGTCCTAATCCTATGGTGGGATGTCTAATTGTAAAAGATGGTAAGATTGTTGGTGAAGGGTTTCATCCCAAAGCTGGTCAGCCTCATGCTGAGGTAACCCTGATTTTCTTTCTATCTTATTTATCTTCACTCGTAAATTTGTATGATTTTGAAGAGTAATTATGGAGGAACTGCCAATCTCGAAATCCTAGGAGAGATGAACTTAGAGCAAAATCATTGGATGAAGTTTGGGTCTCCGATTCTTTATTTTTCTTGATGCATACATCCTTGTCCGACATATATCTGGACATTGATACGGGAATACGACATTTCTCCAATGATTTTGCAATAGAAAAACTTTGAAAAAATTAAACATATCCGTATCTGGTACTTATACTCAAGTTCAAGTAACATAGGGTTCCTTCAGTAAAAAAATATATACTTATTTTGTCATTGTCTTTTTTATAAAATAATGCGAGGAAGGACTTGATCTATTGTGGTTCGGGATTATAGCCTAAGTTTTTATGATCTATTTTCAGTTGGTAACTTCATTTTTATACTTTCAGTTTGGAATTTGACCATTCTTTCTAGCTTTTAGGAATGTAAATTGGACTGAATGCAGGAAATTATGTTTGCAGGTTTTTGCTTTGAGAGATGCTGGGGATTCAGCTGAGAATGCAACAGCATATGTGAGCTTGGAGCCATGTAATCACTATGGAAGAACTCCACCATGTACCGAAGCATTGATAAAAGCGAAAGTGAAAAGGGTGGTGGTTGGTATGGTGGATCCAAACCCAATTGTAGCTTCGAAGGGGGTGGATCGATTGAGAGATGCTGGAATCGATGTTACTGTAGGTGTTGAAAAAGAGCTATGCAGGAGGCTTAATGAAGCCTATATCCATCAGATGTTAACTGGGAAGCCTTTTGTGACACTTAGGTAAATTTCGTTCTCCTTAGATTACAAACACGAGATCAAACTCAATATTTTCTTTTGCCACCTTAGGTATTTTGTTTGACATGTTGCTCCGTGTTTTCTTAGATTTGAAATTGCCAGTTTTCGAGTTGCTGTTTTGATTTTAGAATAGATAATTGTAACCAACCACCTCGTATGATGATATCCAGATATTCACTCTCTGTCAATGGCCATCTTTTAGACCAGCTTGGCGAAGGAGCAACTGAGGCTGGTGGTTACTACTCAAAACTGTTGCAAGAATATGACGCAATAATACTTTCAGGATTTTTAACCGAGAAGTTTTCAATTCCTACTTCACAGGAACCGGGTGCAAATCAGCCTCTTCTGATTGTAATAGCAAGTAACCCGGGTCAACTTCCTGCTCTCACTAATGATGTCTCTAAGACGATAATATTTGCAGAAAAAGAGATAGCCACAGAAGTGTATTCGGCTCAAAAAGGAATCGAGGCAGTGGTTTTGGATCGGATAAATTTGACATCAATTCTGGAATACTGTAAACGCCAAGGGTTGTGTAGTGTTTTATTGGACATGAGGGGCAGCTTCGGTGATCTCGAAGAACTTCTTCAAGAAGCGATTGAGCAAAATGTGTTGCAAAAGATAGTATTGGAAGTGTTGCCATTTTGGGATGAATCAAACGGTGGAGAGTCACTTGTGGCATTGAATGGTTTGGTTAAAAGACTAGAATTGAAGAATTTGCAATCCAAGATCTCAAATCAAAGCATTGTGGTTGAGGGATATCTTCAACATAGGTGATCGTTTACGACAATGCATGCAACAACTTCTTATCGACAGGCTTTGTTCATGTTTGTTCGATCATCAACGCCGCGGGATTTCCTTCAGCAACAGGCTTCGTAAGGAAATCTAATCGGCAATGCTGGTCGAACTCTTCTATTTTTCTTGCATTTTAACTTCCAATGGGTTGGTATGTTTTAGAATATTTAAGAACTATTCTTACGAACCAAAGAATAAGATTATTAATGCGAAAGAAATCAACTTACACCCATAATTGAATCCTATGTTACTCCAATTCTTTATTTATTATTATTATTTTTTTAAGTTTTTACATTTGATTCCTGTGTCTGACGCATATTCAGACATGAGTATGAAAATAGGATTCTTTAATGACCTTTTAAATACATGAAAATCTTAAAAAAAATTAAGCATGCTGATGTCTAATACTCATATCCGAATTTGATTAACATAGATTGAATCAATCTCCATATTTTACCTTGCTGATTGGAGGAAATAGATTTACTTTCTCAGCCAGTAATTCATTGTGTGATTCACAAATGAAAGAAATTGAACCAGCTCCGTAAAATTTGGAAGATGATATCCAACGAGAGAATTATGCCTCAAAATTAGTTTTCCTATGAAAATGGATTTATCAACGATAGAATGAACTCAGGCCTTGTCTAAAAGGTGCAGAATTCTTTGAATTAGGGGTGTAATTGAGTCAAGCTGAGCTTAAGGAGTAAGAAGTTAAGGTAGAGTTTGAGCATGACTTGAAATTTGCGACACAAAACTTGAGTTCAATCAAGTTTTATTTTTAAAGTTCGAATTTGATTTGAGATAAAAATTAAATTACTCAAGCTTATTCTATTAGGCTAATTTATTTAGTAAGAAATGATCTCAAATTCTATTTGAATTGAGATTTTGTAATACTAACTAAAAATAGAAAATTTTGATTATATCGGTTATTAAAATTCTCGAACTCTACTTGTATGATAATTCTAACTGCTCAAGCTTGAGCTCAATTTGATAATGAACGGGTTGAATTCGAATTTTTTTAACCGAATTTAAGTAATATGCGAGTACAAAACTCTCTTTTACACCGCACAGTAAAAAAAAAGTACTTTCTATATTCATAACCTAAGAATATCATCTCTTTTTGCCTATGAGTCAACAATATACTCTGTACATCCAGAAATGTGGGGATATTTAGCCCTGAATTAATGCCAAAATATTTCACAACAGCCAACGCTTTTGGCAAAAATTAAAAAAAAAAAAAAAAATTCAATCTTTCACTATGTGTTGCGCCAACCATTAGGTGAATGCTTGTTGTAAGAATGCCTCTTTCTTTTTGAATTTAAACTTGCTTGAATAACCTTCTCCGTCGCAATTGCTTCTTCAATGTTGATTTGGACCACCTTGCAAAGCTCATCAAGGGCTAACATTGGAAATGGCTCCTCAATAAGCACACCAACCTGCGACATGAGAGTAACTTTTAGAACTCGAGATTTAATTCAGTTGGTTCATGTAATCATTTTTAAAATGTAATATTTAATAGGTTTGAGGTTTCAATGTCAACATTTATAATTCTTTCCACTATCCTTAGACTGTTGCCTTTTTTGTACTAAAAAGTAAAAATGTTTATAACTCGAGATTAATTACAGTTAGCTCAAGCAACCACTCTTAAAAAGTAGTTTAAAAAATTCTTATGTTCAAATTTCAGCATTAATAATCATTTTCACAATCCCTAAACAGTGACTTCTTTTGTACCAACCCCGAGATTTAATTTGGTAAATATATATAGTTACTTTTAAAAAGTAACATTTAATAAATATGAGATTTGAAACTCAACATTTAAAATCTTTTCTACTATCCTCATACAGTGGTCTCTCTTGTACCGTGGGAAAGAAAGAAAGAAACCTTTGAAAATGAAAGAGATACATACTTCTTCTATGCAGAACAGAGAAGCAGCACTGATGAAAGTAGCAGGAACAACAATCCAATGGCAATCATCCCAGAGTATGATAGGAAGAGTAAGATGCCAGAGGACCAAAAACCTTGATGTCAAGCGAGTGTATGATAGAGGGATAGGAATACCCATCAGTTGCTCACATACACCAATTCCTTCATGGAAACATGACATCTTTGACTCCTGCAACAATGAAATGAAATAAGATTTATCAGAATATTTAAAAAATAATAAAAGTTGGATATATTTAAAGAACTCCCATCTTTTATGATAATTGAGTTCCATACCAACTACTAGCAGCAGCTATTTAAATAGCAGCCACACCTGTGGTTACGATATTTTACTATTTTTGATTCTTTACCATTGGTATTTATCGTAATGGACTGTGAAAGCATTGATTATGCCATAATAAAAAATCATCGGCAATGGCAATTTAAATCCTTTATTAATAGGTGTGATAACAATTCAATTCAATTTTTTTTTTAAAAAAAAATTGCAATTAATGTGTAGTACTCTCATTTTTAAAAAAATAAAATCAAAATCGAATATAAATATCATATATAGCCAAACTGATCTTAATTGAATTTCATAGATTCAAATTACATTTGTTTATTGATTTTTTAAAATTAAAAAAAAAGTTCTTACAATAATTATAAGTTTTTTTCACTAATTTAAAAATAAAATATTTATTTTATATTATAAAAATTAATAATTAAATAAAATTAAAATTTGGTTCAATTTGATAACTGTGATTTTTTGAATAAATCAAAAGCAAAATTAAATATATTTAATTATTATACGAACTAAAATTGAATCAAATTTAGTAAAAATAAAATGAAATCTAATCAAATAATGCAACTCGAATCTATTATCAATGTTTGATTTTCTCAGTTTTTTTGTCAGCTTAGTAGTTTAAAGTTCAATTTTCTCCCTAGAAGATACGGTAACATCTAAACTTGAAATTGTGCAAGGAAGGGAGATACCAACAATGTTCTCTTCGATTCTTCAAAGTTGAGCAGCTTAAGGGTTTGAGAAATGAAGTCAATAATGCAGCGGGGCCGATGATTTGATTTGAGTACCACCGCTAAATCATCTACGTCAAGCAAATTCTGAAGATCTCTCCCAATATCTGACCCATACATAACATGACACTGCCAAAACCACATTAACAAATTGAATCACTAACTATAAAGTCATTCCTCCATACAAATCCTCTTCTGAATCTTCTTTAATTTTCATTTTGTTTTCTAATTACTCCAAGATTAAACAAAAAAGAAGAAGCATTAAACTATGCTGTTCTTACTATTATTTTTTTTAAAATATTTATATTCAACGTTTTTTTTAACATGGATATAAGATATAACCCTTGAAGAATACATGAAAATTTTTTTCAAAATTTGAACTTACTCATCCTAAACATATGCCTTTATTCAACACTTACATTTAAGTCCGAATAATATTGGTTTCAAGAGTTCATTTTCTTAAAGTATCAGTGTCTGACACTTTTTCAAATGTGACTACAAGGATTTGAGCCTCCAAAGATCTTTTAAATACATAAAAAAAACACTTAAACGTTTTCAAAAATATCCATGCCAAACATATGCTTGTATCTCAATCCCGAATTCAAAATTCATTTTTATTTTTAAATATTTGTGTCTAATACTCATGACCAATAAATTTTTAAACATGAATATTGAGATATAACTTTTTAAATACTTTTCGAATATATGAAATAACTTTAAAAATTTTAAATGTACTCGTCTTAGACACGGGTATCTGACATTTTTCTAGTTCGGGTAACATAGAATTCAAAGATAACAGAAAAACTAAACGAATTACCCACCTTAAGTGCAACAGGAAAAGCCATAATATAGTGCAAGAGAGCAGTTTTGATCGATTCATCAGTCGAATTCCGATCAACCCCAGCAATTACTTGCCTTGCAAAATCATTTGTGCTAGCAATTACCTTAGTCCAAGCCTTCCTTCCTTCTTCAAACCTCGCATACGAGGCCTCGGTTCTAAACACCAACAGCAAAGCCAATGCCGGCGCTGTCAACTGATAAGGCAACGAAGACGCTCTCAAAACTGGGAAAAAACCAGGCAACCAATGCAGACCCACGGCGGAGTTGTAAGTGGCAATGACGGTAGCCACCCAAGTGAAAGCTAAAACAGGCGGCACCAATGATAAGATGACGCGCGATTGTAAACTGGAAAGTAAATGTCGGACGTGACGCAGTGAACTCCGGTGATGAACCCAGTCTTCATGGTTGTAAAGGGCGCGCTTCTGTCGCATCCCACGCTCCTGAATTCTATCAGCCCAGTCTGGGATAGCCCGGAGGAGGGAGATAAGATTCAGAGTTTTAGTGGTGGCCGTGGTGGTGGGTTTTGAGTTTGGCGGCGGCACTGGTGGTGGTTGTGATAGAGAGGAAAGGATCTTGAAGCTGGATGGAGGTTGTTTGAGGAGCCTGGTTGGAATTGGGAGGGAGGAGCTGGGGTGCAACTTGGGGAAGGCCTTGGCGGTGAAGATGGAAGAGAAGGGGAGTTTTGACGGGTTGGAAGATGAAGCCATGGCGGAAGCAGCAGATGGACATGTTACGATGTTAGAGGCTTCATTCAAGGAGAAGAGTGGAAGAGGGAAGTGCAGGCAGCAGGCGGGTAAGAAACAAGTGGTTGTTTCATGTTTTTGAAGGAATGTAACTGGTGCACAAGTTGAAGATTCTATTAGGATAAAACCAGAATACTTGAAAAAGAGGGCACTTTGACAATTTATGTCTCATTTTCGTCGAGATGCGCGTTCTGATCATATTAACTATTATCCATTTTTTAAAATTTGAATATCATGAATTTAAATAAATTTTAAATTTAAATATTATTATTACTATTTTTAATATAAACTTATAAAGATTAATTATCTAAATTTATATTATTTATACAGATAATAAATTTAAATATCTAAATTTATATCTATATATTTATTTATTTATAAAATTAATACAAAAATTAATTATTATAAAAATTGTCGAACATTGCCTTTCAAAGTTAATTACTCAAGATTTTACCTATTGAACTAATTTTGCACTAGAATTAAATTACGTAGAGTATAATGAACTATTAAAAATAATTTTAAAAACTACTTTCAGAATAAAATATAATAACAAATTAATTATATTTAATATCATTAAATTTTTATGTTTTTTAAAACTTATTAATTGATAATTAAGAGCTGCTTTGTATTTTTTTAAAATAAATTTTGTTTGATTTTATTTTTTATTTAGGAAAATCCGCTTATATATTTTATTGGATTTTACAAATTCAATCATCTGACAAATAATATTATTTAATTTGTATTTAAATAACAATAGGCAGATTCAAATTTTATAACAATTATACAGATTTAAATTTAAATATTACAGACAAACATTATTCGATCCATTACTACCTAGCTTGGATATTCTGTTCACCGCCCATCGTACTTCTAAATCGCAGTCACAAATTTTGTCGCAGACACAATTACATGTTTCAATTATGGGTGTCGTCGGTTTGATTTGAAAAAAAGAAAAAAAAAAAAAAAAACGCAAACTGATCTAATAGCTTAGAAATTAATTCAGAAGCCGGAAGATATTAAGTTCGACTTCTTGGAACCCTGATTACATTTATGGCAAAAAAAAATTTTGGATCATATTATTTCTTTCTAAATGTCAGATGCTTTTATTTATTGAAATGACAAAGATGAGCAAATGCAACAACAACAGAAACAGAACATAAATTTCTTTCGCACAACATACGACCCTAAAATCATTCCACGATGATCGAATGATCGGACTAGCCGTGCGAAACCCGTATGTTAATTAAATTAAAAAAAAAAAAACAAGGCGGCGGACTCATCTAAACTTCTTTTCCTACCAATAGAAGCATTCAAGGGTTATATGCACACAGTACCAACAAAAAGTCTTGAACAGTACCTATTTTTAGAATGCACATCCATGTGCAAGAATAGAGATTTTGAAAGACCTGCTTCCTTAACCCTAACAAACATGCGAACAATTGTACGTCATCAATGATCTCGGCGTATAAATAGCGAGAGATGAAATAACAGAAGATTCGAAACATGGAAAAAGAGAACAAAGAAATTACTTTATGCGTGTAATCTAAAACCGGACATGGGCATGGTTGCTCACCATTGTTACCACTGTCGACCACAGAAACAACATCCCCTATAAATCACCGGCAGTAAATAGCCTGATCGATATGTGGCGGAATTTGCTTAATTTCAGTCCCAAGTTCTTGTTCAATCCTATATCTGTTAAGGACCATATAACATTTCAATGAATCATGACAACCTCAATGTATATAGTACAATAATTTCATAACTGTTATAAGATAACATACAAGTTGAAGCGGTCCTCGTAAGTGATCAAATTCACCGCTAATCCAAGATGGCCAAACCTTCCTGATCGACCAACCTGCTCATTAAGTGGATGTCAACAGCAATTACCACAAGAACGATAAATGCAGCAACTTGCAAGACACAGAATATTTAACCAACATACTCTATGAAGGTAAGTTTCGGAGTTCTTGGGAAAGTCAAAGTTAATAACAACATTCACAGCTTGAATATCTATACCCCTCGTAAAAAGATCTGCAGCAAGTATAGTTACATCATTACAAGATTATTCTTCATATAATATCATAGAATGCTTATTAAGAGCAAAACAGTTTTGTGCACTGGCATACGGAATTAATTCTGAAGAAACTAAAATTTGAAGTATGCTGGTCGAAACAAACAAAAAATCAAAACCAAAGCTTCAATATTACTCAACAGGTACAATATATTGGCAATCATTCAAGTTCCAATATTCACATACTTCAATGTCTTCATTTAGTTTCTGTAAGAGATGTTACTCGGATCGGGGTGTGAGTGTTGGACACATTATGCGTCCAACACGTATGTTTAATTTTTTCCAGTGCTCCTACGTATTTAAAGGGTCCTTGAAGGATCATATCTCCATACGCATATCTAGATATGTGTCAGACACAGGCATAGAATACGGGTACTTTAAGAAAAAAGAATAGTCAAAGTAAAAGAGAGAGACATCTAATTCTAACTCAAATTGTAGACTACCACCGTAAAAGATAAGCAGTTGTGGCTTCAGAGGGTAGGTATTATACATTTCAGCATATTGTATAGCAAGACTTTCAAAGAAGAAATAGAAGTTGAAAAGAAAACTAGAATGTAATACAAGAAACACGGCAAAGAAAGTCCAACAAACTATATCAGCTGCACAACACTGATTTGATTGTTATATTATCAAATCATCCAGGAAAATTAGCTCATAGGCCAAAAAATGACAGCATGGCTTAACTTACCAGTACAAACAAGGTTCCTGCATGCTCCATTGCGGAAATCGTGAAATACCCTGTTACGATGGCCCTGAAGCATCTTTGCATGGATATAAAAGCAAGAATAGCCAAGTTCTGTAATTTTCTTAGCCAGCAACTCCACCCGATTTACCGAGTTGCAGAAAATGATTGATTGGTTTATTTGCAGCTGTAGATAAAAAAAAAATTCGCATATCATTCCAAAGGAAGAGAGAGAAAAATAGATAAAAGTTTATATATGGTCAAACCTTAGAGAAAAGAGTATTTAAGCAGTGGACTTTCTGTCTTTCTTCCACAAAAGCATAATATTGTGTAATACCCTTTAGAGTAAGCTCATCCATTAGATTAATAATATAAGGTTTTTGTAGATATCTGTCTTTAAAGTCCTTAACAGTAACAGGAAATGTTGCTGAAAACATCAAAATTTGACGATTTGCTGAAAGAAAATGTATCAGCTGCTCTACAGAAGGTTGAAACTCGGGAGACAAAAGTTTATCTGCCTGAAAGAAACAAAAACACAAAACATCAGATTTGCAGATCATAAAGTTCAAATCAAGCATACTACAGGACAAGAAAATATAACCAAATAGCTTCCTTTTTAATATTATGCTAATGAGCAATGACTCACTCACACTTCTGAATTCTAGTTCCAAGACTAAAATTATATAAAGATAAGAAATTAAGGGTAATATGAGAACAGAAGATAAATAAGAAATTAAAAAGAACTTCAATCAAGCGAGTTTTTTGTGCCTACAGTCTTATAAAAAATCAAACGACCAAATGATTACCTCATCCATGATAAGCATTGAACAATCTTTCAAAATGCAAACACCCTTTTTAGCAAGGTCTAGAATTCTGCCAGGGGTTCCAACCAGCAAATGGACTGGCTGATACAATCGCATGATATCATCCTTGAGACTGGTACCACCTGTTGTGACCATGACTTGAATTTGTAAATGCTTTCCAAGCTCCTTGCACACTTGTGACGTCTGAAGAGCCAGTTCTCGTGTTGGAACAAGTATAACAACTGTGCAAAACATACATGTTGAATAAAAACATAAAACTAAACAGATAATTGATGTCAAATCAAAAGCCATGAAGGGCATTGATAACTTCTTTGTGCAAATGTAAAATACTGAAATAGAGCAAGAAGATATCAAATTGACTTATATCTTAAGTTAAGCCAAGAAGGGTTCAAATAAAGAACTTAGTTGAGTATGGTTCAGAAAGACAAGTGAATGTTAATGCCCAGCCTGATGCAACAAGGAAGGCATAATGCACTTGCTTCAGGAACTAGGACAGAAATTTGACCCTCTCTAGACCATGCACGTCCATGACAACGGTCATAATTCAAATTTCAGTTAACAATAAGCAGCAAATGGTATTCATGTGTCTTTGCTACTGTCTGATTGACAAGAAGAACAAGCAACTAGAAGAAAAATAAACAATTGAAATTACAAAGCTATCCTACTTGCAGCGCCCAATAGCATTTAACCGGGCCTATAGCTGATGCACACACACACACAGAGAAAAAAAAAAATTAAGAAGCAGTAAATGGAGATTTAACCTTGAATAAATTTCTTATCTTGGTCAATTTTTTCTAAGGCAGGAATGCAAAATGCTGCTGTTTTCCCAGTTCCATTTTTGGCTCTGGCAAGAATATCACTTCCAGTTAAAGCAATGGGAATACTCTCTTCCTGAATAGGAGAAGGTCTTTCAAAACCTTTCTCGTATATTCCCATAAGAAGTTCACGTTTCAGAAAATAGTCCTCAAATTCATTTCCTTTGGTAGCTGTCACATCCTGGAAGCAAATTAGTAGGCAGATCAGTAAATAAACGTGTCATAAAAAATTGGAAAATTTCGAAATACAATTGGCGCCATTTTCACTCCTTGTCATGAAATATATGTTACAAAAATACAATGTGCTACCAAACATGAAGTAAAGCAAGCCCAAAATTATGTAAGTTCAAGCCAGATGGCTTCAACATCAGAGAACTAGATATCAGTGTCCCCAAGTTAAAACTTTCGAAGCTGCCCATTTATAATAGAATATCATGGGATAATAGAAATTAAAAAAGAGTAATCCACCTGCTTTACCAAGTGAGCAATTTATCCTTTGCAACATTCTAAAGAGCTTAGAAGAATTTTATAGTTTCACGAAGGCATGGTGATCTAGGAGAAATACATAAAGCTATGTTGCAATTGCTTCTGAACATAACCGATAAAAACAGAGCCTTCAAGGAATTTTTAAAATAACATTTGAGCTGTACGGTGTTATTTACAAGGAATTAGTAAATTCAATATATACATGATTAAAATATCATTTAAAGACATACCTCTGTTTTGTAGCGAGTATCTGGTGGCGGCATCTTTAGCTTTGCCTTCCAATCTTGTGAACTGAAAGTGAAGGGGGTTAAAAGGGTAAATAACTGTAAAACCATGCACAATGAACATGAAATGTTTATTAAAGGAGAAGTCAAGACAAGAAATTCAATTTCTGAAATCCCATATAGCATGTTAATGACCAACTTATTGTCGCATACAAAGTTAACAGTTTATAAAATAATATATATATATATATATATATATATATATATATATAGTAGCAAAGAGTAAGCACAGAAGCAATACGTAAGTTTCCCAAGCCTCATTGAGTCCTTCCAAACAAATTGAAAGTTTGGGACTAAATCAAACCCCAATTTATTGGCTAATATGATTTGGAATACTAAATATGTGTAAAATAGCTAATATTCAAGAAATACAAAGAGAGATAATACCAAAACTACAAATGGAGAGAGAGAGAGAGAGAGAGAGAGAGAGAAATGAAAAGGGACCTTGAATCGACGGCTTCGGATTGTACGGTCTTCTCGACTTCATCAACGACATTGGAGTCATAGCCGCCAGGCAACTGGTTTCGACGGATCCACTGCTGCTGCTGTTGATGCTGCTGCTGCTGCTGATGCTGTTGTTGTTGTTGAAACTGGTGGTGATTCTGCACAAAATTCCTCTGCACGTATTGCTGTTGTGGCGTCCTCGATTGAAAGTTAGGGTTCGCGTTCAGTCCGCCGCCCCGGCCAACGCCGATGCCCGGTGGATAAGTTCCTCTACTATTCATATCACAACCCTAAAGTCCAAAAAAAAAAAAAAAGATCCGGCACCCTAGAAAAACCGAAATCTGTGCACAAACTACAAAAATGAAAAAAAAAAATTCAAAGACTAGGGTTTCTCGCAAAGAGGGTAACGCCTTAAATAGTGGCAAAACCGAGGGTCCTAAAACAAAACAAAGAAGCTAGAGCTTGCTAAATTTGGGGTGAAGATTGAGGGTGCTGTTGCACGGTCTCTTGAATTAAAGAGAAAATTCAAAGGATTTTTCTGGAGAAGGGAATGATTCGCAAAGGATGTCGTCAGTTTCTGGGCTTTGCGAGACGAAATGGGGACAATAAACTCTCTTCTTGTGGTGATTCGCGGGCGCCTATAGAAGAATCCGGCTCAAGTTGCAAAAAATAAATAAATAAATAAATTTTTTTGCTTAATTTTGTCTATTCAGATATTTATAGCAGAAAAGATGGTCAAAGCCTGGCCCAAACAAATTTAATCTATAGGTAATAAACCTAAGTTAGATTTTTTTACATTTAATCTTTCGTAAATGTTGATGCAAGATTAACTTTTGTTTCTTAATCTCTTTGCAGAGGTAAGTAGTCAACGATTGAATTGATTTAGTTTTAAAATTTTAAATCGATTAAATTTAAAAGTTCGATCGAAGTAAATAAATGTTATATAAAAAATTAAAAGAATTGAATTGAAATTAATTAGTTTAATAGGTTTTAATCTCTTAAATCGTTCAATTTAAAAATTAAAAAATTATAAATTAATTAAATAAATTTATTTAAACTCATTCATTTAATTAAACCAGACTAATTAAATTGAACGGAATAAACCAATTATATTGATTTCAATTGATTTAATCACTTCACCGGAGTATTGATGATCATCGCTATTGCCAACAACAACTAATGCACCTTTTTTGTTTTTCTCTTAATGTTCGGAGTTTGTTTTTTATACAGGAACTCTTTTAATTTTACTAGTTATCACATGTTTTTAATTTTTCTTTTTTACAAGTAAGAATATACAATTTATTTTTTTATTTTGTTTTATTTGAAAACAGACTCTTTTGCAAAAAATCTAAAATTTAAACAAGTTAATCAACACTGTATTGATAGAATATATTTTAAAAGACATTTTTTCGGTAGCACAATCGAAACTCAAATATATATATATATATATATATATTATAAAACTTCTTATTGAGTTAGTATCACGAGTCAAGCAACAATAACAACTTAATCAGAATATTAATGGGAAAAACAATTTTATTTTAAAATCAATAATCAAATTATAAAGACATTTATAATGTGAAATTTCAAATTTTACCTACTTTTATTTTGCTTTTTTTACGTGATTAGAAAAAAAATAAACACTTTAAATGATCTTTTAACAATGTTAGATCGATTGTTAATGAAATAAAAATATTAAAAAAATAAATATCAGTTTTTAATATACAAGAGATTAAGTATTAATAACTTTAAATTACATAACATTTTTAGTAGTTAACCCTTTAAAAAATTGCTCATATGTGTATATATATATATATATATATATGGTTTTTACCCCAGTGATAAAATTGAGTACATATAAAGCGAAAATGACATTGGAAGAAACGAAAAAAGAAAATATGCAATCTTCAAAAATATATTCTTTAAAAAGCTAAAATTAGTTTTCTAAGAAAAGAACCGTTTTCTTTTGAGAAATGACTCCTCCTACAACAATGGACGTAAGCACATAAATATATTAAAATGCCAACTTTCTTTTCTTTCTATTACTACAATCGAAAACGTTTACAAAGATGTACCAAACTTTGAAACCACTCTTTCCCTCTCCTTTCTTCCGTTGTTCCAACTTTTTATTATTTTTTTATATTATTTATAATTAATACATATTTAGATAGACATGTGAAGATATAATTATCTGATAAATATATAAAAAAATTTTAAAAATTAATCATGCTTGTATTGAATATATACTCGTATATGATAATAATCTCAAATTAAAGTAACATAAACTCTTGAAATTATAGTTAAACAAATAAAAAATAGGTTTTTGTATTGAAATTATGGTTTTAAAATCTAAATAAAAAGGCAAGATTATAATGCTTTAATGATTTAAAACACTTTTGACGAGGATAATAAATTAAGCCTAGGTCATTCAAACCTGAGCTGCTTAGAAAATCTAGATGAAACAGTTCAATTCAATGTATAAAATATGAAGCATGGTGTTTGTATGAATTACATAAACAAGCCAAATCCAAAAAACAAAATGTGAAACAATCGAATCAAGAAATTCAAACTTTGATGAGATGGTCTGCCACCCAATCAAACTATATTGCAAAAAGAAAAAAAAAATGGATTCATCAAATTGCAAGAACCATAGTGGTGTATTGGTGGTGTTAATTTTTAAGATTCGTTATCGGAGTGGTCTTTATCAGCAGCCGCCGTAGCTTCCTCCGTTTCCTCAGCTTCGTTTTCGGCGGGATCGACGGATGCAGAGGAGTTGGTTCGCTTGTGCGAAGCAGCCTCGAGGACGTGGTCGTAGTTGCCTTTCTCCAGGAAAAGCTGAGAGAAATGGTGCTTGCAGTAGAGGACCCCATCCAGTGCAGCGTAAGATGAGTGCGTCAGGGGACAACCGCCGTGGGCGCACCTGAAGCATGATTTGTGGAAACATTCCCCTTCCATGGTGACCTGTCCCAATAGAGATAAAAGAGATTTAGAGAGGGGTCCAAATTCGATTTTATGATCGTTATTTTATAATTTCGGTAATTAAGATTTTATTTAAAGAAAAAAGGTATCACATATTTGGAGTTTTTTTTTTTTGCGGATGATTTAATACACAAAGATCATGATTTAAAATTACCGATCGTTTTTCTCCAAGCAAAAATTCAAATATAATCAACTTGAACTCCAAACAACTATTAAAGTCTTACTAAAAGAACGAATTTGTTATATCATGTTTGCTTCTTTCAAAAAAAAATACCAAATAAATTTGAGAGTTTTTTTTTTCTCAAACAATAAAGAGCTTTCATTGCAACTAAGGGTTTAAATTACAGTTGCATATTCATTTTTAATTTTATCATATTTATTATAATTATAAATATAATAAATATTATTATGATAAATATTGATCATAAAATAATGACTGCAACATCAAATTAAAATTACTATTTAAATCCTTAGTTGTAATTGTCTAAGATAATATTTATATTATATTGATGACTATAATAAATATAATATAATAAAAAAACGATTACAATTTAAAATTTGGAAACTAATTGAAAAGATAATAATAGAATGTAGAATTTATGTACCTTCTCCAATGGGTAAACTGTCTTTTGGCAAGCGGCACACTTGTCTTGGGTTCCACAGAACACAGATGAAAGTTTGTTGGGAGCTCTAGACTGTAAAAGATTTACATATAAGTTCTGTCATTTTTTCATTCGGAACGAAGTATTACTTATAAATATATATATTTCTATTCCTATTTTAATATATCTTGAACGTAAAAGAATCTTAATAATGTTAGAACTCCTATATATTAGGTTTTTATTTTTTTTTTCATTTTTGGCTGAGAGTGGAAATTAAAATATAATATTGATCAGATTCAATTGTAAAACATATAAAAAAGCAACGAAAACATACCAGGTCATTTTGCTTGTCAGATTTTCCTGCAAAAATGGTCATCAAAAAAAATTAAAATTGTTAGCCTTAGCCATAGCCTTACGGCCAAAGATATATATTATCTCCGATCTTCGTTGTTAAGTTTTGTTAGGAGTGAGAACGAACTTATCTAAGGGTTTAAATTATTCGTTCAATTACGGATTAAACTTAAATTTTTTAGATTTGATCTGATATGAATTATTATTCATTAATGATAGATAAAAATTTAATTATAAAATATATTTTGAATATGATATGAATTTTTGAATTGGTCTATACCAAATCTAAATAAAAAAAATAAAAAAAATTTCAGCAGTGACTCGACCCTGCACATAGTGAGATCGGGATGGCAAAAGACCCGAAAAAGTTAACAAGATGGGTCTTACCCGTCTGGAAATTCTTGCTGAAATTGCCAGATTCCTTGAATAGTTGCTCAAAATGAGGCTTGCAGTACAGGACTCCATCCATTGAGGAGTAGGTGCTCATCTGTGAGGGAACACAATTAAACGTGATCGAATTTAGTTCAATTACTCTTTTCAGAATCAAAGATTTAAATTATAATCGTAAATATATTTTTAGTTGTATTTATTATGATTATAAATATGATAACTAATACTGTGATCAATTATGATAAATATCAATAATAAAAAAAATCAAAATTATAAAATAACGACTATAATATTGCAATACGCTATTTAAATCCCTGCTAGAAATTACCAATCTGAAATATGGGAAAGAAAAAAAAAAATTAGATTACCACAAGGTTTCCCTTGCAATGGCTGCACTTGAAGCAGGTTTTATGATAAGGCACTCCTTCGAGAGTCAACATATCCACCACATGGACAGTCTTATCACAAGCCTTGCATTTGTCCAATGTTCCTGTGAATGATGACATGTCTTTTGCTCAAAATTTCTTGGATCTCTGAGACTCTTTAAAATGGTATCCAACGGGTTCCAGGGAAGGATGATCGCAAATGCTGGGACAAGGAAACAGTTTTGCCCTTTTGGTCTCACAAATGAGAGCAGATATAACAATTCCTTGCTCAGTTTCTTTATAAAAGCTGATATATATCAGATTATAACGGGATTCTTCTGCCTGTTTATTGCAATAGGGGTAATTTGTTTGTGTTTGAGGTGGTGATTGGTGGATTCCAGTATTATGTGGGGAATTTTGATTGTTGATATTCTAAATGTGGATGGAATTCCATTGAACTTGAGAGAAACGAGGTTTGTGCTTTTGACCTCTTCAAGGTTGAATTTTGGATGAACAAAAATGAGAGCCTAACTATTTTTGCTATTTGGAGTCCGCGGTAGTTAAATTTTTTTGAGCTCGGGCTCAAGGGAGTGTTGAATATAAGTATGTGTCTAATACGAATATATTTAATTTTTTATATATCTCTTATGCCCGAATCTAAATATATACCGAATATAGATAAGATATCCAAACTTAAGATGAGTTTTAGATATGATTATGTGTTTAAAAAATAATAAAAAAATTAAAAAAATTCAGATAATATTAGGTGGTAGTAGATTTGGCAATATTTGATACGAATACACGAATATGATACGTATAAAATTAAAAAATATAATATAATACGACATGAATATATTTTCAAAATCTATCTAATATGAATTACAAACATACCAAAATTGTTATAAATGTAAAAAATTTTAAACAAAATTATGACATGATAAAATTTACTAATATGATACGAAAATACGAATTATCACGCTTAGTTGGTAGTGGCAGCACTCATAGTTTGAGTATGGCAAATATATTGATGACAGAAGATTTCAGTAAAAATCATACTACGAAGGGGTAAACTTTTTTTTTCCTTATTATATGCATTAATAAAGTTATTAGTAGTAGATAAATGTTATACAATTCAAACTTTTATTTTTTTAAGAATTAAATTTTTATTTATATCTTACATATATTTAGATACAAATATGAAATGCGATATGTTAAATATATAAAAAATATATATTTATATCGGATATTTTAAATTCGAATAACATAAAGACAAATGTTGATAAACATTAACAAAGACAATTGTGAAAGAAAAAAAAAGAAATTATACTGTACATAATGAACGAAAATTTTCAAATTTCATTAACGAAGTTAAAAATATATATGTATCACATAATTTTGAAAATAACATAATAAAAATATAAATTAATTTCACTTATAAAATTAACCCATCAATAATCGATAGAACAATAATCCACTAAAAAACTAATTTGCATGATCTTAATCATTCCATGAGAAAATAGAGTAATATATATATATATATATATATATTGTTATTTTCTATTTTGTTGGACCAAATGAAGTAAAAAGTAGCAAACCTAGAGTTGGACAAGGGGACTGTATTGCCTCGGTTGTTGTTAGTGGCCCTTTCTTGCACTAAAAAAATTTTGTAATAATCCTACATAAATTGTACAGTAAATAACTTATTTGGAATTCACACCCTATTGGCACTAATGATGTGTCAATTTGGAAAAATCAATATGGTATTAATATTGAATTTATACCAATTCGTACCGATCTATATTGACTCATATGAACCCGATTTTGAATTTTTTTAAAAAAAATTTCACTTGTTTGATTCTTTCAGGTCTAATAATTTTTCTTTCATGATTATTTTTATTTTTGTTGAATTAAGTTATCAGATCTAATTGTTAATGCTATATTTTATAAAAAAATATTTATTTAATTTTAAAAATTTTAGGTATTATATATGTACATGGAAGTAAACAAGTTCACTAAAAAATAAATTAACTTTGATTATTATATATCCGAGCAAGAATTTTCCATGTCATTCCTACCTTCAACTTCATAAAACAGAACAGTTTATGGATGAACTAGACAGCTGAAAAAAGGGAATAAGCGATTTAGACGTTCCTTTGGCACCATTGAAATTGCCAGCTTATTTGAACGCATTCCTTACAAAACTCAGTATTTCTTCATTTGGATCCCATTGCACCACAAAGAAACCATTTTTTTAACTGCATCAGATTTCGATATTCGATAACATTCATATAAATAAAGCTAACTCAAATAATGAATTTGGATATTCGATACTATTCAAACCAAAATCCGAAAACAAATTTGAATATTAGATATCCAAAGATTACAAGCAAAATCCACTTTGAATTTACCATAAATAATAAATATAATATTTGAATGTAATACTTATACAAATTCACAAAAATTATAGCACAAAAGCGTGGGTTCAGGCTAAAAAATGGTATAAACCCTGAATTGCTCGAAAATTTTGATCCCCGTAAAGTTGTAGTTAGACCTGACAATCCACTTCTATGTGTAACTTTTATATGGTATAATTATGTTTAATGTATATAAACTGATATGTTAATAATTCATGTCATTTAAATTTTTACACGTTTATATTTATATTTATATTTTTATTATTTTTCACATATAATGTCATGTCCCAAATTATCAACTTGTAGTAGGCAAACTATAGACTATAGAGTGGATAAACTCATGATTCCCCAGGTTGAAAATTTTTGGCTCCTTTGAACAAAAGAATTCAGGGAAAAAAAAAAAAAAAAAAACCCAAAACTTCTGCCAGAAGTTCTATATTCCATTCACCAAAAAGCATCATCAGCATATCAAATTTTATGAGTCTTTCAGATTTGGGTGGATAGCCTCCCGACTGCGTTTTCGGGTCTTGGCTTGTAACCATCAAGTGAAGGAATAAAGATCATCAGACCTTAACTAGCAAGAGGTGGCGTGGCGTGGCGTAGCTTGCAGTCCGGTGGCAACGACAGCACCCAAAAACCAATGTACAGTGCCTACAGATGCCATCTCATCGGATCTTACGCCCTTGCATGTTCCGGGATAAGACGTTGACATAATTCGGCAGATGCACCAGCCAGTTCTGCATAACCATTGACACGAGTAAGTAATTCCGGAAGATGACAATTTTAAGAGAAAAATAGGATGTGAAAGCTGTGTTGTTGTGGCTCTATTTTTTTTTTTAAAGTGCCTATGTCTGACATATATTCAGTTCTGAGTATGGAGATACGTACTTCCAAAGACCCCCTAAATACATGTAAAACTTAGAAAAAATTGAACAAAGCCATGTCTGACACATACCCGTATCTGACACTCACATCCAAATCCGAGCAATATGGTGTGAAAGTTATTTAAGTAGCTTACCTTGAGCTGTGAAATTGAAAAGAGGAGGTAGGGTTCGCCCGTTCGGCAAGCATGCATTGGGGTCTCTCAAATCATCGAAGAACGGATGTGCACAAGCCTCCAACTGAAACCCAGGAAGTGACACTTATTAGATGCAACACAGAGAAAACAGGTAAAACTTCTGCGAAAGACATGAAACTAATACAATACAGTCTGATAACTTCTTGTGCAAACGTCAAAACGTCTTTCCAAGTTAAATAGACGAGCAAGAATGCTATGCAGATGAAAACAACAATAACATATTATAAAAGATCCTTACAGCAGTGCAACGTAGGTTCGGTGAATACTGAAGCAGCCTCGATACAAGATCCACCGCTTCTAGGGGCATTCGCTTGTGAAATAACTGAAAATTGTGACGTGAGTAAGACTTCCGTTTTTGTTTACTGCATATAAGGTGATACGGAGATGATTTCAATCAGCTAACCTTATGCCATGGATGAGCTTTGATTTGCGGGAATTTGAACTCGGTGTAATTTGGATTCATGCATTTGATTTCTTCTCT
The DNA here is from genome assembly GCA_038381775.1 of Adansonia rubrostipa. Classification (NCBI taxonomy): domain Eukaryota; kingdom Viridiplantae; phylum Streptophyta; class Magnoliopsida; order Malvales; family Malvaceae; genus Adansonia; species Adansonia rubrostipa. Next base: position 1,976,600 of record JBBYHM010000006.1, on the reverse strand, counting down.
GGTCGGCGTTCCCAATATCTGATATAAAGCAAAAGGATGTAAAGAGATGAGAAAACGCAGAAAAAGAGAAGTAAAAGTAAAACTAAAGAAACAAAAAGCCAACGGTGCAGACCTTAATAATTTCCACTAGCTGATCAACACCACTTTCACCGGGAAACAGTGGCTGCAAATGGTGTAATATACTATGCATTAGTGCATCTTGTATATAGTCTATGTTGCTCCGAATCTTCATTTTTCTTATAGTAGCCATGTCCGACACATATCCGGACATGGTTACGGGGATATGATCTTCCAAAGACCCCTCCAAACACATAGAAATCTAAAAATAATAAAAAAAAAATTGAACATACCCATGTGGACACATAATCAGGTCCAACACTAAAACCAGAGCCCCAATAACATAGTAGAGTATTCTTGCATAGCACAGAGTTCTATCGGAGATAAAACTTTCACATACTACAAAACGGACACTTGAAATAAGAACTCAAAAGCGTCCAAATGGTAGATAGATAAAAAGAATAGTTTCGCAAAATGAACTTTCATATAGAATTTCACGAAGCCTCCAAAGCTGACAAACAAAATAACAAGGGCTCCGCATCCATGAATTAGTGCAGAAATAGATGCCGAAAGCAAGAATAACAATGTTTAAGCACCAAAAGACATCATCAATGTTTATACAATCAGCAAAACCCAGAATCAAGAAAAGATAGATAAAATGAGACTATGTGAACTATGAGTCCTATTAGATTTGCCTTTGTGAACTTGGATTTCGAAAATAGTATAATTGTGCAATAAAACACAAGTAAATGTAACATTCATGATTATTTTTTAAATTTATGGATTTGTGGGATGCCTATTTAGAGATGAACTTGAAATACCTATAGATATTTATGAATTTGAAATTCATGTTTTTTATACCTTTCAAATATATACATAACCATATTCAATCTAAAACTATTTATATACATTGTATGCATTTTCTTCTCCGATTTATATAGAAAATGAAATCCAAATCCAAATTTTCAAACTCAAGTTCATTAAATCATTCCTAGAGCCATGCAAGCATTAGAAAACATAAGTTGACATAAAAGCTGCATCTAAAATGATATATGTTTTTATAAACTCACGTGTCCAAGCAGAAGCTCAGCCATCACACAACCAACAGACCACATATCAATAGCAGTTGTATACTCCGTTGCCCCAAATATAAGTTCTGGAGCCCTATAATATCGTGAACATATATACGATATGTTGGGTTCACCTGGCACCTAAAGATTGCAAAGTAAATCTCATAAGTTTACAAAAATGAAAAGAAAATAACAACTTACAAACTTCCCAAAAAGTTGAACGTACCAACTTCTTTGCACTACCGAAATCGCATATCTTCAGCTGGTGACTCTGGGGATTTACCTGTGAATATATCATGACATTAGCTCCAACATGCCTTGGCATTTGATAATAGAAACAATTACCAAAAGCTATATTGCTCCGACTCTTCATTTTTCTTGAAGTACCAGTGTCCGACACATATTTGGACATGGGAAATGGGGATATGACTCTCCTAGGACCTTTCAAATACATGGAAAACTTAAAAAGAATTGACCATACCCGTCGTAGAAGAATAATCAAAGCAATGACAGGTTAAAGCCAACCAAATTGTGCAGAAAAGAACCACATTATATCATGACTATACTCAAGAAACCCTGGGCCAAACAGTATGACAGACAAACACCATGCAGATAGTGTCGCACATTATAGTGCATTCAAGTTGATAAAGAATTTGTCAAGTTAAGGTGATAAGTAACATGCTCCGCACAAGAGATTGTAAATTTTCTTAACATCAACCTCCAGCTTATAATACAAATGCAAAAATGTCGTACCAGTAAATTTTGCGGCTTAATATCACGATGACATACGCCAACCACATGATGTAAATAATTTAGAGCACGGCAAATCTACAAAAGAAAGCAATAAAGCTTGTAAGCATGCACTAAAGCCAAGTGGTTAGATAAAAAATCAAACCAGCAGAATTTTACAACCCACCACTAATTAGCTAAAGCAAGGCAAGGTCTAGGATCACCTGGTATGTATACAGCTGCACATAAAGAATGGGCATATGCTGATTCATTCTGCTGTAGTGTTTTGAAACTCGATAAATGGTTTCTGGTACATACTCCAGAACAAGGTTAAGATAGAGCTCATCTTTTTCAGTGGTTGAAAAGAAACAGTGCTTCAGTTGGACAACATTAGGATGGTCGAGTATACGCATAATCTGGAGTTCCCGATTCTTGTATCTTTTATCCTGCAGAACCTTCTTTATAGCAACAAATTCACCGTTTTCCAAGCACTTGGCCTACATCATAACATAAAATATTATCTAAAACTCAAACACAAAGAATACTCAGAATAAATGCAAACACTAAGAGAAATAGGTTATACATAAGAAGATCGCTACACGCCAATAAATTTGTACCTGAAACACAACACCAAATGAACCTGTGCCAACCACACGCTCTGCCATAAACGAGAGTGTCTGAGACCCAAGAAAATAACGCATTGTTAAGCATTCCATACAGCTTAACCCAACTAGAATAATCAAACAGATATTAAATACGATGCATATAATAGGGCCCATTTTTTAAATGCAAATACAACACAAATCCTCAGAAGGCACAACTTATTCCCATTCCATAGGAAAAAGGAATGTGAAAACTTCAAGAAGAAAATGAGGAATACAGCAACATAAGCTCACACATAAACTGCTAAAGATAATATAAAATTTAGATGAGAAGTAATCATATGCAACAATAAGTCAACCAAAATTCAAATCACCTGTTTTGGTTGCCCGTTTCGACCACCAACAATAGTTGAAATTATCTGACCTGTTTCTGTTCCATTTCCAGTAATAACAGTAGCCTCCAGATCCTGTGAAATATAAGTTACGAAACAGTAATTTTAGAAATAACCAAGGACGCTAGATAAACTGTAGAAAGCAATTAAATCATTTAATAAAATCAAAGAACATTATTCAGAAAGTAGGTCACAAGATCTCTTGAAGAACTCCAAGCCATAGCCTTAGTAATAGATAGATTGGTTCCTCACCAATTCAAATCATTGCCCTCACTAAGGTTCAATAGTGAATACTAAATCATATCAGGAGCTTCAAACATAATTAAGTATGAACAAATGAATAACTTCTTTAATGGCATTTCACTATTCCAGCATACATGGTTATCGTTTGGAATCAAGACAGGATTTGGGGTATTCACTATTGGTTAGTGTTTTTAATCAAGACAGGATTTAATAGGAAAAAATCAGCATGCATATACAGATATGTTTAGAAGAGTATAAGACCAAAACTCACCTTATCATCATGACTGGCAGTTTTCTCATCTCTAATTCTCATTTCATGCATTTCGTCAGGGAGCTGATCAACACCCGATTTCTCTGTTCTAGCAATAGAAGTAACACTGGACGTGCTTGCAACTGTCTCTAGGCATGTAGAAGCCATATGCTGCTCCAGACCGGCGGTACTCCTCTCAACTAAATTTGATTCCCCATGTACCTCACATTCGGATTCTTGATCAACCTTTGCCCTCTTGGTGCTAGTATCCCCACTCTGACGAGACAAATACAATTTACCCAAAAGAACTCAATACATGAAAACAGAAGAGTCGAGGAAACAAGCATCCACATGGTAATAGAGCACCTTTTATATTGCCATCTTTATATACCAGTCTCGATGTAAATTTCATATTGTGCTCTATTCAGGAAAAAGGAATTTCGTATATAAGTAGGCAATGACTTTCAACAATGAAGAAGCAATTTAGATTGCATAAACATTATACAAAGAGACACAGGCTAGTAGCACCACGCATTTATCAGTTACAAATCACCGTTCACTTCAGCCACCTCAAGCAAACAACTTTTGTCACTAACATAAAATTATGTGGATCATCCTGTTATCTAAAAGCCATCCCAGATTAAAATCGAGTTCAGGAAAAGTAGACCAAAAAACTAAAAACAAATTAGAGAATAGAGTCTGAAATTTAGAGTGTCAAAGCTCAAATTAAGTGGTTTGCAGCCATTTTAATTGTAGTTTGATAAATAACTCTCCAGTAGGTGAAAAATTATAAAAAAAAAAGAAGAAAAAGAAGAAGAAAGAAACAATGCAGAGGGTCTAATGTAATTTTCCAAGTTCCTTTCCTTTCTAGACTACAGTCCATGATTACATACTGCAGTCAACATCATCATGACCCAACAATTTAGGTAAGTAATAAATCAGCATCGTTTAACCTCTATAATACAGCCCCAACCAAGGAAAAGAAGTTTGTTTAGAACATTACCCATTCTCAGGAAAAAGCACCAATAATTGTGATTTGACCCACCACCAACATAACGACAATGCATAAAATCCAACCACTAAAACATAGCTTACCATCAACCACCACCATGGTAAACATATAATCTAAAACTACAGCTTAACCTATTACAATTACATACATAATAGCAAAAACATGAAATTATCCTCACACCAGGGATTTAATGTGTTTATATCCACAACAGATGCTATTACCACCATCAAATCAATTGCTGTGAATATCAGCAACAAAGAGAGAGCCAAAACTGCAAAATTGCGCCGTAACATGATATTGTGGCCACTATTTAATCCCTCACACAATAGTATAATTAAAATTAAGATATCCTCAAACACAAGATCAAAGAAAAGATCCCCACCCACATGGATCAGTTAATGAATAGAACAAATTCCATGTTGAAACTAACATGCAACACATAATAAAAAAGTAATGGGAAATAAACGTTTAGAAACGAAACAACAGCAGGGAAGCAAGAAGGAAAATATTTTAGCTAAGAATGCCACTCCGCTTTTCCTCGAACTTGCGTTTCAACCAAAAAGAAAAAGATCAAAAAAACCCATCTCAATATACAGATTTTTAAATTTTAAAAAAAAAAAAGAAATATAGTTAAAAATCTAGCCATGAGCCACAATAATTTCGCAAGGAGAAGAACAAAACACCGAAAAAAGAAAATCATATAGCATTTAAACTAGATAAATTTAAAAAGAGCAGGAAAATGGAAAAGGAAAAACCAAATCGTTGTTATAAATGAAGCTTAAAAATAATCCAAAATCCATTTCATTTCACTTTCCTTCTTTTTAATCCATTTTCCTAACAAATAAACAGAGATTACCGCCGATCGAATCCATGACCCAAAACACACACAAACACACGCAACCGAAAAATTAGAGCTTACAGGATCGGAAGAAATGGAAGAGCGACCGGAAGCAACGCTCTTGAGACGACGCATAACATTCATGGTTTCAGATTTCACCAAACCAAACCCTGTTTCTTGGAACGGAAACAACGAATTTGGCCTTCACGACAAATAAGAGAAGAAAAGAAGGAAAATCTGCATTCTCTCTTCGTCTTCTCCTCCTATGCCTTCAAATTTTATCTCCAGAATAACAAATAATCGAAATTAAAGAAAATTAAATATAATCGCTAAAATACATAAAATCTAAAAGAGATTCAAAATCCAAAAAATACAAAAAAAAATTTAAAGAAAAAAAAACTTAAATTTCTCTCCTCTTTCCCTTTCTCTGTATCAAAGAAAAATTAAAAGGAACAAAAAAAAAAAAGAAAATTTTTTATCTCTGAGAAAACAAAAGAGAGTTTTTTTTATTTGCGTCTTCCATTAAAGCCAACTAGTCAAAGCTGGATCAAAGCCAATCATACGAGACTCCATCTTTTGTACTTCAGTCAGACGGGAAATTTGATCCGTTGATTCTTCATTAATGAATGATCCAACGATCCTTAATTGGTTTTTTTTGTTGTGGTTGGACTAAATTTCCATTTTGGTAAGTGGTGTTTACGGAGAATTGGACGATTTTGACTTTTTCGACACAGATATATCCCCCACAGCATATTCGGGGAGCTTTGACCAATCTTTGACGTTTTTAAAGGAGAAATTAGTAATTGGCCTTTTTAATTTTGATTAGCCAAGGACTATCTTCGTAAATAAACCTGGCGATCTATCGGTTCAAGACCCGACTTGGCGCGGTTCGATTTATTAATTAAAATATTATTTTTATTTAAATTTAATTATAAAAAATATATAATTAATAATATAAAAATATTTTTTAATGTTTTAATATGATTTAAACAGTTATGCGAGCCGTGAGACGAGTTAACTTTGAATTTAGTTTTAAATTTTAATTTTTTTTAGATCATGATTTAATTTCTGAGTAAGTCTACCTAGCAATAATAATACTAAACAGATTATTAGAGAAAAATTATAAAATATGATACAATATAAAAAAATATAAGCATGATATAAATATATAAATATTTTAAATCTTATATTATATGAATTATTAACGTATCAAAATTTATATGAATATAAAATATTTTAAATATGAATATGATACAATAAAATACATGAACAATACATAGATACGAAGATAATTTTTTAAACTATGTCCACATTAAATTGGATAAAAGACACTTAACCTCTTCAAGTTTAATGAAAAATACAATTACCCTATGAGGTTTGAAAAATACACTCCCTTAAGGTTTGACAAAAAATACTCCGACCTCTTAAGCTATTATTTCTAAATTAATTTAAAATGATAAGATAAATATACCTTTTATTTATTATTAATTATTTATTTTTTATATTTTTCAGTCAAATTTTTAAAACAAAATAATGAGATTTAGTTAGTCTTAAAATTTTTTTAATTACCGTTAAATTAAATTATATTCTAATTCAAATGCGTGTTAAATATTTTTAACTCTTTAATTCAATTATATATCAGTTTTGAAATAAATTTATTAACATATTTTTATTTAAATTAATTAATTACTATTATTTAAAAATTTAGTGATAATTAAATTGGTTAAATAAAAAAAAGAAGAATAAAATATATATAGAAAAGTACATTTTATCTCTTGAAAATGTAACTATGTAGCATAATCAAACTAATATTTATTCAAATTTAACTTCAAATATTAAAAATATTTTTTTTGGGTTTTAATCAGTTTCTTTATTATTAAACTTTTTAAAACAATGGTTATTGATTTATTTGTAAACAAAAATAACATAATATATAATATCAAAGTTAGTATATAGAATTGAATTAGAAATGAATTTAAAATATTTCGTTATGCAAAAAAGTTTAGGTAAGGAAAGACTACCAAATCTAGAGTAAAAGACGATAGTGATATTTACGTATCACTTGTCAAATGAGACTATTTGTAAAATTCGAACCTTAGAACTTGTCCGAGTATTGATGAGTACTTGATTAATTAAATCAATTTATGCTAATATAAGTTTAAAATATTTAACATATCTACTTGAATGAAGATA
>JBBYHM010000006.1:1920945-1969114 GCA_038381775.1 Adansonia rubrostipa | reverse complement strand
ATATATATATATATATATATATATAAACGTGTTATTTTTGCTCTCCATGGACTATGGAGGAAAACCTATGGCTGACAATCAATAATCAAACACAAATAATCAAACATAAATATGATATGAGAAGGAAAAATCCCAATTCTTTTGATATGAGACAATATTTTTAGTTAAATGAAAAGATGATTAGACCCTTACTTTGATGGGGAATTTGTGCAACATATTGATTTTTTAAAGCGTGATTTTTATTGTAAAATTAAGTTGTTTGTGCATGTTCGGCGCCCCATGCAATGATTGATTGCAAATTTGGTGGTGCATAATAAATAGGCATAACCTACACTTAAAAATGTAGTTTAACTTAACTATTTATCCAAACTTCCTTGCTCGTGAGATATATTCTCATTATTGCTGATCGCTTATATAGTTAGATTGTTGTGAGATTTTGATTACTGAGAAAATTAATCAACCGACATAATCTAAATTTGATGCGTTCCGCTCTTTTGTTGTTTTGGATGAGCATGGCCAACTTCCATCGACGATTTTACTGTTTTCCGCCCATTACCCTAACTGCAATGATTTGTTTCCTCCTCCTTTCATCGTTCAGCGAATCATGGAGTCGAAACAAACGTCTGTTAAATGTTTTTTTATTTAATGTTTTGATATCAAACGAAAGGATTCGCTCTGCATACGGAAATATATGTCAATTTTGTTTGTCTTAATAAATGGACGTGACGTAAAGTATGAAAAAAAAAAAAAACAAATTAAAGGTCTTAAAAAAACACTTGAAGTTGTATCAATCTTTAATGATATCTCTGATCAAAAAGAGAAACCCTATGGTCCATCTATGGTCCTCCGACGACTTTATCTTTTTTTCCCCCTCAAAATCTTTATTATCCTTTGCTTCTTGGTGAACAAATACAATTCTTTTTGGAAGAAATTGAAGTCTGAAAACATTAAAAAAAGATTGTAAATGCTAGAATTTAAGTTTTAAATTTGTTAAATATTATCTTAAGAATAGTTGTGTATATCAATTAAACTAATTTTTGTTTTTTCAACAAATATGATCTCCAAACACGAAAATTTCAAACAAAAAGGAAATTCTCACATTCACCGGCAATATGAAACCGCCTTAGCAAATATCATAAGCAAGGAACTAAAGATGGAACATTGTGAACATTAGGTCAAATACAATCCCAAGATCTGGGTGTTCCCCCTAGTAGCCAAAATTCACATTCACTTTTTTTGTTTTGTTTAAGACCAATGCCTAAGAAGTTCGGGAAAAACCAATTTTATTTACTCATTTGCTTCAGTCACAATATAATTAAAATTTTATAAATAAATAGATTGATTTATCTCGACTACTTATAAAATGTTAATGGAATATTCTCAAATCAATGTTATAATGACATAATTTCGCTAAAAAAAAAAAGGGAAATAAAAGAAAAGAAAAGAAAAATTGAAAGGCTAAAGAAAATTATCCTCTACATTGCTAGTAAAATTTTTAGATTATACAACTAGTATTAATGGAATGACAAATATTGTTAAATATAATAAATAAATGTAGAACATGTAACTAACTAATTAAACATATGAGTTTGCATACTCTATTTGAATGGAAAGTGATGATGAAGTGAGAATGAACATAATCATTAAAAAGTATATTGATAAATTATTTTTTTATTTTTTGATAATATTTGACATTTAAAAATGATAAAAACTTTCTTTAATACAAATATTAAAACATATTATCTTATAGATTTAATTAATATCTTAGTTAATTAATAAATTTATAATTATACAAATTTATTTATTATATTTAAAGAACAAATAATTTAAAAACCTTTAAAAAAAAAAAAAGAGAGTAAATGCTTGTGTGGGTCGACAAGCTCCGATAACGCCGCAATGAATCTAAATTCGATAAGGAAAAATTTTCAAGCGTTTGTCCTAATTTTGAAACTGCACATAATAATTGGAGATATGCTGCCCAAAAAAGTTAGGTTTAAAACAACACCTAGAAAGTCAGAGGAGTGATGCATATGCTTTTGGAGAGGCCACATCTCAGTCTCAAAAGACTTTTCATTCTGAAATCGGCCATCGCGGAACCAATGCGTGCAGCATTGAATGTCATTTTCAAATTTACAATACAAAATTATTTATTTATTTTTAAGCACATGCCGAAATCGAATCTTGGCGGATATATATTGAGGACTGCATGCATGTTTCGATTAGCTACAAATTTATTTCAATTGATTAAAAAGAAGCACAATTATTTAGTACAAAAATAGAGAAAAAAATGATTTTTATTGATCAATTCGTTGGTATAGTATGAATTTTTAATTTTAATAATTAGAATTTACTTTCTAATATTTTAAATTATAAAAGAAATTCTTATTGTTTTGCTCTTATAGTGTTATGATACGTAATTTTTTTAATATGATCCAAAAATCAGATTCAATCAATATCATTTGTGATTGGATAGATATGTCTAATGATCAAGTTATTTATTTATATCGATAAATTCGATCTGTATTGAATAAGACCTAAAATAGAATATTTAAAATTTGAACCAATTGAATCCAACTTAAACTATCATTTAATAAATAAAAATTAATTTATTTAAATTTAATTATAAAAATATATAAATAATAATATAAATTTTTTAAATAAAAAAATTTAAATTCAACAAATTAAATTGAACAAATGGATTATTTTACTATTCGGATGAGAATTCACCTATGAAGAGTTCTAGATTGGTGCAATGATTAGAACTTCATTTTTTTTTTTACTCTTTTATGTGAAATAACTCAAAAAAGTTAGAAAAAAAAAAAAAAGAAAACCTATGAAGAGTTTTCGAGTGGAGCAATGATCAGAACTCCATACTTTCTATGAACTTTTCTTTTGTCCTTTAGTGCAAAATAACCCAAAAAAAAGTTAGAAAATGGCCCCCACTTCTTGCAAAAAAAAAAAATCATTACAACAGTTAGGTGCGACTAGATCTAAATCAAATGTGAAACAACAGTGATTGTTCCGCCGAAAAGTGAAAAGGAAACAAAGAAGGGAGCAACAATGGCTCCTCAGAGCTCACGTGGAGGGACTACTTAGGGTCTTAACCTTTGTGCTGTTTGTCCAATAAAATCCCACAAAAACGAGTTAGTCTTTTGTAAAAATAATAGTAGTATCTTTTTTTCTTTATTATTATTTTTTTTTTCTCACGTGTTAAACGTTTGCCTTTACTTTGCTCGAAGGCAGAGCTGCCTGCCGCACTTGGAGCTCTTGTCCTACCACCGACCGGAAATGGCTGCTAAACATTAGCCATAAACTTAACATGTCCTAAAGGCTTATATTAAACTAATCGACAAAAGCAAAGGCTTGAAGGATATGTTTTTCATGTCGAAATCGAAAAAAGGGCCGAAAATTCTAAGAGAAATCCAAGTTTCTTGGCAACTATGGGTATCATGGTTGCCACATGGGTGCAGTTGTAATTGGTAACATCCAGATCAATTTTCGATACAAAAACTAATATGTTCAACCTAATTAACTGATATTCATAAATATAGATATTCCTTTCAATAATGTGTTATATATGTTAGTTGTCTCGTTAATTTTTTTCAAAAATAATTTTAGTTTTTATATTACTAAAAGTTTATTAAAAATCTCTATATTATAGTAAAAAGAGTATTTTTAAATTTTATATTATTAAATTTAATATTTTAGTCTATATATTTTTGAAATTATAGCAAATAAGAAAAAAATCATTAACGATGTTAAAAAATTATTTAAATGTTAGTGAAATATTAATATATTATGTAATTTTAAATTTTAAATTTTATATAAAAAAATGACTCAAACTCGACCTTAAACCCAAAATTATTTTTTGTATAAAATTTAAAATTTTACATCATATAGTATGTTAACATTTTATTAACATTTAAACGATTTTTTTAATATCGCTAATTATTTTTCCTTATGTACTATAATTTTTAAAGTACAAAAAATACAATACTAAAATTTAATAATATAAAAACTCAAATACTTCATTCATTATAAAAAAAGAAATTTTTGTTGGACTTTTACCATTTATTTTATATACAATTAGTTAATAAATTCAAAGGTAGAAGGGTAAGTTGATTGATTTATAAAAATATATATATATATATATATATATGTGAAGTTAGAAAAAATGAATATTTCGAACAAAAATGATGGAGCAAATATTATTTTCCTTAAATAATAATTTATTGAAGTATTAAAGAAACTTTGGCTCCTTCCCACTTTGCATTTTCTTACAAATAAGGCACGTAGGTCCCTAATTTTTTTTTTCTTTTGTACTAACTTTTCAATGCATATTAGATTTATTACCATTTAAAAGAACAATGATCCATGAAATCACTGGGCAATTGTTTTAATTATGGCCCTAATTTCTGATGCAATCAAAAGCTGGCCGAATGCATATATCTATGTGGCATTTTCCCTAAACGTGCTTAATACTACATAATAGTAACAATTATTGTATTACTTAAAACGGAAAAGCATTGCTACATCATTTTTTATTTTTTCCAAAAATTTCTTATCTTCTAGCGACTACTCACATATATGTACACTAATATATATATATATATATATATATATACTTGTTTCTTTATGTTTTGTTGGAAAGCAAAGTAACTTAGGGCAAATGCAAGCGAGTGGTGGTTGAGACAGACCTTAATTCTAAAAATATGGACTTGTATGAATGGGTTTTAATTATCTTTGTTACTTTATTTTTTTAATTAAATATTAAAGGGCCATCCAATGTGATAATTCCGAATTATTTATAAAGAAAAAAACATTAAATTCAGAGGTCAGGACAAATTCAGTTATGTCAAAGACATGGAGGGGGACATGAAGATTATTTCCAAAGTTTTTTTTTCATTTAATTATCTTGCACTGTCATGAGTTTTTATCTTTAAAAAAATTTTAACATCTCCATTTTGAAAATATATGCATATTCAATTTGGATATACATATATGTCATTTTATCATGTTTTATTTACTTTTAGAATTATTTTTAAAATTTTTTATTTATTATCATGCGCATTTAATATCACTATAAAATGAACCTATTATTGTAAATTTTATTCATCCTAAATGTCACATGAAAATTGACCTCAAGTCCCTAGCCAAGGGAAGCCCTTTCAATCCCAGCCAGTGTTTTACGTTTTCCTTTACCTCTTTAACTTTAATTCGATCACCTTCAACGAACAAGCTCTTGAGTTGAAGTAAAGAGAGAGAATTTGAGATAAGGGATTGTTGACTGCTCATCAGAGTCATTCAAGGACCAGATAGTTTCGTTTTGTATCATATTGGGTCGGACTTCTTATAATATTTAATAATTCAAATAAGTTCAGTTCAGTTTGATTTGAACATTATTTAACTAATAAAAATATTTTTATTTAAATTTAATTATAATATATACAAAATATTAATAATTAAAATAATATTTTAATATTTTAAATAGTATAATGAATCTATGTAATTAGATAAAAAAATAGATCACGACCTGGCTTATGCACCTCTGCTACTCTTGGTTATGATATGATTAAGACAGGGAAACCCTAAATAGAGATGCTTGTCAGAAAGATAATTCAAGTTCTTGGTTTCTTGACAGGATGGATACATCTCCTAGGAATATTTGTAATTGCTTGTAAAGTGTAAATTGATGCAAAGTTACAATCCCTTCTCCTGTGAAAAACTGCAAATTGAAATTGATTAATATCCCTTTTTTTTTTTTTACCTTAATAATTTATTTTCAATATCGAATGTACTGGGAATTTTCAAATTATGCGGATTATTTTGTCGGATTATGTTCGGAAAGTTAGACGACATCTATGGGATTTTAAGCTGTAAAGTACAGTCGATGATTTGTCAACTTCAAACTTCACATTAACGTTTCCTTTAACTGTGCATTACGATCGTTTCGGGAGTTTGTTTCTTATTCACTTGTTATTAATGAATTTTTTTTTTAATTTTAGAAACGAGTTAAAAAAATTTTCAACGCTATCTCATTTTTTTTTTAAATTTATTTTAAATGAATATAAATCATTTTTTTAACATTATAAAGTTTAAAAATTTCAATAACAGTGAATGAAATATTTTTTTTAAATATATTTGCTTAAAAAAAAGAAAGAAAGAAAGAAAGTTTTTCCTATCTTTCCCTTTTCATGTAGCAAAAAAGGCCGCACCCAATGACATGAGAGGATTGGAATCCAAGCTGCTGCCAAAATTGGGCCCAAAAAAACAATGATGAGTATTTTTTTTTTTTTTGGCTAAACATAAGCTGATGATAAAGCAGAAAATGATGGATATATAATGATGATTAATGGGTGTAATTATCAATAAATTAGGAGTCTTTTTGATGTGAAATGTAAGAATGACAATTTCCATTATTAATCAAACAAAGATTAAACTTTAAAGTGTTAGAAAAAGCTACAATTTTATTAACTACCACTTTTTTAAAAACGTGCATTACGTTGGTCTTTGACAATGGTTAACTTTGTCATATTATCGAGTCAAGATCATTGTCTCGTTGCTCTTGCGAAAACACAAAACTAACCTTAGACTGTTTATGGTATGCAATAAAGAAAATCAAAATATTGAAAACAAAAAACCCTTTTTAAGTTTAAGGCTCTCGTTTGGAAAATTGACAACGAAGATCTGGCCCAAGATCTGAGACCGTAGCCCAGTATGCTTATTTGTTCTGTGGTGATATGACGGCCTTAATCCTCTCTTCGTTTTGTTTGAGTCACCCAAGCCCATGAAAGTTAAGCTTTACCTTAAGCTAATGTAATGTTTTTTTTTTTTTTAATTTTATTTGATGCATTCTAATTTTTTCTAAAAAACTTTTAATTAGATGATATTATATGATTCATTAATAATATATAAATTTATATACTAATAATGCATTAAATATAAATATTAAGTTTTTCTTTTGAAGATGAGGTAAGATTTTTATACATTGACAAGCACCAATCATCCATTACGTGTAAAAGGGAGGTTAATCCCAACTTGCCTGGAAAAAAAACGAACAAACATGTTTGAGTCTAATTCAACAGTCTTGGTTTGGTTTGCAATTAGAGGCTTTAATTGATTTTGGGACACTGTCTGTCATAAAATGGTTGATGTCCACACACACACAGACACACACAAAAAAAGGGTTTACAAACTGGAGATGGAAGTGGCAAGTGATTGGTGATGAAATTGAAAAGACGATGCATCATTTTCTGCTTTAGCATCCACATGTGTGAATCATTTCGTTGTCCACTACATAAATGTCTTTTTTGTAGTCTAGGTAAATCACCCTATCATCTTAAAAGTATTGAAAAAAAAATTATTTCAATTTGAAGTTATAATATATTTATAAACATTAATTAAAAAAATTTTATATATAATATTTAAAGCTTACGTGATATTTGAGAGTTTTAAATTTAAATTTTATTATTTTTTTATAAAAATAAAAATATTAATAAAAATATAATTTTAAGATTATAATATAAATTATATTAAATAATAAATTAAGTAATTTTTTTTATCATCACACTAACAAATTTTATTATTTACAAATTTATATTTTTTGTCATTTTATTAACTATGTTTTAATTAATAATTCCATTGAATTCAATCACATCAAACCTGTTAGTGTCAAAATAAATTGTCTTGTCATATATTTCTTTTTTTTTTTCTATAATGTTTACTTTAATATGGTTATCTATTTTTCATATTATTTATTAAAAATTAGTGACAAGATGACAAAATAATTTTACAATTTAATTTAAAAGAAATCCAATTTTTCCTAAAAATAACATACAAAGACGCTAAATTTTCAGAGAGAGGGGCCCCAGTAAACTGAGCAACGCCGTCAAATGAATCCTCTAGGTTTCCGTTCTCTGCCAAGCACAGTACACATAAAAGCACTAACCGTAGGAAACCGTACTGAATCTTTCTCACACTCGCGAGTGGTGCTGTTTTCTTTTCTTTCTGTTACACACCCCCCCTTTCTTTCCAGTTTTTTTTTTTTTGGAGGTCTAATACGATGTTCTCGAGACCAGCGCAGGACCTCACTGCTCACCTAATCACTTTCCTCCTTTGTCCAACTATTATCAGTAAGTCATGGTGTGTTCGGCTTTCATATTATTATTATTATTATTTTTTGTACAAATCTGTTTCGCTATTATAAATACAAAGGGAAACCTAATCAATGTCTATTAGGTTTTTAAAATAAAAAAATATATAATTATTATATTATTTTTAAAAATTTAGTAAAATGTTAAAAAAATCCCTTCATTAATCAGACTCTAAATCCAATTACTCATGGAAATGGATTTGGTGTAGTTATAATTTACTTGGGTTTTACTTGGACAAATTTTTGGGCTTCAATTATATTTGTTAATATGGGTATCCATATCATGTCTCCTTATAAAATAATAAAATTTATTACATTTATCAAATTTTTAAATATAAATATGATATTTTATCAAACTTGTTGTGTTATGTTTATTATATAATTTTATATGTATTGAACATATTGT
Organism: Adansonia rubrostipa; assembly: GCA_038381775.1. Classification (NCBI taxonomy): domain Eukaryota; kingdom Viridiplantae; phylum Streptophyta; class Magnoliopsida; order Malvales; family Malvaceae; genus Adansonia; species Adansonia rubrostipa. The sequence goes on along the minus strand of JBBYHM010000006.1, from coordinate 1,960,556 downwards.
ATCATATTATATTTTATATTATTCAAATTATCAAATCTAACTTTAACTCGCTTATTTGTTACTTTAACACTCTAAATTCAAGTAAATAAGTTGTAGTTTGACATTTTTGAGTCTAAAATATTAAATCATATGAAAATCAAGTTCAGTTTTAGCTTTGAAATTTTTTTTTAGCTACATGACAAAGTCAAGTTCTAAACTCTAGATCTTAAAATTAGCATATGAAGGTTGCCTTCTACAACTACAAAGAACCTTTTTAGAATTTCTTCTTTGTATTTTTTTTCTCTTTTACGAATAAGGTTAATGAGCATTTATGAATATTTGTTAAAAACAATCATTTTTAATAATAACTTTATAATTCATGCATATTTTCATTAAAATACTTTTAAAAATAACAATAAAAATATCATCTTTGATATTGTTTGATATGGTTGTCGCAATTAATGTATGGTTTAATTGCTAAATATTATAAAATGATTTGATTAATCATAATTTTAAATTTATCATTTTAGGTATGTATCATAAACAATTAATAAGCTTAAATCATTATATTTGATATTATATAAAAAAATCATTAAATACAAAACATTCAAGATATTCTTATTATTTATAATAAGATTATGAGAAATGAATTAAAAAAGAAATAATTTCAAATTTTATTGAATAAAGAGTTTGTAATATAAGTATCTATTGACTTATAGAAATTTATAAGATATGAATCAATGTTGAATAATTCAAAGATATTTGTCAGATAAGATACATTTTAATTAGAATGATTGAAGATAGAAATTTATTCATAAAAATTAAAATTCAAGAGAGAAAATGAATAAATTTTTATTTTAAAGATCATTATGAAACTTATTATTGCTATTTTTAAATTGAATTTAAATCATATCATAACATAACGATTTAATAACTTGACCTAAAATCATTAATATTTAAAATTTCCAAATTGCAATAAAACAGGATGAACAAATTAAATTACCTTCAATTAAAAAAAAAAAGAACTATCATTACTAAATGCCACTTTCAACATGATTAACCCGTTGTAGACCCAAGCATGCCCCATTAATCTTGCACGAGCCCACCTAACCACATGACTACCGAAGACTCTTTTACCTTTCCCAAAAAAAAAAAAAAAAACCAAACCCACTCGCTCTTAACGCAACGGTGAACACGCTCTCAGATAGTTGAGGTCTCACTTTCTCAAGCCGTCGCCACCACGCTTCTCAGAAACTAAACAACACAAAAACTAGAGAAAAAAGAGCAAAAGGAATGCGGAGCCACTTTTTACCGTAAATCGCTTCGGAGATTTGACCCCTACCATCACCGGATAATACTTCCCGATAGTCAGAGATACTTCTTAGGGTTCTGCTGCGACTTTTAAAGATTATTTCTAGTGTTTTTGGTTTTCGATGGCGTCGGAGGATGTGAAGACTAGCGAATCGGCGGTTTCGACGTTCGTTAATCTAGCTGAGGAAGCGAAGCTCGCGAGAGAGGGTGTTAAGGCCCCTAGCTATGCTGTTCTTAGCATCTGCAAGTCTCTCGTTGCCGGCGGTGTCGCCGGTGGAGTGTGAGCTCTCTCTCTCTCTCTTTCGCTCTGGAGTGTTTGTTTTGTCGGTGGAAAATGTTTCCAAGAACATTGATTTGTCAAGTTTCAATGAAAAATAAAAATGAAAATTGATCTTATATTTAATTTATCCTTTTTATATGCAGGTCACGAACTGCCGTTGCTCCTTTGGAACGTTTAAAAATCTTACTTCAGGTTCATTTTGTTTTAATTTCTTTGCATTTTATTAAGAAAAATAAACATTTTAATTTCATAATTGATTAACCGTTTCTTTTTTTTTTTTTTTAATTGCAGGTTCAGAATCCACATAGTATAAAATACAATGGAACAATTCAAGGCTTGAAGTACATTTGGAGAGCGGAAGGTTTTCGCGGATTATTCAAAGGCAACGGCACTAATTGTGCACGCATTGTTCCGAACTCAGCGGTCAAGTTCTTCAGCTACGAGCAAGCTTCAAAGTAGGGCTCCTAAAAACTGTTGAATATAACTTGTTATTTAATTATCTGTTGGTCGACTAATTTGGCTTTCTTGTGGATTATCCTTGTATTGCTAGTTTGAGTCAATCTATCTTATTCTATCATATTGAAATTTGTTATTGTTTTAAGACAAATGTTTACTTGGTCCTTGCAATATTGATGATCAGTCTATGTGTAACTTTGGACAAAAAGCACATCTATTTATACTGTGCATAAAAAAAATCTTTGGTTATGTAATTGCTATTTATCAGCCTTAAGGTTCCTTGAGGGTGCAAAGTTTTCTTTCCTTTGCACTGCTCCTACCACACACGTTCAAGTTTTGAACTGAAGAAATTGTTACTGTTTCTCTTGGCTGATTGTTCCTTGTTATTTTTTTTGACAGGGGAATCCTATGTCTGTATCAACAGCAAACTGGCAATGGTATGATTAATACTGTCATCATCTTCTTGTTGAGCAATCATTCATGTTTGCATTATATAACGCAACTATAGAATTCAGTTATGATAGGTTCATTGATTGATGTTTAGCTTCATACCAGGTGTTAATTAATAAGCTATGACTTTTGTCCCTTACATGCTCATATTGTTCCATAATAATAGTAATATAAAGGCATTGGGTTTGGAAGTCTTGTGGAACTTGTTATTGCAGGATAAATTATGGTCAATAAGTCCATCAATGTTAGGGAAGGACTGCATTTATGGGAATGCTCTACATGGAAGTTATCATGCCTGTCATGAAATTGATATTAAGATGTCCCTAAAATCTTGGAAGCTTATATAGGGCTTTTCCTTTATTGCTGTTGATTCTGCAGAAAATGCTCAACTCACTCCTCTTTTACGCCTTGGAGCTGGAGCATGTGCTGGAATCATTGCCATGTCCGCAACTTACCCAATGGACATGGTACGAGGCAGGCTCACAGTACAGGTATTGTCTCTTAAATATTGTTTACTTGGCAGATGCGTGATGTTTTACTTCCTGGTTTAATCTATCTCAATATAATCATGAAGCTTTGGAAGGTAGTACTTTTTAGTACATTATAAACTTTGACATAACTTTATTATTTCCTTGATTTATTTGTGTAAGAAGAAAATTTAAAACATATTTAATTCTTCAAAGCAAATATTGATTTCATTTTAATTTAAACTGCTATGTTTTCTTTCTTTAGATCAGGGTTTGTTCCTTGTAGTTTGGCTACATGAGTATTTAATCATTTTGTTATGTATATTGCAGACTGAGAGCTCTCCTTATCAGTATAGAGGAATGTTCCATGCTTTGTCCACTGTGTTGCGGGAAGAAGGCCCACGAGCATTATACAAGGGTTGGCTTCCTTCAGTCATTGGAGTTGTGAGTCATTGAGTTACTTCTATTTGGAGTTTCATCGTTAAATGGTTTTTGAGTGTTATGGATGTGATGAGTGCATGCCTACCTGGCAGAACATAAGGTCTTAGAAGAGAAAGAAATGGGGAGGGTGGAGCATCCTTCTTTCAAGTGTTACGTAATTATCTGATCCACACTTAAAAAAATCAGCTTCTCCACCCTTATACTCGCCGGGGAATGTTGTATAGTACCTTTCTGCAGTTGTTTTTACCATTTATGATTTTAAAGTTTCTTGGCCTTGACTCAGCTCTATCAGATTCCTGTGAAGTATGCATGATGCTTGCAGCCCCATTTTGGATGGTCAAAAGTGATCTCTGATTTATTGTTGGTGAATTTATTGTCTAACCTGACAAAGAGAATGCTTTACTTTATTTTTGGTATGTTGATTGAACTCATTTTATGTTTGCAGATACCATATGTGGGTCTCAACTTTGCTGTGTATGAATCTCTAAAAGATTGGTTAGTCAAAACTAAACCATTTGGATTGGTTGAAGACTCTGAGTTGAGTGTGACGACCAGGCTTGCTTGTGGGGCTGCTGCTGGAACTGTTGGCCAAACTGTTGCTTACCCTCTTGATGTGATTCGCAGAAGAATGCAAATGGTAGGATGGAAAGATGCGGCATCAGTTGTCACCGGTGATGGAAGGAATAAGGCATCTCTTGAATATACTGGCATGATTGACGCTTTCAGGAAAACTGTTAGGCATGAAGGCTTTGGAGCATTATACAAGGGTCTGGTCCCTAATTCTGTGAAGGTCAGTGTCTTTTGATCATTAACGTTCACTTGGTGCAGGAATAACATTTTTCCATTTGGTTGATGCTCTCTTAAAAGAAATTTTAGTTTGGACGAAGAGATGGCTTTGGCATGGGGAATATTTTCATCTTTAATTTTTTTGCTTTAATTTTTTTAAGCTATCAGAAAATAATGATCCATGTATATTTTGCATCATCATAGACCAAATTTATGACTTCATCAAGACCTCTGCATTATTTTGTTTTTGATCTTTGATCAGTTTATGCATGGATGTACGCAAGATTGACATCTAGTTAAAAGTACGAGTATCAATCCAGCACAGGTTGAATGCAGCAAATTGTTGTCTTGCGTATGCCCTTAAAAATTTGCCCTGTTAAGCTTTTTGCATAACTGATGCAAATGACCTTGACTTCTCCGGAAAGTATCATTTTTAAGAGCCCTATAATCCAGTGACATCTCCATCCTTTCTTGGCTGTACACAGCACTATGTTACTACAAGAAGTTATCTAGTATTGAATGGAACCTACTAAATAACTTGGTGTTCTCCTTTTGGTTCTTTAATAGAATCAAATATACAAATATATCTTGTCCTTTAATGGTCAATGATTTAATATTGTTCTTTCCCTTTCTTTTTTCCAGGTCGTACCATCAATAGCTATTGCATTCGTGACATATGAGGTGGTGAAGGACGTTTTAGGAGTTGAGATTAGAATATCAGACTGAAACGGTGCTAATTCAAACTTAATGTTTACGAGTTTCTTTCTATTTTTGTAGGCAAGGGGATATAGAGAAAGGTAAACTAGGGATGATCTTCTTAAACTATTTTGTCTCTCATAAACGAGTTTAGAAACTCGCACCAGCCTGTCCATAATTTCTTCCCTTGTTTTCCTATGTTTCCTTGTGAACGCCGTAGCTTTAAGCTCCTCATTTATGTGCTGTGTCAATAAGGATGAAGGAATAATCTTAGAAACGCGATTTGCGTGCCTCTGCATAAATGTTTGAGAAAGCAAGTCCTAAGCCTTCTCTGCGATATTGATTGTGTTTGTTTCTGTGGTGTAGTAGAACATTTTATCTCAATAACTTGCTTGATTGAACTTTAGTATGAATTGAAGTTCAACTTTACTAGTTAAATAAGGTTAGGTTCAAGCCATGTTGCAAGGGCAAAATATTGGATGATGGATTTCCTCCAATTTTAAGGAACAGCATGCATCTGGTTTTTCATCTGTCCTCCAATTCAACTTTGTTTGCATTTGATTTTTGGCATGATGTGCTCAATAGTCTTATACCCTATCTATCTTCTTCCTCGTTTTTAGCAATGGTGTCTTTGGCTTTCATGAACACTATTTTTGGCATGATGTTCTCATTATTTTTTTTTTAATTTTTTAAGAAACAAAATAAAATAAAATATTGACTTCATTATTAAAATAAACCTTCATAAGTGAGATTAGAATTTTATCAAATATGTTTTATTATTTTGTATTTGCCATTTTATTAATTTTCATAACATAATTTAAAATTTTTAGTGAAGTGAATGAGATAATTTTTTGAAAATAAGCTCTGTATCTTTTAGGTTTTCATTTAATTCCTAATATTTTTTGAAGAAAATTTATTTATTAACGGTAAAAGCACAACAAAAGCAAGAATAAATTTAAAATGAACAAAAACGAAAGAAAAGAAAATGAAGGTGGAATGGAAAGGAGATGGCGCGCTCGGCTAAAATTAAAATCTCCAAAGATTAGAATAGATGTGTAATATATATATATAGAAGACCGAAATTATCTACGATAGTGTAATTGTTAATGATGTGCAAGGTCACTGCGTTGTGTATTGTATTTAATGAAATACAATGTTTAGTAATAAAAAGTGATGCATGTGTACTTGTTGAATAAAAAATGATGAATTTCACGTGACCCACCAAACTAAAGCTTGCTTTTTCTTGCCATGAAAAACACCACCAAATAAAAAAAAAATAATAATAATAATAAAAAAACAACTTACCAAACACACGCGCTCTAAAAGCAACGGCGTCCTGTTCTCAAACTAACAACACGAAAACCAAGAAATGGGGAAAGAAGAAGAGAAATGCCGTACCCCTTTTTGCTTTTTTTTTTTTTTTAAACACTATGAATGTCCAAGATTTTAGGTACTGTCTAAATTGCTGGTCCGGCCCAAGAAACTACAGCTCCATGTGATGCAATTGGACTTGCAGCAGTGCCTTCTCCTTCAGAACATCCTTGTCCGTCCTTGAGGAAGAAACGCATGAAGTTCTTTGGTAATTCAGTCAAGCAAGCATTCCCAACTGTTGGTTAACCTCTCGATGTGGTTCGCAGAACAATGCAAATGTTAGGCTCAGTTATCAGTTCTGGTTATGGGAGGAACAGGGCAAGGTCCACTCTGGAGTGTACTGACATGATTGATATGCATTCAGGAAAACTGTTAGCCTGTAGGCATGAGGGCATTGGAGCGAGCTTTATATAAGGGTCTGTTTGTTACTTCTGTGAAGTTTCAGTTTATTTTGATTCATATCAGTTCATTTGCTGCTAAATGCAGGAAATAATGTTTATTTTTTCTCCCATTGGAATATTAATGAATATTGATACTCACCCACTACACCTCTCGACATATTATTTTGTTTTTGATCGTTGTTGAGTTTACATATGCATGGATGGATGTAGACAAGATTGAGTTTAGTTACTTAAGAGTAAAACTATTAATCTTGCTTTGGCTGAATATATCTAAGTTTTACCTTGCATATGCCCTAAAATATTTGACCCTTTAAGCTTTTTATTGACGCAAATTACTTCGTCCCCCACAGAACGGATTGTTTTGTTTGTCGAAGTCTTGTAATCCAGTAACACCTCAAAACTTGCTATTTTTTTAATGGTTTATTAATATGGTAAATGTTTTGCTATTGTTTATTCCTTTGTTTTTCCCTCAGGTTTTACCATCATTAGCTGTTGCATTGGAGACAATACGATGGAGTTGGTGAAGGAAATCGTAGGGGTTGAGATATCAGAATGTCAGACTGAACTGAGGTCAAAGCCAAGGCCAAATTTTAGCAATCTTCCTTACTTATAGAGCTTAGTGAAAGAACCATTGGAATATTGATACTCCCGCAACGCAAAGCGTCAACTTTCCAACTTCTCCCCTCGTCCCCCGTCACCTAATATTTGCATTTGATGTTTCTCTTCCGCCCATATTTAAATATAAATATAAAAAAAATTTTATATATAAAAATTTTAAAAATTAAATATATTCACGCAACATATATATATTTATATAACCTTCAAATACGAATAAAGTAACATTTTACCCTAAAGTAGTCAAAAGTGAACTATTGAGGAGTGTTAGGAATCAATTTCCTTTTGTAGTTAAAACGGCTTTACTACTAGTCATTGGGGTTGAAAGGAAATGTAATTGGCCCAAATCCCCAAAAACTTTAGGCCCAACAGAATAGAGCATTGCTCTGCACGTGCTAGCCTTCAGCAAGGGCCTACAATCTACGTGGCTCGTTAAGAACAACTCGTTGTTGTCCGACAGCATCGCCGTCGGCTACGCGCAATTTGCAAAGAACAACGCCCTTGGAGTTAAAATAAAATTACAGAAGCACCCCTTCAATGGTTTGCCATGTCTAAATATTGCATCATAACCTAAAATGCAACGCCCTGTCGAGGCTGTGAGCAAACTGGCCGTGTCACCCAGACACGGAGACAACCTCGACCTTGTTTCAGGGTTGATCAAATGCCTGCATTTCCGCCACGTGTCCCTTCACCCATCATTAATAATTTCTTTCCTTTTGGGCTTTTAATTAACAAGGGAAGCGACTGGGGCACTGGAATTTGGATGGCAGATTTGGTAATAATCAAGATATCAGTGGCATTTACAAAAAGATCCTCTCAAACTTTCTTTTCTTTTTTTTTTTAAATTATTTTTTATTTTGACTGCCACACTTCTTGGGAAAAATATCGTGGCAACACTTTTTTCCTCACATTTGTGACGGCTGTGAGCTAAGCAAAATTGTTCAAGCAACCCAATTATCTTATATTTTTCACAAACATTTTTTTAAAAAAATAAAATAAAATAATTAAATTAATAAAATTCGAAAATTCATGGGCCAAACAAAATTGAAGCAATTTAATTAACTGACTTTAAAATGAAAAATACTTTTAAATATCTAGAGAACACCGAAAAGACGTTGTTCTGTTCCCGACCCTGGTTGAGTGTGTCTAACTGACTAAGCAGATATTATTAAATTATTAATATAATAGTATTTCTTTTTCTTACCCAGAAATTATATTTTACAGTAATTTTTTTGTTTCCATTTTTGGCAAGTTTTAGCTACTTTCTTCTTTCCTCTGTTGCTTCGAATTGAGGTAACTGTTATTTGCTCTTGCTCCTTGATTTGTTAATTAATTCTTAATTATTATTATTATTATTTTTTGGCTTTGAACATGATCATTTTGAATTTCTTGATGTTCTGCTCGACTCTGATAGTTAGAGAAGAGATTTTCATGTGATAAAGATAGCTGATTTTAATTCTTTTAATTACCCAAATTCCTCTCTCTCTCTCTCTCTCTCTCTCTCTCTCTCTTTTAAAGTTAAAAAGCTATATTTAGTTGTATGTTTTGTTCAGTATTTATTTGGAAAATTTTTTTATGCTTGAAAATTGAAATGATGCATCGAAGTTAGAAGATAACTTTATTTATTTTTTCTGTGTAAATATAATGAATTCTTAGCTCTTCACAGCCTTTTTATTTTTATTGTATTTGTTGTTTTTATTTCTTCTGGTGATGTGCTATTAGAGTTAAAAAAAATTGATTGAATTGGGTTTTTATTTGGATAGTATGGAACGAGATGAGCAAGAAATAGCTGCAAATGAATTACCAGAGACTGCTGAATTCAAAGGAAAAAACTTCAGTTTTCCATTGAAATCTGAAGGTCACATTTTGATGGGATTGCCAATAACATCGTATGGATCAGAAAGGAGCAATTGGCCAATGAATGATTTGAGTCGCTTTGCATTGCCATGTCCCAGCACTTCTTCGAAGAATGAAACCGAGACTGGTATAATGGTGGAAGAACTGACAGTGGAAAACTATAAGACCTCAAGTTTAACCAAGAGCTCAAACAACTTAAGTCAAGGTCAGTGGGAACGGATTTATCATATCAAAAGTAGGTCGGAATCTGAGGTTTTAGACGAACATCCGAATCATATGCTGTTGAGAGCGAAAGAGCAGCTTGCAAGAATGTCTTATGAGAACCACAAGAGCAAGCATATTGACCAAACACCAGGTGGGATTGCTTTGCGTTTGAAGGCTACCGACAACATGGCTATCTCAAGCAATACATTGTCAGTTGCGGCTACTCGATTGAAGACATCATCTAGGCCTAGCTTTTCTCAGTTTTTTGAAAAGAAAGCTTTGGAAGGAAAGGGCATTATCAGAAGAGATCCACAAACTTGCACAACTGTTGATAATGACCAGCCTTGTTTACTTGGGCTTGATCGATCTGCTACTGAGCCTTGCCCGAATTGGATTAGTTTGAGAGAATGGCTAAAACCAGGGAGTCGAAAAGAAGATAAAGTTGAAAGCTTGCTTATATTCAGGCAGATTCTGGAGTTGGTCGACTCTGCACATTCGCAAGGAGTGGTCTTGCAAGACTTACGACCATCCTGTTTCCGTTTATCGCCATCAAATAGGATTATGTATGATGGTCTATCTGTCAAGAACGGGCTAGAGTCTGCAGTAAATGATGATACGAGGAGGAAAAGGCCCCTGGAACAAGGTATGAATGCTGCCCATTGTAGCCTAGGTGCAAAGCAGCTAAAGCTCAATGAGAACATGCAGTCCCCTGGCTGCAAATCTGAATTCACCTCTTCCCATGGATCCAGGATCGAGATGCGAAATAATATTGGTTTTCATACATCTATTAAGCAAGATTCTAACTGTTTTCTCAACCAGCCTCCAGTTTTCCACAATGCTACAACTTCTGTGGCGCAGTCTATTTCCACAGGTACACAATTGGAAGAGAGATGGTATGCTTACCCAGGGGAGCTCAATGGAACGAGCTGCACATTTTCATCAAATATATATAACCTTGGGGTTTTTCTTTTTGAGGTGAGGGAGGAGTTTTATTAGATTTCATATTTTTTTAGTACTTTTGGAATTCCTTCTTTGATACTCTCTTCATAGACTATGATGTATTTGAACCCCGCATTAGGTCCACCATGCTAAGAGTGTATGACTTGATTTTGAGTCGTAGAACCATAGATTTTAAAATGAATTGATCTGAGGTTATAGTCAGAGTGAAATTTTATAAGACTGTATCATCGAAGTATGTGAAAAAGTCCAATCCCCTCAGGCTAGAAAGACGAAATGCTTGCACATGTCTGTTTTATATTAGTTTAGGAGTTAGGTATTATTTTATAATCGCTTATCCATTTTTTTAATAATTTGATGATTGAAACTGAACAAATAAAAAGGGCACTGAATTTATTACAGCAATTTTAGCCTGTTAGGGAAAAGGGAAAAAGGACAAATGTGATTCACAAAATTCGGGACAACATAGATTGTATTATATCACTAAAGGATGAGACATTCTTCCTCACAGAATCTGGTGTCCCTGTTGTGTCTTTATCTCTTTGAAGCTGGGGTTTCCAGTTCCACTGCCATCTTTCAACAGAATAATTACTTCTTAAAATGTGTCATTCAGGGGTTAACCTTAAAATTGCTAATAACATGAATCTTGACTTTTACTGTTGTTCATATAGAGTAAGTTGGAGTAAATTAGTACATTATAGTACTGATACTTTCTTTGAGACAGGGTCCAATACTTGAATCTCTATAATTTAGAAGATATGTTTATTACAACCCGCTGTTACGTGTATTTTCCCAGCAGCTTGGGCATGCATGCAGCACAACTTTTCTAGAAATTTTCTGAAATGTTTTGCCACGAAAACAGCTGGTGTTAATAATCTTTTAATGTCTCTCCTCTACTATAACTTTCAATCGTTGAGTTGATAGAAAGTCTATCCTTTCAACTAACGTGGGCTGTTTCTATCAGCTGCTATGTTGTTTTGAATCAATGGAGCAGCATTCTGCAATGATGTTTGATTTGAGCCAGCGGATTCTTCCACCAAATTTCCTTTCAGAAAGTCCAAAGGAAGCTGGCTTTTGTCTTTGGCTTCTCCATCCTGAACCTCGGTCTCGTCCAACAACTAGGTATAAATGTAGCTTTTATAATCTGTCATCATCTGCGGTAACTATTTGTTTTATAGCTTTTTTTTTTCTTTTTTTTTTTTAATTTTCAAAACTGGTAAATTTAAGAGCCTTCATGGAACAAAACAATTTGATAATCCTAGCTTAAAAGTTGAAATCAAGAGTCATTGAAGGTTGCAATTACGAGAAGTAAACAGTTAGTATCTTCCATTCTTAGACCCTGTGCTAATCCTACCTTAAAACAATTTGATAGTTTTGTAGTTGTAGCAGCATACACATGTATGGAATTTAGCAAATATGAAATGTGGACAAAAGATAAATCCTCCAATTCTTTCCCTCTGACATTCAGCTTAGACATTCTGATTTTATTACATGGGGGGGAAAAGATATTCTGGTACAATTTCTGATGTTTAGGTGTAATTGCCCATTATTAACATTCATGCCTTTGCTTCCATGCAATGTGTTTTATTATACTTGTAATCTTCCCATAAAAAGTAACATAGTAACATGTTTTTTTCTGCACATATGAGATTATTTGAGCAGCCTAGATAGAACTCTATGCTGTCATTTCATCTTTTAAATTACTAAGGATCATATATATACTTGAATGCAAGAAAGCAGTTCATTTAGAGGTTAAAATACGTTGTAAAATTCACTGGTTGGACTCGGGTTTCTCCTTTTATAGCATGCACATAAATAATTGCTCTTGCTGTTATTTCCTGGCTTCCTAAATAAAATGATGTTATTACAATTGCAATAATTGCTCTTACTTCTATTTCCTGGCTTCCTAAATAAAATGGTGTTATTACAATTGCAAATGCTTGTACTTTATTTTGTTGGTATGTGGGTTATGTTGGCTACTGCAATGCATGAAGATTTAATGTAGATTCGGCTTGTTTTAGTTCTTTAAGTACATTTAAATTCTGTACAAAAACAGGGAAATCTTGCGGTCTGATCTATTTTGCGGATCCCAAGAATGGTCTCATGGGAACGATTTATCAGAATCTTCTGATAGTGATATGGCTGAATCAGAGATATTACTTCATTTTCTAACTAGATTAGACGAACAAAAGCAGAAGTGTGCCTCCAAATTGATTGAAGAGATCAGGTTCTTAGAAGAAGATATTAAGGAGGTTGAGAGAAGGCATGTATTAAGGACATCCTCAGTTTTCCCTCAGACACAAAATGAATTTCCCAGTGCAGGAAAAAAATGGTTGCATTTTGAAGACCGTGGAACTTCAGTTGCTCGTGATATATCAAATTTGAAGTCAGATGTAAATGATGGATGGTTGTCAAAAAATATCAGCCAGCTCGAGCACGCCTACTTCTCCATGAGATCCCAAATCCACTCTTCAGAAACTGCTGCTGCAGCATGCTCTGATAAAGACTTGCTGAAGAATAGTGATGGGTCGTCCGAGTTGCAAAGTGGGAATGGCAAACTGACAATGAATCAGAAATCTATTGATCCCCTCGGGAGTTTTTTTGAAGGTTTGTGCAAGTTTGCTTGCTATAGCAAGTTTGAAGCATGTGGAACAATAAGAAACGGAGACCTTGCAAACTCTGCAAATGTGATATGCACTCTTAGTTTTGACCGTGATGAGGATTATATTGCTACTGCTGGCATATCGAAGAGAATCAAGATTTTCGAGTTTGATACATTTATGAATGACTCTATTGATATCCACTATCCTGTGGTTGAGATGCCAAACAAGTCAAAGATTAGCTGTGTTTGCTGGAACAACTACATAAAGAATTATTTGGCTTCAACTGATTATGATGGTGTTGTTCAGGTAAATAGCCTGGTCTAATTGAAAAATAGCTTGATGTGAATGTTAGTCAAATAAGGCATTCAGGTTTTATCCCAACAACTTTATATATAGTGGTATATTTGTTAGATGTTGATGATCCATCATTGTTTTGACATTATTCCAGTAGAGTGGCAAATTCTTTTTCATGATCAATCACTTTTTGGGAAGTATTTGCCTAGGTGCTGAATTATGGTTTGTTCTATTGCATTGAAGAGTAATTGCAACACCGAACTTCTTTCTGAAAGTTTAATTTGCCTTGTGTTTTGTGTTGGTTTATAACATTTTATTATTGAATTAAGGTTGTTAAACGTTCTTGCCATTTATTTTATTGATAAATGGTATCTTATGGGTACAGACATGGGATGCGGGAACTGGTCAAGGACTCTGTCAATACACTGAACACCAAAAGAGGGCATGGTCTGTCGACTTTTCTCAAGCTGACCCAACAAAGTTTGCCAGTGGAAGTAATGACTGCTCTGTGAAGCTTTGGAGCCTTAATGAGGTATGCTTTCCTACCTTACTTATTATGTAGCATGTAAAGTTTTGGTCTTTTCACTTGTCTTCTCTCTCAATGAAAAACGAGAAGCAAGGAAGAAGACATACCTGCATCTGCATCTGCATTTGTTCTCACTACTGCAGAAGCACATGCAAATCACCTGCATGCTTGCGTGCATGCTGTCATAGAAATTGTTGCATCCAAATGAATTCATAGAGTGGGGGAGGATTGGCCTATGACTGTTCTAATAACTAGCAAAACTCCTTTACTATTTGATCTGATCATGACTGTACTAATAACTAGCACAAGTCTCATCCTATTCCACAAGCCTATGCCTAAATTTTCCATCATCTTCATCTTAAGCTATCAGCGTAGGATTTGGTTGATATTTACTTGTCTAATTCATTTAGTAAATGTCTAGTTTATTTTGTTTAAATCACCATTTAATGAAAATCCTTTAAAATGACTGTCTGTTGGAGTTGTTGATACCTTGTATCAAACTTATTGCCATTTAGTACATGAAGATTACATTCTGGGATTGACTTTTATCCTTTCTCTTCCAACCCCTTGCTTTTTCATTTCAATTTGGATAGACGCAAAAAGTGTAGTTCACTTCTTCCCCCCCCCCCCGAAAGCTTATGAATAAAATTTGAATCAAATTATTGCAGAAAAGTTCGCTTGGAACCATATGGAGCCCTGCAAATGTCTGCTGCGTTCAGTTCTCTAATTACTCTCCTCATCTGTTGGCATTTGGATCTGCCGATTACAAGGTCCACTGCTATGATCTTCGGCATGCTAGAATCCCCTTGTGCATATTGGCTGCCCATGAAAAAGCTGTTAGCTATGTGAAATTCTTGGATTCCAGATCCCTTCTTTCTGCATCCACTGACCACACCTTGAAGTTGTGGGATCTCAACAAAACTTGGTTGGATGCATCGTCCGCCAATACTTGTGGCTTAACCTTCCGTGGTCATAAAAATGAGAAGGTTAGATACTTTCCCTACATCTCTTAGAAGTTTGAGCGTCTGCTATATTTTTAAGTGCTAACCATTTTTTTTTCTGCTTCATCAGAACTTTGTTGGTTTATCTGTTTTGGATGGATATATAGCATGTGGTTCAGAAACTAATGAGGTAAATGCATTTAATCACAAAAGAAGTGCTGAAATCTCTTTCTATAGTCTGGATTTTCTATGTTCTTATTGATTATGAATTATGATCAGTGTACCCATGGCTTACATGCATAAATAGCTGAGCCAACGCTAAACTAATCTCCAAATCTTATTTTCCCTCTTGCAGGTTTATTGTTATTATCGATCTCTGCCAATGCCAATCACTTCGTATAAGTTCGGGTCTGTTGATCCAATTTCGGGGCATCAAATCACTGATGAAAATGGACAGTTTGTTTCAAGTGTCTGTTGGAGACAAAAGTCAAACGTACTGGTTGCTGCCAACTCAACTGGAAGTATAAAACTACTGAAACTAGTGTGACGAAAGCGTTTCTGCAAAATTACTTCTGCTCAATAATCTATTATTAGCTTACCCATCCTAAAAATAGATTACATTCACTTTGGGGAAAAAAAAAAAACAATGAGTTGGAAGCAGATTGCAAAGGCTGAACGGTAAAAATGAGAGCCAAAACTCTTGCACTCTCACGCTAACTAGGAGTCTGCCTTCAATTGAGTGTGCCTATGCTTTGCAACAATGCTATTAGTTTCCGGTTTCCTGCTAAAACTGCTAGGGCCTTTGGAGTATGGCATATCTGTAGAAAAATGTGAATGGAAGTTAATAAGACATGTCCATGACTGATGCAAAATCAAGCATTAGCCCCTCGAAAATGGAGGTTATAGACAAAGATGATATTACTCTTAATGGATCCTGCAGATCTCTCTTGTGGATAAGTTGATACCAGGATTGCAATTAAGTTTGATAACAACATGGATGAGGAGTGGCATCAAGAATTTTCTTAGGGTGCAATGAGCAAAAACGTTACTTGTACACTTAGTAGCAGAAGAACGTGGCCCCCAAGAATTTCATGTTTAAGAAAACATTCAAGGTTGAGATGTGAGTTGCTTCTTAAGAGGCAGCCGTCACTTTTTGGCAGGGTATTTTCCCAAGCATTTTGCTTTTTGATTTACAAAAATTTGTTCCCTTATGATTCGTTCAAAATTCTTGAATTGCCGATAAAATAGATAACTAGCATCTAAATATTTTCTGAGAATGTTGGGAAGGTCCCTCGCGTTATGATTTGGAAATCTCTTTAGATTAAACTTTAATGTTTCTATTTACTGACTATAGTCTTGTTGTCAGGGCCCTTAAAACGGCAGTTATCCAGGATTTGATTATTTTATTTGCATGATTCCTTCTTATGTTTGAAATACTCGAGCTTCTGCTAAAGTTTTAGGAAAAAAATGTCTTATCTTTCAAAGACTCTGATTGTTCAGCACAAACGCTAAATATACAGATCTAGGGTGCAAGCCAGTGCATGCTAACATGTTCTTCCCTTAACATAAAACTGTGAAAAACTCAATAAACTCCGAGCAGTACCTATTCTTAGGATTGGCTGTATGAATCCTATCTTTGTCACTTACGTTTCATCATCTTCAGTTTGGCAGTGTTTTTTTTTTCCTTTTTGGTTATTATTGATCTGTGGGGAAAACATTTTCGTCACTTTTAACTTGGATCAGGCTTTGTTTGTGTGTGTGTCTAAGCAATCATCAAGCTGTTTGGAAGGGCTAGGAGAGCTCAGAATCTGAGGCATGACCCGATGCTGTTCTCCTTGCTCTCGGACTCGTTAGGAATAGCTGGCTTTCTGAATTCATTCTTAAACTGCGTCCACGATGAGTCATTGGAGGTCTTAATGATCTTCCTTTAGGTGTCACTGGGAAAAATAAGACACAGGTTGTCAGTGTAAGCATAATGGACCAAGTATTTTGTCAACTCTTTTTAAATTAAGAATATGATGAATTGAAATATAGTTAAAGATACTCACTAGATAGGCTTGATAACTTTGGACATGATGCAAATGATTTGAAAAAAAAAATAACACGAATATGACATGAATATATGAACATGTCAAAATCTATATAACATGATCAAAACTATAAATATATAATAACTTAAACACAATTATGAATGTGAAAATATACAAGCATGGCATTAATTCACGAATATACTTTTGGTTTGTATGTTCTTCTTGCTGGAAAAGACAGATGTAGTGTAGGATTTGAACTCAAGGATTGTAAATTTAGTTGGCGATAGATGTTTGAATTGCAGAGTTCAAATTTTGACATGAAAAAGTAATTAGGTGTTGACAGAGGAAAAGCTCGAAATATAATTTAGAATGTTGTGGTCGATTACCTGGATGTTTTGGTCTAGTATCTGGAGATTTATTCAATGTAGAATGTATCCTAGGCATTGCTTCAGGTGAAGGCATGGACCTCTCAGTTGCTGATGAATATGGATCATCAGTAGCGACATTTTCGTCGCCACTGACTGAAGTTCTGTCACTTCCTGATTCCGAGGTGTCTTTGAAACTAGCTCCTGTTTTCTCTTTTTCCATTACTCTATAAACAAACATCTGGAAAGGGATTTGTGATGTTGATAATGGATTGGGAGCTTCCCACGCGGGGAATATCCGTTGAAGCCTTGAATCAATGTCACAGTAATCCACCACTGGCATTGGTAATTCTGACTGGTTGTTGCAATCAGGGTTCAATAGAAGTGACCGCTTTATGTACCGAAGAATTCTGCAGATGGATGGGAAGCTAGGCCGTAGATTTGGTTCAGCATGCCAACATCTCTTGGTCAGGGTTGTTACAGATTTTGGTGGCTGGAAAGGAAATAATGGCCTCTCCCCAGCCCTAATGTTTCGGCTCATTTTGTCCCCTTGAAGATGGCTATCTTCAAATGGGACTTTCCCGGTTAGAAGCTGAAAGCAGATCATTCCAAAGCTGTAAACATCTGCTTTTTCTGTGTACTTTAAATTCCCTTTACTTCCTGGCTGTTCTTGCTCTTCTAGAACCTCTGGAGCATGCCAGATGAATGACTGCGTTTCGTTCTGGTTTGCTGTGCTCTTCTGTGGTAATTTAACCATGGAAGACAAGCCAAAACCTGAAACTTTTACTTGCATGTACCCTTCAGAAGACGTTCCTTTCAACTTAGCATGAATGTTGGAAGGATTTAAATCACCATGGTAGATCTTATTTGAGTGGAGATATTCCATTCCCCTTGCAATCTGGAGCATTATATCAACAGCAACCGGAAGAAAAAAGGGTATTCGTTTTTTTGGGCCGGAAATCTCTTTTAGGTAGTCGCATAGGCTTTTATTTGTTAGCTCCATGACCAAAAGACATTCCTTCTTTTCATCATCTGTAAATCCACAAAGGAAATGCAGTATATTTGGGTGGGAAAGAGATAATAAAGAAGAAATCTCTGAAGCTACTGCTTCTACATCTCCAAAAAAGTTTCTCATAACAAAGCTTTCCCCTAACCAGTAGATCTCCTTATATTGACTCCCATTTCCAAGCCGCCGTCTAACTTGATAGTCCTTGGACCCCAGTAGGATCGAACTAGGTAAAAGCTTCTCACTCGATGAATCTGAACTATCTAAGTTTCTCAAAAGCAAATCTGCAAGTTTTTGCTCATGCTTTCTCAAACCTAAGTTTTCCTTTTCCAGGATTTTGTTCCGAAGGATCCATCTGTCTTCTTTCCAAACACTGTCAACCCTATTGCAAAAATCTTGAGTAACAAGGTACTGCTTTGCAAATCTCCACTGGAAAAGTTGAGCGTCAATCCATTCTTTATGGTATTTATTCGAGTACACCCGTCTTTTCTTTTGCATTTCATCTTGTTCCCAACCAGATAATTCTGCTGCAGATTCGATTGCTTCGATGACGACTGGAATGCAGGAAAGCAAGCTATTGATATGCAACTCAACGCAATCCGAATTCTGATAGAGAGTTATGGCTTTAGCCCACCAGTCTTTGGATTCCAAGCTTTCCCTGATGTAGGCTTCCCCTTCTCTGAATATCCTGTGAAGCTCTCTTAAGGGCATTTCAAGAACTTTCCATTTGATGTTCCTTTCATCAAATTTCAGGTTCTCCCTCATTTCCTCCGCTATCGATTTGTATGCAAAATCAAACATATCGAGTAACAAAACGCATTGCCTCTGGTTGATTTGGATATTGTCACGAAATACCATTAATGCCTTCATACTTCCTAAAACCTCCCCTATCTGACGAAATTGCTCCATTTTGGTCTACAACCAGGAGGCTCTATCAAAACGGTGTGTCTTAATAACAATGTTCACGATAAACAAGATCTAAAAACAAGAATCAAATGAAACAGATTTGAGATTAAACATGACATATCGCCTTACCATAGAAAAACCTGGTCAACACGGGCTTCCTTTCAGATCAAGGAAGGTGAAGAGAACCTCACTCAAGCTTTAATTCCTTCCCCGATCACAATATAGATTCTCCTACCAGTACCAAAACCTAAAGAATTCAAAGCTTTCCTTAGGTTCCGGAATTTGCCATGTCCCACAACCAGTAGCAAAACTAAGAACGATAGTTTCCACCATGGATCTTCCAAACACAAAATTCAGCAAAGAACTCAAATTCCAAAACCGAAAACCATATAAGAATCAGCAAACCAGAATGTTAATGCAAAGGATGTCAAAGAATAGGAAAAAATAAAAAAAAAAAGAGAAAAGAAGTGAATTTCACTTTTAAGTCATTGAGAATCCAACGGAAAATGAATTAAATTTAGTGATACCAAGGTTTTTTGTTTTGCCGGAAACTTGTTAATTTGGCGGTGACTGATTGTACGCAAAGTTGTTTGACGAGGAAACGAACATGACCAAACACTTGTCAGACTCAGAGGGCAATGGCATGATGTTCCCGCGAGTTTCGATGTTCTTGTTTATTTAAATCGCATTATTCGCCATTTCTAATGCTTTTTTTTTTGCCCTTTATTTTTCATAGTTTTACGCGTTTCTAGGGGTGAAAATGCTAATCCGTGTACGACTCGGATCTAAAGCATTATATCAGTATTTTGTATTCTTATTTAAGTTTAGCTAAATTCTATTAAATAGGGCAATCACTTGAATTATTTATCTAAAACTAAAAAATATATGAAACTTAAAAAGATTTGGATAAAATATTAGATCTTTTAAATGAGTTTGAACACATATAAAATGTTTATTTTATGCATCATCTAAAATGTCTTATAAATACGTATAATAGAAAACTAAAAATATTTTATAAATAAAAAATGTATATCATTTTAAGAAAAGACTAGAAGTGAAGTTTTTTTCATTTCATACACGAGGTTAAAATATTGTAAGTTTTTTTATTTTTTTAAATATTCATTCAAAATATATAACAGTGTTTTAATCTTGGTTATAAAATTAAAAAAATTTTACTTTTAGTGTATCAAATAAAATTATATAAAAAAAAGAATAATTAGTAGATATTTTCCACAGAAAAAAAAATTGAATTATGCCACACGGAAAGGGCCACAGTGGCCATTCTAATGGCCCAACCCAAGAAAACACAAATCTGAGCTGAGAATATCTGCCAATCAGCCCAATCGAGATCTCGATCTGGGATGCGGACGCTGCGTTTCACATAAGGAAAAAGAAGAAAAACAGTGCGGCATAATTACGACGACGTTTGGATTCTAGATGACAATGCTTCTGCTTCACTCCGAGGATCGGACGAAAGTGAAAATGAAGTGATACTTAGTAGCTTCTCTCGTCACCGTCCTCACCAGTTCTCAGGTCAGTTTCCTTGTCCTTGTACTTCAAACCCTAATTCCTCTTTATTTTTGCTTTCCGCGTTCCCATACATTTCCCAAATCCTAATCACTTAAGCTAACGATTAGATCCATATACATTCTAATGTTTGGCAGGGGATATTAACAACTCTATCACAAAGCAATGGAAAATATAAAAATGATTACGCCACCGTTCCTTTCCTTGCTGAGGTTTTTAAGATACTTTTATTCAAATTTCCAGTGAACTTTCTTAATTTTAGATCTAAAAATGGATTGTTAATACTATAGTAATCTGTTTATGTTGCAGCTTATTGTATCGAGTGTTTTTCTATGGAGAGATTGTAAGAAATCGCGTCCTCCGAAAATGACAACGGATTGGTACACCGTTGGATTGTTCCCCATTCCGTCTGTCATTTACTTAATCCATAATAATGTCCAATTTGCTACTCTTATGTATGTCGATACTTCGACGTATCAGATAATGGACAATTTGAAGATTGTCACTGCTAGAATTTTATTCAGGTGCTACTCTCGGTTTATGTATTTGAACTATCTTTATATCCACGTAACAGGGTTTGATGTTGATATTGTTCTCGTGAATGAGTAAATGCTGCTGTTTCATGATTTAGGTTGTTTCTCAAGAAGCAGCTTACTGATCTACAGTGGATGGCCATCATGCTATTGGCAGTTGGAACAACCATGAGTCAAGTACTCAGGATGTCTAAGCCATATGTGTTTTGTGCTGTGATTTGCGCTATGATGACTTGTGATAAAAGAAAAGTTTATGGATGCTCAACGTGTCATCAACAATTAGTGTACTAGAAGACTAGTTACATACACTTCGATGCCTGATCAATTTGTTCTAACTGTTGGAAGATTAATGTATTTTGGCGTGTCAAACTTGAATCCAATGTGAGAAATGAGAAATCAGGCAATGATTTTGATAGATTTGGAACACGTACAGAGATTAAATAAGAAATAAGTTGGAAGAACTAGTTAATGTGATAATTTTGTTTGCTAGTAGTAAAGTGAATAAAATGCTTTAATAAATTTAGGTGCATTCAGAAAATTTTAAGAAAGGAAAGAAAAAAGGAGAGGGAGGATTAGAAGGAATGGCAAGGAGCAACAGCTTAGTTAAGAATGCAACATCTCTTCATAGGAAGCTGTTGTATCTAATTAGGATCAATCGCATATGCATGCTCTTGAAGCAGTCTATCTCCTAGAAAATTTTGCAGGGTGCAAGCTCTTTTCTGTTGATATTGAAGTATAAACATAGCTTTCATGATTCAAATTATCCTTCTGTCTTATCTTTATTAAGGTCAAGCTCTTTTCTGTTGATATTGAAGTATAAACATAGCTTTCATGATTCAAATTATCCTTCTGTCTTATCTTTATTAAGGTCAAAGGCTGTGGAAAGGCTTCATGTGACTCCCTCGTCTCGGCATCAATTCAAGGATACATGTTAGGAATTTTATCTGCTTGTCTTTCCGCATTGGCTGGTGTTTACGGAGTTCTTGATGAAGAAGAACAATGATAGCTTATACTGGCAGAATGTACAGTTGTACACATAGGTTCCTTTCTTTTTACTTACTTATTTTTTGTGCAAAATGGTCATTGCCTTTTTATTTGAGGAAAACGTTACTATGAATATAAAATATTATCTTTTACCTATTTTGTTTTAGTAATCTTATATGTTCACCAATCAATGTGTATGAATATGTTGCAACGTTCAAAAGCCATTCAAAGTGATTAATATGATCATTGGTTGATTTATTCTGATTTGACCTTCTTCTTCAAGGTTTGGTGCAATCTTCAATATGGCACGGCTTGTATTCAATGATTTTAGGGGTGGATTTAAGAAAGGACCTTTGTGGCAATGGCTGTTTAATGGGCACAGCATCACAACTTGGATGGTTGTGTTAAATCTAGGTTCTACTGGGTTTTGGGTTTCATGGTTAATGAAATATGCTGACAATATAGTCAAGGTGCCTTTTTTTTTTAACAATCTTGATTGTGTTTGGTTTTCTGTGCATAGGCTGGTGAATGTCCTTTTGTCTTAGATTTTTTGTGTTTTTATGTTTGAACCTGGAGATTTCTCCTTGATATGTTTTATGCTTCTAGATTTTCTGAACTGCTTTATGATGATTTGAATTTTTGGATGAGTTCATCTATTCTTTTTCTTAGGTTCTTTAAAAACTATTTGTTTTTACTTATTTTACTTATTCTTTTAGGTGTATTCCACTTCGATGGCCATGCTATTGACAATTGTTTCTGTCTGTGTTCCTCTTCAGTTTCAAGCCAACACTTCAGGTTGGCTTCCTTGCTGTGGTCTGACCAAGATATCCAGCCCCTAAATTGGCATCTCTAAGTGTGATATTGTAATATAGCGTTCCAACCCGGATGGAGGTAGACAAGTCAAGGGCCGGGCCTGGACAGGGATTTTCCCAAATTACTATTCATTAATTAAAAAATATTTTACTCAAATTTAATTATAAATTTTTTTTATAATATTTAATATTTTTTAACAGTAATGCGGCCTTTGGGGCCAGGCCTGGGTAAGGGAAGTACAAAATTTTGGGCCCAAACCAGCCCATGGACAGGTTTAACACGCGGGCATTAAATTTATGTTCTTTTGGGCTTTTAGTTTTATGGTTAATGAAAAATGCTGTCTCACATACATTTAGTCCAGAATATTTTATCAACAGCGGTCTGAATTAGATGTCCATCCCCTAATTTGGTATCTAAGTGTGTTATTGTAATATAGTGTTCCTAACCTGCATGTTGGTGTTAAATTTATGTTTTGTTGGGTTTTTGGCATGGATAACAAAAAATGGTTACACACACACGTATACACACATAGTCCAGAATATTTTATCAACTTGTGGGGTGATCTATGGGTTATCCTTTCTGTTTTAGTCATTTTATGTGAATATAATTCTTAAAACATAGAGAAACTTATTCAGGGCTGTTCCGGCAGTTATGCTGCCAATTTTGTTTGGCAATTGTTGAATGTTGAATCGTTTATTTTTATTTTCTTGGCGTCCTTGCAGCTTTTCTTTGGAATCATTGTTTGCATGATGTCTCTACATGTGTACTTTGCCCCTCCAAGTATGCTCTTAGGCTTGCCTTCGACGGTTAGATCAGATCCAGAGAGCCTTGTCAATGTTCCAGTTGATCGCAAAACCGATTAATGACGATCAGCATCTTTTCTGAAGTGTACAATTCTTTTGCACTTATCCTCCAAAAGGAAATTAAATTTATTGACAGTTAATCTTGCACCAATTGAAATTCATCAATTAGGTATATAGTAAAGTTTTTTACAGCCGAACATATAACATGAAAGTGATTACTACATGGAACTGATCATTTTCTAATTTGAATTATGAGAAAATATCTTGTTATTTAAACATTCATTGAAATGAAGATTAATTCTCTTTGTTTTATGGGGTAGCCTTCCCTTCTATGAACGGACATTAACAGTTAGTTGTGAAGAGATTGAAAAAAAATGGCCACCAACAGAATTATTTATTATTGCAGAGGGATTAATGAACAGAAACATTACTGAAAGCAACTTTATCTTGACTAGGTCTCTGGCTTAAATTGTTTTGCTATTGCAGCTACCGACAGCTATGGTACCAATCAAGCCACCATAAGTGGTTGATATTTTTCTTTTTTGCAAACTTTTGTTTATAACCAGTTGTTTTTGCTGCAACACTCTTAACAATACAGCGAGCAACGGCCGCCACCATGAATCGTTTCAAGAAGGTTGGCATTGAATGCTGTTGGATTGGTGGGGCAAATGCCTGCGATTCACGTTCTTTAATAGAGTCAATGTGTGGTGTAGAAGATTTGGAGGGTAATTAGGTGAAGGTTGCATTAAAATTGAATAGCTATGGACAAATGCGAACTGAATTATTTGAAACAACCTTTCCGACAATCTTGGTCGGAATTTACTTTTGATTTATGGGAACAAAAATGAAAAATCTAAATATCTAGATCCAATAATGCTGCATTTGTGCCAATGTCCAAAAGTTTTGAGGCTCCGACGAAGCTAAAAACAAGGATATTGCTGATAATACTTCAGTAAAAGCCGTCAGGTCGGGCTATGTGCTGGCTTGCTGGGGCAAAATCGAATTATTATATTTATTTATTATTATTGCTATGAAATTTATAGATGTGTAAAAGGAAACCCTCTCAAAAATTGAAAAGCTTTGTTTTCTCAGTTATGTCAAGTTGAAATATCGCATCACCTCTTCAACAATGCTTGCTCCAATACGCAATACGTGCCCCCACATTCTCTCTCTCACTCACATTAAATCCTCTCTATAAAAAGGCCACAACCTAGTTGCTTTACTAAGCCAACCAACCATAATAGCTACCCCAAATAACCATACAGTTAGGAGGCGTTGCAGAAATGAGTATGGAATCAGTAGCCAGAGCATCCCCAAGCAGCCTCGGCAGTGGGACAAATGGTCAGCAAGCTAGGAACTGGTGCGGCCACTTTCAGATGCCATTGCACTACCCAAGGTACACCAAAGCTGACTACGAGGATATGCCAGAGTGGAAGCTTGATTGTTTGCTAAAAGAGTATGGACTACCCATTTCCGGAGATGTTGAGCAGAAGAGAAAGTTTGCCATGGGAGCTTTTCTGTGGGCTCGCTAGATTTTATATTGATCCCTTGTTATAATTTTCGAAACTACAAAGGCTGTGTTATTTTCTTGGTATGCTTTTGTTAGTTCCTTCCAGTTTGATCTAAGAACAAAGCTAAATGATGGTAATTGGAGCTCTGTATTTTAGTTTCTCCCATTAATATTGTAATAATAAATCTTGGTAGTTTTCCTGTTTATACTGGAATGATATTTGTCTTCTGATGTTGGTCAACAGTTACTGAAGTTCTGAATTTGTTTAAGTCCAAGTCCAAGGACTAGCGTTGTGAGCTTGTTGAACCCAAGTAATCAAGTAAAAAGTACAGAACAAGACTGACTGACCGACTGGGGTAGACCTTGCATTGCCTTAGGTAAAGCCCAACTTTATAAACAACCCGAAAGGCCCATTTAATTTCACTAGCCAACCAATAACGAGAGAAGATGGGAGGGTATGGTCAACTTAAAGCGCACTCAAGCATTTGTTCTCAGGCAAAAACAGTTAATACTAGTCGCTGCAATATGCAAAGGCATTTCACGCCCAAACAAAGGAGCTATAGAATAAACCAAAAATTTATCATCTCATTTTTTTTTCCCATCGTTTCTGTTTTTTTTTTTTTTTTTTGGTTTAAAAGGGCGTCAGGCGCCGGACACTTTTTTCCCCTTCCGGTCCGAGCCCTAGTTTCAGTAGAAAGTAAGAAAGGAAAGATATAGAAAAAGAAAAAAAAATGCCGAGAGAAATCATAACACTGCAAGTGGGACAATGCGGGAACCAGATCGGAATGGAGTTTTGGAAGCAGCTCTGCCTCGAACACGGCATCAGCAAAGAAGGAATTCTTGAAGATTTCGCTACTCAGGTTCTCTTTTTCTTTTGGAAGTTTTCTCTTATTTATTATTATTATTATTATTATTTGTACTTCAAAGCTTCACTTTCCAGTTAATTATGGAAATTCATGTGGATTTTTTTTTTTTTTTTGTGTTTCTTTGCAGTTTTATTAATAATGAAATGTCTATGATGATTTTGAAAAACACTTGCTAATTAAGCAGTCAGATTAGGTCTTGAAGTTTCATTAGGCATAGCTTAACCCGTAATCGGTTGATATTGAGTTAATTTTATGTGAGATATTATAGAAGAATAAGAAGTGAGTTACTCAGTTCTAGTGAGCTAAACATCGGTATCTCTATGTCTTAATTTTCTTGGCGCGGATGATGCAGGGAGGTGACAGGAAAGATGTCTTTTTCTACCAAGCTGACGATCAGCATTATATACCACGAGCTTTACTCATCGATTTGGAACCTAGAGTAATTAATGGAATTCAAAATAGTGAATATCGAAATCTCTACAATCACGAAAACATCTTTGTTTCTGATCACGGTGGAGGTGCTGGAAACAACTGGGCCAGCGGATATCATCAGGTAGTTTCACTTGTGTTTTCTTTTGCATTTTAATTTTCCACTTTAGTAATTTTAATTAATATATAAGTTCATTGACCTTTACACTTTTGGTACTGATATTCAAGTAATATTTCAACTTTCGTTTCCTATTGCTTTCATCTCCACTCTCCATGGTCTTCTGCGCATTATTTTAAACATGTTGAAATCATCATATTGTTCAGGAAAAATAAAATGCATAATTTCAACTAAAAGTAATCTATTATATACAGCGGAATAGGATCAATAGATATACGTTTTCATGAAATGTTAAGGTTATCAGTTTTTCTTTTTTCATTCTAGATTCATGTTTTGCTTGTTTAAATAGATTATTGAGTAAATTATATTGTAAATTTTTATGAAAAAATCTGACATGAGTCACATGACTTGCATGTGTTACGTGTTAATACTCTTTATCAAACTCCAGTTCCTTGATCATGATTTTCAAGCAGGGAAAGGTTGTTGAAGAGGATATAATGGACATGATTGACAGAGAAGCTGATGGAAGTGACAGTCTTGAGGGTTTTGTTCTATGTCATTCGATTGCTGGAGGGACGGGCTCAGGTTTCCTCATCTTATCTTCATATTTGTTTTTTTATCTTTCTCTTTTGGCATATGAAGTATTTTTAATTAATTATTTTAAGCTTATTTTTGTCTTTTTGTTTATATGTCCACACATGGTTGTTATATTTGGCTGCAAATATTAGCATCCTAGGTAGTAGTGTCTTAATCATAAGATACCGAAATTTTCTTGAAGACTTTGGCTTGGTTGCAACTTGACTGCTCTCATTCTACAATGAAGGTATGGGTTCCTATCTGTTGGAGACTCTGAATGATCGCTATAGCAAGAAGCTGGTCCAGACGTATAGTGTATTTCCTAACCAGATGGAGACAAGTGATGTTGTAGTCCAACCCTACAACTCACTTTTGACACTCAAGCGACTAACTTTAAATGCTGATTGTGTCGTTGTTCTTGACAATACTGCGCTTAATAGAATTGCTGTGGAGCGTTTACATCTAACTAATCCTACATTTTCTCAAACAAATTCTTTGGTCTCCACTGTGATGTCTGCAAGCACAACTACATTGCGGTATCCAGGGTACATGAACAACGATTTGGTTGGTCTTCTTGCCTCTTTAATTCCAACACCAAGATGTCATTTTCTTATGACAGGTTACACACCACTAACAGTGGAGCGCCAGGTGAGTCACAAACTCATGTTGTCTAGTTTGTACTTGTAGCTTTGTAGTTTATTATGATTCCTGGTTAATTGCTTCTTGCGGTGTTTTCAAGAGTTAAGTAGAGCCTTTAGACAATTCCATCTATAACCGGTTCGCTTACTCATTTCATAATGTTTGGGGTGAAAAAGAGGGGTTGGGACAGAAGGATGTAGTATATCATATGTGATTAATCTATGCAAAACTAAGGACTTCCCTTACAGACCTGAAGGAAGCTCTGTGTTTGCCATAATCTAAACCCCTCTATTAATTCAGATACTGAACAAGATGGTTTTAAATGGTTCTGCTAAAGGAACCTTAAAATCATGGACTAGTTACTTGAGTTGTTTTAGCTAATTTCTTTCATTATTTCTCTTTCAAGAGGAATAGAGGAGTAACTTCTGTTCATCACCTCATAGAGCTTAATCTTTCGCTATCAAAAGATAAGTACAATTAAAATTCAGCTAATTTAACTTCTTAGACTTAAAGTGTTATACTTATGGATGCAAAAATTTCATCATCACTGTCCTCCTTGACCCATTTTCACATGTATTGACCACAAATGCAAGAATGGGAGGAAAATGATGGTACTTGTTTTGACCTTTATTAGTAGTTAGAAGTCAATCAAATCATTTGTTGTATACTTGTACTAGTGAAGGACAAATATGTAACATCCTTCTCCGATCCAATCATAGGAGACCTTTCCCAGTTGAGGGTGATTAAAGCTGAAGCTTTCTAATTGTGTATGTTCTATTTTTGTCAAATTGATCATCTCAGAATCTTTCATCAGTCCTAGATTAATGTTTTTAGACTTGTTATTAATGTAAAGAAGAATTGTTCGGTGCAGTCTGATGCCAGTGTTTCTCTTCTTGGCAGGCCAATGTGATCCGCAAAACTACTGTCCTTGATGTTATGAGAAGACTTCTCCAGGTGAGATATTTAGCTTGTACTTGATTCAGAACAGTTTGCATTTTTCTGACCGTATGCTTCCTTGCAGACAAAAAATATTATGGTTTCGTCATATGCACGCACAAAAGAAGCTAGCCAAGCGAAGTATATCTCTATAATGAATATCATTCAGGGAGAAGTAGATCCCACTCAGGTTTTGTAAATTATTTTTTATTGGAAATGGTATAACTTTTACAGGAAATATATCTTTCAAGTCTTGCATTTAATTTTGTATAAGAAACTTACACATATCATTCTTTTTTCTTGAGCAAGCCCTCCCTAACTTTTCTGTTGACTTTGACCATTGCAATAATATTTGCATTCTTTAGCAGTTTTTGTTATTTTGTTGCATAAAAAGAGAGGAAATTATCTTAAGGATTATCAAACATCTTGCTCTTCCTTTTGTTGACTGTTGCACTAAAAGTTTTATGATGGTTCAGTTGCTTTATTTATTTATTTATTTATTTATTTTGAAAGTAATAATGGGCATTTGATATTATACTCAATATCCATTTTTTCTCTATTTTATTCTTTCTCCTTTTGGGAATATCTCTTTCTTCTTTGGACTTTTTGTATTAATTTTCTTTACTCAAGATAGTTGAGTTTGTGATCATAGTGAATACCTGCTCCTCTCCCTTTGAAAATTTAGAGCATTGATATTGATAAGATGGCTGCAATGATGCTCCTAGGAATGCATCGACTTCAAGTCTTCTAGTATAAGCTGTGAGAAACAGACTCATTTTAAAGAAATCCAACCTTGATTTCATGGGGCTAGTAACTATATATTTTCTCCCTTGAAAGAAAAGAAAGCACTTGGTGTGTTCCAGTTTCAAATTGATTGCATGTTTGACAGAGCCTAATCACTATGTGGGGTCAACTATATTGCTTACGTACTTGTTTTTAGTTTTTTTGAAGGTATAGTTTATGTAACTTTAAATTGATTGCTTGTAGTTGTTAATGGTTGTATGTGTCTGAAATCAACGTTAAGTCGTGGATACCACCTTTTTTTTTTTTTGGTGGAAATGTTTTTATATCATCTATTCTTATTGGTTTGATCTTCTAACGTTTATTAAATGATCTCCCGTGTTTTGTCAGGTGCATGAAAGTCTACAGAGGATTCGTGAAAGAAGGCTAGTAAATTTTATTGAGTGGGGCCCTGCAAGTATTCAGGTCTCTGGATGGTTGAAGCAGTTGTCATCACTTAGGTCAATTCTTTTTTCTTATGCTATCTGGAGTTACCTCATCTGTTTGTTCTTTTGGTGTTTTTGTAGATTGCTCTTTCCAGAAAGTCCCCATATGTCCAGACTGCCCATAGGGTACAACTCTAGTTCTTGTCTTTCGAGTTTAGATCTCTTATTTTGATTGTATTATTGAACAATTCACAATATTTTGGTCTGAATTTGATGGTAACAACTTTGAGCATGATTTTGCTATCTCCTTAAAATGGCCCTTTTGTGGGAGAAATAATTGAGAAGGAATAAACAAGTGCATGTTGCATTGATCAGGTGAGTGGTCTTATGCTAGCAAGTCATACCAGTATCAGACATCTCTTCAGCAAATGTTTGAGCCAGTATGAGAAGTTGAGAAAGAAGCAAGCATTTCTTGACAATTATCGAAAGTTCCCAATGTTTGCTGTGAGTTACCAGCTTTTTGCTCTTGTGGTTTTATTTATGCTCCAGTTTCTAATTTATTACTGCTGCCACTATGCTTTTTGTGTGTGTTCACATGAACATATAATGCAAGCATCAGCATGCACGAGTTTTATGCATATACATGTAGGTTGTAACATTTCTATTTAGCACGCACCCGGTCATATTTGTAAACCTGCACAAAGGACATGTGTTACTTCTATATATTGGTTAAAAGATCTGAATTCCACGAATGAAATAATTCGTGTGATTTGTTTGTTAGTTCTACTGCATGTCATTTGTTAGTTCAACGTGAACAGGACAATGATCTTTCAGAGTTTGATGAATCAAGGGACATAATTGAAAGTTTGGTCGATGAATACAAGGCTTGTGAGTCACCAGATTATATCAAATGGGGAATGGAGGTATATGCCTTCCTGGCCCTAACTTCTCCAATTTTGAGCACCTCTTCGCTGTCAATGATAAAAATGTTGTATGCAGGATCCTGACCATAGTTTAACTGGAGAAGGAAATGCCTCAGGAGCACTGGATCCGAAATTGGCTGTGTGAACGAAATAAGTAAGCCACAGTCAGTTATTGTCTCAGGTAAGGACCCGAAAGGTTGATTCATTGTTTGCAAAAGTACTACTATAAGTTGTTCAATTCGATGGCGTTACTTGTGCTGGAGTTAGCGAGACGTAAAAACGTTCTAAAGTTGATAACCAATCTGCAGTTATTTTCAGTGATTGCCTTAGGTTTTTATGTGGTTGCACCTGCCCAAGCATTTTTTTTAATATTTTTCCTAAAATTATAGGTCACTTGCTTGGAATTTGCTTCTTACAGGAAACCACATAAATATTAGGACCATTCTGGAGAGTGGATTGTAAATATATATATATATATATATATATTTCAAAATTATCCATAACCGTATGTATCTGTATTGAGTTGTTTTTGTATTCAACAGAAAAAAAAAATACGCGAAGAGTTGTTTTTCTTGTGGATTGTAGCATCATGGCTTGTAATTTGGTAGTTGTTTTGAGTTTCATCTATCAACTTTGGGAATTTATTCATACTACCTAGAAATAGATCTGTGCGGTTTGAGTTGGATGTGTATTTTTCCAAAGGATTTGCCTAACCATTTTTTTTTTTAAATAAACAAACTCTCTTTAAGTTTATATAATATTAAGAAATATACATACATATATATTTGATGTGTTAAGTTTTATTAAATTAATTATGAATTATCATTTTTAATATAATTAGTTTGTCCTTCTCAAAAATGTATGTCATTAATTTTCACGGACTTTAAGAAATTTTTTTATATTTAATATTTAAATTAAAAAATATAAAATTAATATATCCTGATTTTTAAATAAAAAGCTAAAAAACTTTATTAAAAAAAGAATTTCAACATATAAAAAAATTAAAAGTTTTAGGCGTTTAAAAAATATATATAATTTTTGGAACATTAAAAAGATACTTGACAAAAGAAAGAAAAATTGGAAGGGGAAGAATATTACTAATAACAATCTTGACTTTATAGTAAAAATTGCCCTTTGGTTTCATGAATATAAGTGGTGAGATTGGGGAATACACAATATGGCGAGATTGCTAGATCCCTGGCCCTGGATTTATTAGGTGTCCTTTCTTGTGGTAATTAGAAGTTTTATCCTTAATTCCTTATCAGTTTATGCCATGGAGCTGGACTGCTGAAGTAAAAGATTTTGTAGGCATTTAAAATGGTTTAAGTAGGAATAGCATTCTAATTGTAATTCTAATTCAAATTTTAAAGTTATCATCGAATCCATTTGCATGGGATCAACATAGCATTTGCAATCATATCATTTGTGTGAATAAGCTTCTTATAATGACTGGTCCCATCCCGTACATTCCATATATAATTTCAGTGAACTTTTTTTATTCTTCTTTTTATTAGACTAGACTTGTAAAATATTAATAAACTAATCATAATTATCAAACTTGTCAATTTTATTTTTCCAGCATGGTAGAGATTTCCTATTAAATATCATCAACATATTCGACTTCCTCAGTTACCAATCATGCTGTTGGGTATATTATTATTACTTTTTTTTAATCTTGAAAATGAATTTAAATTCAATTTTTTAGATAAAAATATATCAATTACTGAATTGGATTTTAATCGTGTAAGAAATAGTTTATGGTATATGATGTGGATGTAATGCAGGTGTTATGGTGGCTCTTTTTTATTCTTTTGAGCAAAACAATAATTGGACTGCATCTGCATATTAGCTTTTGTCTAAGATTTGAAGTATAAGACGCCGATACTGTAAATGAAGGTCGGTCTTGAAGATGTACAGGCAACCCAGGTTTCATCTGTTTATTTGAATTCCTCAAAACTCTCAAAGTCAAAGCAATGACCAGAATGATAAACACAAATATTTATATATAGTATTTTATGTATGGAGAACTTCTGTGGCGACGGCTTCTAAACTGTCAAATAATGTTGAAAACTTGGAGGGTATCCAAGGCCAAAGGATGATTGGATTTTTGCAATTCGCCCGTTAGATATTTTTTTTATTCGAGAAAATAGGATTTTAATCTTGTGAAAAATCATACATCAGACATATCCATTAAATTATATAATTGGATGAAAGCTGATTTTAAATTCTAGACTAATTTACACTGATTTATGATCAATGCAAATGTTAGAAAATTTTGATTATCGGCGAAGTTAACACTACCTCTCTGAGTAAATCTGATATATTTGGAGCTCATCCCTCCTTGGAATTAACAGATGAAATGGAAAGTTTGTTAGACAAAAGTTGAAGAGGATTGTTAATTAAATGGAGCTTAAGTGCAGGCGTAGACTAATGAAAGAATTAGAGTCAACAGCCACTCAATCTGCCTGTTTTACTAATAATTTCTGTCTCTAATAATTGACCAATTGTCAGCAACGTTGATAATGATGGTAGACGACAACGGTCAAAAACAAGAAAGAAAGGAAGACAGAGGCAAGTTAAATTGTTATCCTTGTAAATGGGCTGATGACAATGGAGATTACTTAACAAAGGCGTTTTTAGGCTTTTAAAATGTATTTTAAAATTATATACTGCACAAAAACAAATTTTATTAATTAAATAATATTAGGATTGGGACCGACATGAAAAAATTAAGTCGGATCAAGGTTGGATAGATCTATGAACATATCAAAAATCTTGCTTAAGGATTAGATTGAGTTGAACAAAATTCAAACATCGAAAATTTTATTTAAAATCAAACACACGATAAATACACCAAATCGAAGGAAATTCAACAATTAGAGTGTAGTTCAAGATTTTTTTTTTTTTTAAATTTTTCAGTTTGAACCTTGCAATGCAAAACGAGAGACAATAGTTCTGAAGAATTGCAAAAAGGAAATTTACTAAATTAATAAAAATGTACAAAAATTACTGAGTGGAATTGATACTTTAATTGGAGATGAGTTGGAACAGAACATTCTATACTTCTTAAGATGGCTCAAATCAGGCTGGTCTCTTGTACCAACCCAAAACTGAAATACTAAATTCATTTTTAAACTCATATGAAACAAATTTACTACACAACCGATTTGCATTTTAACATTTCCGTTTGAATACAAAATAGATTTAAATAAAAAATACTATCATCCAAATGATAAAGTTAATTATTAGTTGCAAATTTGATTAAAAAAACAATGATACTAACACAACACTTATTTGTTAAAATAATTTAACAAATAGTCGTTTAATCCGTTTTAATGTTATAAAGTATGGTATGAAAATGGAAAAAAAAGGACAAAGCAATCAACCAATGGACAGACTATCTCAACAACAATGCAGAAAAAACCTGACCCTACTGCCAGTGGCTCCCCAAAAGCTAATTTCATCCCCTATTTTTATTTATTAAACTCGCTATAACAATCTCAACCTTAGACCCAAACTTTTTCTTTAAAATTTTTTCTGCTTAACTTTCTGTGAGGTTTTCTTCAACTTCGTATTTTTCTTTAGCAATCTCTTGTTGCCCACAGCTCAAATAATTTACAAAAGTGTCTTGTTGAGAATTTGTTAGTGCTAAAAAGGGAAAAAGGAGGAAAATGGCAGCGATTTCTTTCAGGGTTTTTTTGGGTGTTATGACAATTTGCTCTTGTTTTTGCCATTGACGCTGAGTCTACTGCACCAGCTCCTTCTCCTACAGGTGACGGTAACCCTTTTTTTTTTTTGGTTCTAAGATACTCTTAATGGGTGTTTAAATCTGTTTTCTTTGACTTCCTTCTCTGTAGTGTCCTGAAGAAAAAAATTGTATTCTTTAAATCTGTAGTAATGTTGGAAACTGCCTTTGCTGGCAGTTCTAATGATATTGAGGCATTGCCAAAATCCGTCTTATTTTATTTCACGTGAAGTGTTGGTTCTTATTTTCTTGTTGTCTCCTCCGATGTTCGTAGTAGTAACCCTCAGTGAAGGCATTGTTTTTCATTGTTTTTCCCACAGCTTAAGTACAGTCCTCTTTTTTTTTTCTTTTTTTTTTGGGGGGAGGGGGGTGTTGAAAAAGCAAATGCATTATATCTCAGCAATGTTCTGACTTCTTTCTGAATTTCCTTCCGGTAATAAAATTGTGGATGATGAAACTCTTAAATTATTAGATTTATGATATATCCATTTAATTTTGGGCAGGAACATCAATAGACCAAGGGATTGCTTACGTGTTGATGCTTGTGGCATTGTTGCTGACATGCCTCGTCCACCCGTTGGACGCATCCTCCTACACCTTCTTTTAAATGGAAAGATTAATTTATATCAGGCTTAACTTAGATCTTGGTTGCAATAGAAATTGCTATGTGAATAAATCTATGAAGAATTTTCTTTTTCCTCCTTTTGTCTTTTGGATAATGGATGCGGTGATTAATCGTTTACATTTATTTTGACAGATTAGTTGGTTAATACTGTTTCTTAGTATCCAACCTTCTAGTTATTACATACTTAGTAATTTGTTTCTACTCTTATAATATTACTTAGTTTCTTTCTTTTCAGAATGAGAATAACTAAAAACAAATTTTACTTAGTTTCTTTTTTTTTTCTTAAATGAAAATGACTTAAAGCAACAGTAAAATACCAATTGAAAAGTAATTTTTAGAGCAAATTTTTACTCAAAAAGAAGAAACATTTTGCGCTTTCTTTCTTTAAAACCATCAAAACAAACTTTATTGTAAATATATTCTGTGGTTACTGCAACTCTGTTTCGACTTGCTACATTGAATCGGGCTTCCATTATGTGAAAAATAATAGGAAGCCTGAAATTAAGCTTTGACAAAGTTATTTGAAGCAAAATGATGGATTTTTGGTTGGGAGACCAGAGGTGCGCGTCATTCTCCTATTTACGTCATCGACTCAGGTGACTATACCTGAAACATCGGATCAACAATTGCTGACACGAATCCAAGCCTTTCACTCATTATCTTTATGTCTGTGATGTAACACGTACTTGACAACTTCATAAAATGAAACAACGATCCC
Source organism: Adansonia rubrostipa (assembly GCA_038381775.1). NCBI lineage: Eukaryota > Viridiplantae > Streptophyta > Magnoliopsida > Malvales > Malvaceae > Adansonia > Adansonia rubrostipa. The sequence continues at coordinate 1,924,703 of JBBYHM010000006.1, read as the reverse complement.
CACAGACGGACCAGCACGACCAACACGAGGACCAAGTCCAGTAAACAGCCCCTTTATCCCTCCATCTCTGTTCCAAATGATAATAAAAGTAAATATAATATAATTCTGGATAAATGCAGCTCATAATTGACACAATTCTCACTTAGTTTAACCACTGCAGGTCAAGCAGCTCAATCTATAAGATAGTTTGACTACAAGTCAACGCAATGGGTGGGTATTACCTAAAATTGGCCTAAAGCACACACTCCTATCAGATAAAAGTTAGCATTGGTCCTGATGCTACTGCTTGTCCTTTGAGTGACCCCATTCGAGTGCATTTAAAACTATATTGTTCTAGCTAGGACCTAGTTGACATTCTTGTATAAATTTAGTCATTGACTAAAATATCTGCCAAAACGCATTCAACAGAAACTAGAACAGAGATGTACTATAACTTCAAGTACAAAGAACGCTGCGTACCTCCGAATTTCCTGTAAAGTTTGTCTTGTAGTCATCTTTAGTGCCTTGGAAGGATCTCTCTGGAAATCGTCAAAGAAAGTTTTAGGACAAAAATGCACTCATCTAAAGCAGAAATCTGAAATCAAATCTAGTTAAATCACTTTCACATAAATACTTGCCCTATTATGGTCACATATTTATCCAGCAAGTGATGCTCTAATATAATCCTTATCGGCAACTAGTTAGACTTGATCACTTTAATGCGTTTGTGTGTATGCAACTATGTGCGCATAACTGTCTGCTGCATCTGTGGTGTGTGTATGAGATGTTTATCCTATCCTAAGAGAATTTAAATGCATATCAACTTATCAAGCAAAGCTTGAGTAGAAAGTTGAGACCTCTATCTGCCGTCGCGTCTTTACAACATCTAGGGGACAGGTAACAGCTGCTGCAATGCTTCCTGCCACAAATCCAGCAGCGAAATTAGCCCCAAGGACACGACCCGCACCAATTCCATCGCCCATTCAAACAAGCAATTTTCTCCTGATCTGAAGAGGGCAAAAGAAACAAAAGAAAGCAGAATTAAGTTGAATGTTTAAGCTAGTATCAAACATATCTTTGGGAGGGACAATGACAACAGCCGCTACTACTTATCCTTCTTTAAGGACTAAGGAACTAAAGTCTCACCGGCTCAAGTGTTGCCCAACAGATTGCAGAGAAAGGAACATCACGAGCAAGTTGTGAACTAAGGCCACTCCATAAGATGCGGTAGTTCTGTACTGTTATGACAAATATTTCAGCAATAACAATGACCATCTTGGTTAGTTTAATCAAACTTTCTCATTTGCACTAAAATTTCTCATTCAATCCCAAACGGATATTCTTTCAGGCAGAGGAGAGTAATCAATCAGAAAACAACCAATTCAATAGTTAACTTACAGTTTTGAACGTGATTTGTGCTCATCACTGGGTTGATCACTCCAACTAATGTCTTCCATACGCCCTCAGGCTTCAAACCACTTTGGGTTTCTTTAAATGCCTGGTAATAAATTAAAGATTCATAAAGTTGAACTTTATTTAACTAATCAATTCCTGCAGATTAGTAAATTGAAGAGTATTATAGAAAATCCTGGTTAAATTAGAAAAGGCACACAAGTTTCTATACCTGCATGCGGGTCCTTGCTAGCTCAACAGGATAACAAGTTATGCAAGCTAAAGATCGTGCGACTATGCCCGCAACTAATGGGACATATGGGGTCAAGGTTGGAGCATTATTAGTTGTGAATTCCTCCATTGAATTGCGGAATATGTCATAGCAAGGCATGTAAATGCCAACCTGATTTGACAACAAAAGAACAGAGACCACGAGCCAAAATAATAATAATAATAATAAGTACATAAAAATGCTTCATCACACTAATGCAAGGGGTAAAAACATGGAATGCAGGGCAGCCATAAAAGTGAAAGAGGAATTTTTAAGAGATACTCACAGTCGGCACAGCCAACGCTAAACTTGCATTTGTTCCTCTCCACAGTCTGGCAAACCCTTCCTGCACAAATTCACTCGTGTGAACCTCCAAAAATAAGCGATTTGTCCATTGAAATACAAAGGTGATAACCAGATGTGTTATATATTAACAGTTTCCAATGCACATACGATGAAGGTTTAAATGATTATGCTTAGATTGCTAGAAATTGCTTCCACAAACATGTAAATAAACAATAGAAGCATAAAACATCTACCACTTAGTTAGCCATCGGTTGTGTCTAACAAAGTTGCTGTTACCTATGTATACTTAAGAAATACAACATCCGATTTATTTGAAGAAAAAAATTGAAAATAAGTGCCATTACTGCATCAAACGCTTGAAAAACAACTATAATATAGTAATTAGCAAATGCAGAAAACAACCAACCTGACGAATGACTTTGTAGAGAACATCAAGCGTTCCAGTGTACCGATTACATTCAGGGTGACATACTGGTTCAGAGCCAAGAATTGAACGTGCACATGATTGAGAGCTCCTCAAATCTGGGAACATCTAAAACAGAAGAGCAATGGAGGAAAACCAAAAAAAAAAAGAGGGGAAAAATCACCAAGGCAAAATTAAGATGCATTTAGCACAGCATAAATCAAAGAATCAAATGAACTACGATTATAATGTTTAAAACATGGGAATAAATTGATAAGCAAAAAACAAAGAAACTAATGAGATTGATACGTACCGTACTTGTTTCAAAGCATGTCCTGTAAGGAACTCCAGCAGCCTGTGCTTGCAACCTTGTCTGGATATCACAGAAAAATAATTGTTTTTAGGATTTGAAGATATCTTCCGACAGACTTTTGACTAATTCTTGGCATTTGGGTTTCTTTTTTTCTCTTTTTTTTTTTTTGGTTGCAGAAAAAGAAAATGTTTTAAAAGAATTAAAGAATCTGAATAACAAAGGGTTAACTTTTTACAAAAGAAAAATTAGATACCTTGGCGACATCGAGGGGATTAACGACGATGGCGGAAAGAAAAGCGGCACCGGAGGCACATAAAGCCCTCTCTCCAAAGCTCAACTTCACGTCGGTTAAAGCTTTGGGCTTTAGGGTTGTAGAATCGTCGTGGCCGTTTTTTAACATGTTCTCAACGTTTCCTTCAAAATCAACTCTGGTGGCTGACGCCGCGCTTATCCATGAAGGAATCCCCAGCCTCGATGCGCCTACCATCTCTCTCTTATCTTTCTCGCCGTAAATCAAAATTTAATTCAAGGAAACAAAAAAAAAGACAGTTACATGAAATACGAGGAAGCTGAAAATTTTATTGGAAAATTATATTAAATTGGTTTTAAAAGTTTCTTCCACGGCTTTCCTTCTTCTTCTTCTTTTTTTTTAATTTTTTTTTAATATTTACTTCGTAAAGAAAAGGTAATATTTTTGCATGGAGAAGGCCGAATGTGATTCGTGGCGTGGAATTGAGGGCGCCAACCAATTGCTACTTCTGCACAGTATTGCGAAGGCAAAAGGCAAAACCTTGCATTCCACTTCTCCCTTTTTTTTCTTTTTCTTTTTTTTTAATTCTCAAAATTTTTCCATTCCAATGGGAAAACAGAAAGAGACCCAAAACTCTCGAACCAAAACCCAAACATTTTTCCATTTCATATCAATAAAAAAAAATTATGAACTACAAGGCCTATTCAGAGTTCTCAGACCAGAACTTAGCCGCCAACAGCCATACTGGACTGTCATATTTTTAGTTGTGAAAGACTTCTGAGCTTGGGCTAAATCTCAAGTTGAGCCCACAAAGTTGTCAGCCTTTGCTCGAAAGAAAGCCTCA
>JBBYHM010000006.1:1865705-1884914 GCA_038381775.1 Adansonia rubrostipa | reverse complement strand
GAAAAAAGTTGCATAAGCGCCTATCACTTTTTTAAAATTAATAAATAAATTATTTATAATAATCATATTAATTTAAATATGATATTAATATTTTTATCATTTTAAATAAATTAATAAAAATAATAATTAAAAATTATTTATTATTTATAATTTTTTAATATATTATTTTTATAAAATTTAAAAAAATTATATTTTAATTTTTTTATACTATCTTAACCGGTAGTCAATAACATTGATTAAAATTTTTTAAATAAAATATATTATCAGCTATTTTAAAAGATGTTATTAAAAACATTAGTTAATAAAATTGAGAAGAAAAGCATCCGCCTACTTAGGTTTCCAGAAGCTTGAGTGTGGTCTGGCCGGTGACGTGTCCCACGAAGGTGCACGCGGGGACAAGGTGGACCCCCGGGCAGCAGAGGTTGCGTAGCCAGCTCAAATTAATGGCATTTGGACTTTCTAGATACTCTCAATGGCCCACGTGTCATTGCCTATATCCACGTGCCGTCCCATAGTTGGTTCCACTCATGCGACCCCTCGCTTCGAACCTTAAAAAAAAAACTCAGTAAATGATTTTGTATTTTTACTTTTAATGTATATATGACTACTAAATTTAAAAGCCTATAGATTTTTTTTACCACTTAAAAATTTTATTAAATCAATTATTTTATAAATTTTAAAAAAATATATAATAATTATATATTCCTTCATTTCAAAAATTTAATGAGTACATATAAACCTCAGTTAAACTATAAAACGTGAATAAGATGAGAATAAGATATAAGTAAATCTATTTATAAATTAAGTAATTTTATAAGGTTTTTTTGATTGAATTCAAGTTTAATTTTGTGATTTCTTATTTCAAGTTAATTTTATTTATTTTAAAATTATATATTTTATTTAAATTTATTATAAAATTATTAGAGTAAAATAATAATTTGATATCGATTAATCAATTATATAGATAGTAATTTATAAAGTAAGAGTCATTTTTTATTATTAAAACATATTTTTTTAAAAAACAAATCATAAAAATAATCTATGCACCCTTTTAAAATGAATAATACCTTAAAACAAACACAATTTAATAATTTTTAAATAAAAATATAAAAATATTAATATAAAAATATTTTTTAATAATTTAAATTAAATAAATAAATTCAATTCAAATATAACCTTTAATTTTAATTCTTTTTACCATTATCCGACGCGAACTGTGAAGAAGCGTCAAGCGAAGGCGCGCCGTGCAATTGGAATTGGATTGTCCAAATTTTATTTCATTATTATGAATTTCATTTATAATGATGATATTATGACGGAGGAGAACATTGTGGCTCGGCTTAGTGGGATGTGATGTGACGCAAGCGTCAGAGACGCCAACTAAGAGATAAACCTTGACCGTCGATTAGTTGGCAAGATAGACGATGATGCGTATTTTTTTGCTAGGACTCAAAAAGAGACACGTGAAAGGAGAAATCTGACGTGGTGCAGTGATATGATGCGTCTTTTTACTCTTCTCTGAAATTCAATCTCTTTTTGCATAATTTATCCATTCAAAAGGATTGACCAAAGAAGTTCCTTCGAGATAGATCTATTTATTTATTTATTTATATTATATTTATATAATTTTATTAAATAATTATAATTAAAATATTTTTATTTATATAAATTTTAATACGTTAATTTTATAATATTTCCATCAAAATTTTTTTTGTGTTACTCTCAATCGAATTGAGAACTAAGAAGGAAAGAGGCTGACAACTTTGTGTCCCTACCATAATGTATAAATTTTATACATTTAACCTCAATAAGGAAAATATAATAGACGCTTGGTTAATAAGATAATATATAAAGAAAGGATTTTATTACTAGATCTAAAATGTTTATGAAATATCATTTTCTAAAACAATAAATTAACTAATTTTTGATAAGTGATTATAAACCTGGGTGGAGTGGACCTCAATTATTGGTCTTTGTTTACTACGTTCATTTTAGAGATAAAAATAATTAGTATGATATTGTACATCCACCAAATTGAAAGACATATTCAAACAATCTAAAGTGTTTTGTTAAGTCAAGTTGATCGGTCTAAAACCTTTTAGTGTTATCGAGGTTAGATTTTTAATATAATTTTATATAATTTGAATTTATTTAATTTAATAAAAAAATTAATTTAAATTTAATTATAAAAATATATAAATATTAATATAAATTTATTAATTTTTATTATTTATAAATAATAAATTTAAGCCTTCAAATTGGTTCAATTTAAGCTTAAAAAAAAAAAAATTCTCGGACACCTCTGGGCATGGTTATGATCCGTGGATGCCGTCGAGTTATGTCAACACCGATGAACAACCCAAACTTTGTGTTTTTCAGTGGTATCTAGTCAAGTTCTCTGTTTTGTTTACCTTTATTTTGAGTTGGACGTGTCAATCAGAGGTTCACCCAAAATTTTTCACTTTTTCCATATTAATTTATGTGAAAGCAAGACTCAGGCACCAGTAGCAGCAATTAAGTTATCTGTCGGCGCAGTTCGACCACACATCCACTTCAGACAAAGATGACACTGTCTTTGTCCAAAATCATTGTTCATTTCAGTCAGGTATTAGCGGTATTGTTGGTGGTGATGGCAATGTTTTCAAGTTGTTTAGCCGAAGATTCCAAATGTGAATTTAAAGCAATCTTCAACTTCGGTGACTCAAACTCCGATACAGGTGGGTTTTGGGCTGCATTCCCGGCACAGTCAGGACCTTTCGGCATGACCTACTTCAAGAAACCATCTGGTCGTGCCACTGATGGAAGACTCATACTTGATTTCTTGGGTAAACTCTGATACAATCTTTCATTTATTGCACAAATCATCATCATTACTAAATTTAGATTACTTAGAAGCATCATGTTATTAATGTTAGTGCTCTCTGCCCAGAGAGATTAAAGATCTAGAAATCAGATATGTTAAACAACGGGCTTATCGATTAATTCATTGAAAAATAACCCCAATCCCAAGAAGTGTTACATGACACTTTAGCCTCTTTTACCAAAACTAGCGTATCGTATTTTTATCTAATGATTGTTTTTTAATATTTCCAGCGCAAGCTCTAGGATTGCCATTTATCAGCCCATACTTGCAATCAATAGGATCTGATTATAGGCATGGAGTTAACTTCGCAACGCTGGCATCCACGGTGCTGTTGCCTAACACTTCATTATTTGTTACTGGGATCAGTCCTTTTTCTTTGGCTATTCAGCTCAATCAGATGAAGGAATTCAAGGCTAAAGTTTTTGAATATCATTCTGGAAATACAAAAGGTACTAGCACCACCCACATAGCTCCTTATTCAATGATAATAAAATGTTAATTAAAGGTCATTAGTGTTCAATACCATTAGGTTCAAGCACGAAGCTGCCTTCACCAGATATCTTCGGCAAATCACTCTACACCTTTTATATTGGTCAGAATGATTTTACTTCATATTTGAAGGCTATTGGTATCGAGGGAGTGCAGCAATATCTTCCCCAAGTGGTTTCCCAAATTGCTGCCACTGTCAAGGTAGGGAACTAAATAATGAATACTCCATAGGAAGGGAATGATATAGTTTTAACAATCCCAAATTTTATAGGGTGTGACTTCATGGTTAACTTAATATTGAATCTTGCTGCTAAATTTCTAGGAACTATATGGTCTAGGGGGGCGTACATTTTTTGTTCTAAATCTCGCACCAGTTGGTTGTTATCCAGCATTTTTAGTGCAGCTCCCTCACAAAGCCTCGGACTTGGACAAATTTGGTTGCCTTATTTCTTACAACAAGGCTGTGGTGGATTATAATAACATGTTAAAAGAGGCACTAAGACAAACTAGACGAGATCTTCCAAATGCTTCTTTAATATATGTAGACACTCATGCTGTTCTTTTACAGCTATTCCAGGATCCCGCATCCCATGGTAATTACATTCTTGGACTAAATTCAGGAACACTGGCTGCTATTACACATTGGATGAACCCATAAAATATGATCTCTCTTTTTTTTTTTTTTGGGGGGGGGGGGGGGTGGTTTCTGAAACAGGTCTTAGATATGGGACCAAAGCTTGCTGCGGATATGGTGGTGGCAACTATAATTTTCACCAAGAGGTTTATTGTGGAAATACCAAGGTGATCAATGGGACCAAAGTGACAGCATCGGCTTGTAAAGACCCGAACAACTATGTTAGCTGGGATGGGATTCATGCCACTGAAGCAGCCAACAAACTTACTACATTGGCCATTCTCAATGGCTCATATTTTGATCCTCCTTTTCCACTTCACAACCTTTGTAATATCCATCCTATAGGTTGACAAATTAGTCCTCTGACTTCAAGAATAATCATCATGAACTTCAACTGCTTTAGTTGGGATTATCACAAACTTATTAACTCAAAACAATGAGTTCTACCCTGCAGCATATTCTAAAGGAAAAACGTTAGCAAGCATAGGGGGGCTGGTAATCTGACTTTTTTGGTTGGGAATGCATCGGCAGGTGACCTGATATTTACTTGATCAAACGGTCAATTTTGGGTTCTTGCGCCTTTCGAATATGAATCAAAGCTGTTGAGAGATTATAATAGATGAAATCTAGAGGCCGAAAAGCCAGGTCTGTTGAGAGATTTACCAAAACATGGCAGTGGGGGCTGGGTCTGGCCGCGGACGTATAATTTGCAGCTTCGGTAATCTATCCATAACCCAGAGATAATAAAGGAAGAGAGGAATAAAGGACTTCTTATTACATTAAATGCAACATACTCTTAAGTAATTTTATAAATTGAGTTAATGTTTATACACTAATTTATTTTTTTTAATATAGTATTGAAATTTAAATCTAAAAATTTTGGGTGAAAGAAAAAAATTGTATTTCTTTTTAAGAAAAGTTAGATGTAAGTACTTTTTTAAAAATGAAATGAATATTTTTAAAATTTATAAATGAAATTATTTTCTTTTATTATTTAATATTTAATTATTTTTCATAATTACACGCTTACTGAATTAAAAAAAAATTACACTTCAACTCGCCCGATATCAATCAAATTATTGAACTTTAATCAAATAAATAAATTTATTTATTCATTTATGGTAAGCAAAAAGAAAACAAGGAAAACGAGGTAAAATTGTAGGCCAAAGCGAAAAGACGAAACAAGACATCATGTGGAAGTTAGTTCGGGACCAAACTGAGTATCTTTTTGTCCAAATAAAAAAAACCCACAATGGTAATGTGTGAACCCCTCAAACGTGGATTTGGGGATAGGGAACCAACCAATCATAATCCTAATCTTATCCACGTCTCCACAGCAAATCGTTTTAAGAAGAAAAATAGCAAATTCAAATTTCTAACAAAATAAAAATAAATTGTAAAGCGGTGGGGAAAAAAAAAAAAAACAGTGTAAAACAGGACAGCAAAGGATAGGATTTGTAGCGTTCAAGCGGCCGCGTATCCGAAACAGCGAAGATTAATTTAGAAATGGCGGCAGCCTCATCCTCCTCCATGATGGCGACCGCCGTTTTGATTCCACGTGTTCCCACCGACGTTAGAATCACACGCTGCTGTGCCTTGCCGTCCCTCCCCCTTCGCGTTTCCACTGCTTCCTTTTCCGCATCGTCTGCCGTTAAGCTAATTCCAGGTACGGTTCTTACATCCCCTTTTAACACTCATTTCACCTGCTTAATGTACATTAATTTCAACTTCTTTTTTTTCTTAAAAAAAAAGCTAATAGGTCAAATAATTTATGAGTTGACTTTTGTCTTATATTCTTCTAGCACCATAGTTGGAACTGAAGCTCTTTTTGGTTTTTGGGGGGATATGAATTTGAGCTTATTATTTAATTAAAACGAAAATTTGGAGTGTTGGTGGGTGATGTAGGATTCGGAATATGGTCTTGGTGATAATAATCACAGTTGTTGCAAGAAAGTAATTGTAGGGGCTTTGTCTGATTAAGAAGCAGTATATGAATGGCTAAGTAGAAAACTCAGGTTTTTACTTTTAACACATGGTAATAAAGGCCAATGGTATCCCAATTTGAAATGGTGATGCAGTGGGTGAGGCCAATTCGTTTATTTGCTTTTACATGCCTGTAAATTGGAGTTTAAAGTTTTGAATATATGAAATAGAGCAAAGATTGGGATAGAATGTAAGTACCAAGTCCCACAGAATCTCTTTTCCATTTTTTTTTTCAACTGCAAAATTTGGAAAATGCCGATTTAAAATGAGTATTCAGAAATTGCTTTTACAGAGAACTTTGGGTAAGTGATCTAATTGCTTTTGCTTTTTCTTCTTCCTAATGCATTCATCATAAATATGCCCAACAAATTGTTTTTTTTTTTTTTTTGGGTTGTCCCAGTCTTTTTATTCATTTGCTGAGATTATGTGCATTTCTTGAAAGTCTCCAGAATATGTATGCCTTAGGTTATTGTTTATTCCCTATCCACTTTGTGGTTTCAAAAACAGAATCCAGGAGGTTTTCTCTGCTCCGGACAAAAGCTTCAGAGGAGACTTCTGTTGACGCGGGGGAGCTTTTCACTGACTTGAAGGAAAAGGTAAAAACATGGCCTTATTACAGTACTATACTACCATTGACAATTCCAATCATTATATCTTCAAAATAATAGTTTTCTGAATCCGAAGCTTAGTCCAATTGATTTATGGAACAAACTTTAAGGGGCACTATCTAATAGCATCGAGAGTCGGATTCCAAAATTTACAAACCCTTTTCTACCCCCAATCTTAGAGTGGCCTCTTTTTTAGAAAAAAGGAAAAAAAAAGCAAAAAAAAAAAAAGATTTCTTGCTCTAAAAGCTACTTAGGCTGAACTGACATGGCTTTCTTCCCATGTTTACTAGTGGGATAAAGTTGAGAACAAGTCCACAGTTCTTCTTTATGGTGGTGGGGCAATAGTTGCTGTTTGGCTATCATCTATTCTTGTTGGTGCCATTAACTCGGTCCCTTTGGTAAGTCAACTCTTAACACTACACTTCATTCCTCTTTAAGACGGGGTTATAGTCAGCAATGAATTTGCCTACAAGCTGTCTTCTTATTCGAATAAGTTGCTCATCCAATCTGAAACGATTTTCTGTGCATACCAGCTTCCAAAGATAATGGAGTTGGTTGGACTCGGATATACCGGATGGTTTGTCTACAGATACCTTCTTTTCAAGGTTAGATTCACTGAAATTTAGTCTCATGAATCTTGAATACATTATAATCTTGATCTTTTTGGGTAAACCATTCTGCATTAATCATCATTTAAATACTTGCTAAGTGTTAAATTGGCTTTCTCAGAAGGAACTAAAGAAAAAACTACTAAGTGATTTACAAGTGCATAAAGAGATAATAATGTATTTGATGAATTTGAATCAACTTTTTAGAGTTACACTCAGAGCTTTAGATCTTAAAAATGGCTTATGTTTCTTATTGATTGCAGATTATTTAGAATAAGAATAATCATATATACATGCACGCTAAAAGCCATGTGCTAACAACATGCTTATTTCCACAGTCAAGCAGGAAAGAACTAGCTACGGATATTGAGGAACTGAAGAAGAAGATTGCTGGCACTGAGTAGATACACCAGAATGGCATGTTCATTAATTTGCCATCATTATCTTTTTGTCCCTTTTGTAACCTGTAAAAGAGACATCTGTATCCTGTAATTGTAAGATTGCCTTGTATGAATTCTTGTCACCTTTTTATTTGGTCTGTTCACGGAATGATACTCGTCAATTTCATGTGCATATATATGCCATGTTAATTTGGGGAAAGTAGCCCATTTCTTCCATTCAAACGTCCACTAAACCTGATACATTGCCGTTGTCCTCTTGACAAACAGAGGACAGGAAAATCCCTCTGCAAAACCTGATATATTGCCGTTGTCCTTTTGGCAAACAGAGGACAGGACAATCCCTCGGCAAAATGCTTTAAAATCTAATTTGAGCCGCACAGAAAATATCATTATCTCCGAAGAAAATAAGTATCAAATTCGACCTGATACATTGCCGGACAGGACAATCCCTCGGCAAAATGCTTTAGAATCTAATTTGTGCCGCACAGAAAATATCATTATCTCTGAAGAAAATAAGTATCAAATTCGAGCCTGCATAAGCTTGTTGATTTTTCTCTATAAATCTATGGCTGGTCCAAACTTAAGTTGAACAATGTCTGTAAGGAAGATGGCATCATAGTTGAATTGTGACTCTCTTTTCCTATACATTTGGAGAATCCAACAGCATGAATGTCATTTCTAAGTGAAACTTCTGAGTACCGGACAATTACTTTTCCTAGAACTAGAGGTACAACCATATAACAGCATTCATAGTTTGATTAATGCCAAATCAACTGCAACAGATTCAAGACCCAAATGATTTCACACTAAAATACTATAAAGACAGGAAATTGCTACCCACTACTCATCAATTTGATTATGGTAAAAGTTATGGTGATTTACGTTAATCGGAAATGGGTGTGCATATCCAATACAAGCATTCATCTCAATACAAGTATGTTGAATTTTTCAACGCTGTAAAAATTTATTTAAAGGATCCTAGGAGATCATATTCCCAAAACCATATCTAAAAATATGAAGGACACAGATATGGACAGAAAACTTCACGAAAAATAAAGAGAAAATGGTGATTAAAAAGACTTCCACCTCGCAGTAATAGTTCTCGACTCTGCTGCCGTAGCAAGGATGGCAACAGAAACCAACATCCTTAGAAAGCCATCAGTTTAACACAATGATATAGCCATTAGCGCTGAGGGAAACAACTGGAACATCAACCATCAAGCTCGATATCTTAACCAGGAATTCCTGGAATCTTTATACTCAGAACATGCTTAATACTATTGTGAAGAATCAAGAATCATAAAAACACTGGAACTATGCAAAAAAACAGTAATACTCCCAGAAAATGCAATAATCAAATCCACCCAACAATCAAATGCAAATCCCCAATTGAAGAAACATAAAAAATAAAGCCCAGAAAGTCTCAACTATCATCAAATTAACTAATTCTCAAAAGGAAGAGGTTAACATGAAAGCTCATAACCAGACAAGATTTCATCATCCACCAGACTAACCCATAAATCCACTAAATACTAAATTCCAATATCAGAATCAATATAAAACCTGAAAATCCATGTCAAATTGTGAGAGAAAACAATACCATTAACATAGTTAAAAGGAAAACGCATTGTTGTAGAATAAATTTAGCATCCAAAATACTTAATAAAACATGAACATCCCAAACAAACATCATAGGCATATCTTAAGATAAATTTAAAAAGAAAAAAAAAACTTCAGATCTTATCTATATCCTCATCCTCAAACTCAATATAATCATCGGCGGCGCCATCATCTTCCTCATCAATCCCACCGGCAATCCCTTCATTCAACCTGATATTGTCAGGGAGTTCGCCGTAAGCCTTGAGAAGCCTAGCCTCATCAGGCATGTATTTCAAGATGACGTCAGCCTTATCATCTTGATAATCCCTGAGCCCGACGAGGATAATGTCGCCGGCGGCGATCCAGACCTTCTTGTGCATCTTGCCGCGGATATGGCAGAGACGCTTGGTCCCGTCGATGCATGTGGCTTCGCATCGGCCGTTGCCCAACATGCGCATGACTTGAGCGTATTCTTGGCCGTCTTCTTTGAAGATTAGCTCCCGTTTCTCGTCATCAGCTTCGTTCTTTCCCCTCTTTCGATTCTTCCCTCCCTTTCCTTTGTTCTTCGGCATCTTTGATTCGCTTTGTCTTGCTCCCTTTGCTGACAAAAAAAAGAAAAGAAACCCTAACACCCTTTTTTAATTCGGAGATGATCTCGTCCTTCGTAAAGAAAACTAGAATGCCCCCTTTTTCCTTTGGGTTTTCTCATTCTATTTATTTATATTTATACTGAAGATGTCACTTGACTTGCGTGATCTGCACAACTAAATATTTCTAATTTACTTGTTCTAAAATTAAAATACCGTAATAATTATATATAAATATCTATATTTATATTATAGAGTTCGCATTATTTAGTTATTTTTGCATAATAAACTAAAAAAACTTTAATTTTCAATAATTAAAAAGTTATAAAAAAAATCCTATTTGCATCATGCAAAACAAAAAAAAAAAAAAAAACCCCACATGAATTGTATTATTATTGATGGGTCCGAACTGTAGGTGAAGAAACATTAGAATGGGTCAGCCATTTTGGTTTTTCAGTATACGGCGGTGAGCGCAAATCCGTTGATACACATTCTGCCAACGGAGTGAGTGTAAATAATTTTTCTTGGACACGTACATGAAATGAAAGCTCCATGCGACTGCCATGGATGAACTCTGGGGTCCGATCAAGAAACATAGGGCGGCTCCGGTTCCACTTTTCTTCTGATCCAATTATCTTCTGCCCTACTTGCAGCCATCAGTGTCCACCGCATGCAGGCTGTATGCATGCCGTGAATTTGAAGATTGATTTTCAAAACTTTGATGAATAAGATCACCCTGAATCACAACCAAAGACCCAGTTCTCACTCCAAATAGGCACAAAATCTTTCTGTTCGCATTGTTAATTCCTTTTTATTTTTTATTTTTTGGAATTTTTTACACTAAATTATTAAATTAATCACTTTCACAAAAGTATTATTCTATTTTTGATTAACATTTTCCTTAAATTAAAGCCTTATATTAAAAGGAACGGTTGATTCAATTGGTACAATGAGTTAACAGAAAATCAACTCAATTAAAAACTTATTTAAAAAACTTTAAAAATATTTACTCACAATGATAATTATATATATATTTATAAACAAGCAATTCACTAATCAAATTTTATTTTAAAACATAAAATTTTTTTTATATATCTTTTCTTCTCGTTGATCCACTGACATGGATATAAATATTTTATTATAATTAAATATTAAATGAAGAAATTTGAAACAATTTCCCAACAAAAATTAATGAAATAAGGGGGAAAAAAACCTTTTACTTGCCAATCAAGTGAAAACTATCATTAGTTTTCTTTATTAAGATAAAGTACATAAGTTTAACAGCAAAAAGGAAAGGTCAAGATTTTTTATATCAATTATAACATTTTTTGTAGTTTTCTTTCATTTCTTTAGAAAAAAATAAAAATAAAAATAAAATTGCAGAGCATGGTTTACCTAACAAAAACTTTTGATTAACCGAAGGACGACCAAACCATCATCCTATCACCCAAATACTTTTAAGTGAAAGTTATCCAACAAAAATAAAATTATCTCAACTTAAATAAGAATAGGAATTTCTATTTGATACACGGTCCATTTATAAATTATAACATCGATGTTAACCCCCCAAACCAAAGCCACACAACGAACTCGAAAACTCGAGCCTTCAAAAACCAAAAGTCTTAATATCCATTTACTTTTACAATTTCTCTTTCGTTCATATTAACTGACAGCAGGATTTTGCTGCAAATTTTTAATCATACTTCAATCTCCAAAACCAAGAGGTCGAGGGAAAGAAGAACAGCGACAAAAAGGAGGAGTTAGTGCCAGCTAAAGTAAACGGACAGAAGCTGTCGATCAAACAGGAGTTGGTTAGGGCCTGATGGTTAGCTCAGCTCTAAGATGGAGAATGCCATTTATGAAGTAAAGACTGTCTTCAGCCATGAAAGATGTCCAAGGTATAGCAAATAAATTCCTGTACCCAACTGCCTTGCCCCCGGTGAATGTGTAGTTGCCTTTGTATTTGCTTACAAACTCCTCCGTTGGCTTCGACCTTGCAGCAAATTCGTAGTCCACTGCAAAACTAACGGAACCCTTTTCCTGCATTCCTAAAAACAACCCGAAGCAATTGAAAGAGCTCTGCTGGTCCATGTTGCAATGAGCTGACAGGAAGAAACCTTGTCCACCCAGGTGGAAAGCCTGCGAATAAACCCGTCCAGATGGGAATAAATTTGCACACTCCTCCTTCTTCAAGTCCAGGTACACAACACATTGCTGACGGGGAAGTTCAAATTCCACCACCTTAACAGGTCTATACTTGTAAGCTCGCTCAACAAAGCGGCGGTTCAAGGCGGCTGACTCCTCTGCAGCCAAGCTTCGTTGTCTATGTGGGGCTTCAGCCTTGAAAAATAGGGCCTCAAGTACAAGCTTCGATGAAACATCATGATCAAAATCATTACTTGTTAACACCTTCTTAAGCTTCCGGCAGGTCATATAAGGGAAGCGAATATAGCGTGCAAGGCGTGAACCAAGCACTTCCCTACGGTCTTCCAATTTTGGGTACTGAGCCCTCGCCCACTTCAACACAAAGTCATACACAGCATCTTCAGACGCAATTTGCAGATCATCACTGGACAATATTGCCTCAACCCCAGCTAGTGGCAAAGCCATTACCTCTTCTTGGAATCTGGAAAAATGTGTTCCAAAAGCATGCATAAGCCTCTAAATCTAAATATGCATGATTTCTACTTTAACTATGGCCTAAAAAAGGAGAGGGAGAGAAAGAGAGATAGAAGTAAATTTACTGTTCAGACGGTTCTGTTGCCATTAACATTACCTTTCAACTTATCCTTAAGTTTTACCAAGACTATAGAATTAAACCTTTGTAATTTTTCCTTTTGAAAAAGAACATTAAAGCTAATTGTTCATGTTAATAATGAATACTGCTAGGACCATGAAAAGATGGAGAATGGAAACTTATCAAACATGTCGGATTTTTGTCTTACAGGCATTTAGAACTAGATAAGGTACGAAAAAACATCGCAAGGTTAATAAAACTATCAATCTCGAGTCAAAAAAAAAAAAAGCTTGGAGAAAAGAAGCTTACTTTGTCATGTCCTTGTATCGAGCAGCTAGATACTGCTTTGCAGCATCAGTCAATGGTTGGACAGCTTCAGCCATTAATACACTTGAGGGAAGATCCAAATAAAGCAGAGCTGACTCCGGTGTCATAGGTAAACTGCGCAATAGCCGGCTGCAGTATCTCATGCAAGAGGCAACCTCAAATTTGTCAGCAGCCATCAGCACATCAAGCAACGCAGAAGCTGTGGTGACGGATAAGTTGTTGCTATACATAAAATTCAAAAGCTCCATGAGAGCAGCTTCCTCTGTACATAATAATGTAAAAGTTGTCATTTAACTTAGCCTGCTCACACCTTATTGAATAAGTAACATAACCAAGAACCATATTTTCAAGTTTCTGTATACCAGACGCATTGATTCTTAAGGTTACATGTCGTTGCTCTGACTCCCTCATCCCATTTGAGAAAAGCTACAATTTGTCAATAAACAAAGAAAAACAAAGTTACTATCAATAAAGAAAACGGGTGACAAATATTCTTGCAACCTATACCATCTCTTGCTATTTTCTCTTTAAAAAAATTTATGAAGAAAAACAATATCTTACTTTGTAGAAGAATGGACTTTTTGCAGCTAAAATGGGAGAACTGATATGCAATGTTTTAACTCTCAGAACTGTAGAACAATCCATGCTCCAGCTCGATTCATTGCTATTTGCATCCTCATCACCTACAAAAGTTCGAAGCATGATCAGAATGTGTATTATGCCAAATAGTAGTAACTGAATAAAAAAAAATAATGTCTAGAAAACATCAAAATCAAAACCTGATTGTGTTTCTTCAACCATTGCCACTGGCACCTCATCTTGATTCTCGACGCCATCGTCCATATCAGGCTGGTTGCCAGTTAAAATCTGCTCCTCAGGACATAAACTAAGATCCAAAACTGGAAAAGAAAACCAAAACCGTTAAAAACCAGCCTATATTATCAAACAGACTACGTTCCTCTACAAAGATTCCCTGACAGCAGAGGATAAAAAAAAGCGAGTCAAATACAAAAGCTTACCAACAAGATTATACGTCAAAGTGAGCAAAATTCAACTCTTTAAAATCTTTGTCTAAACAACATCATATTCATATGAGGCTCCCTTTTACCCCTTTAAGTTCTATGCTCTTAAAGGCTACGTCTTTGTGTATGGAGGGGAACAACTTATTTTAGGACCATATCAAGAAAAACCATTGTCAGCACAATCTTTTATTTAGAAAATTTTCAAACAAGTAAAATTTAATAATTTATTGAAAAATTTTACTTCAAAACTCTCATTTTCCCCAAATTTCCCAAGAATGTTTTTTTTTTCTCTTTGCTAGGTCCTCAAAGAATTAATTTTACAAATTAAATTAGTAGGGTTCAAATTTCTATTTTGTTTGATTTTATAACCAAACAGAAGCAATGAGAGGCATAAAACCAGTAAACCAAGAAAGGAAAAAATAATAAGCAAAATAGAGGAACATCAAACCGTTTTCCTTCTTGATATCCTCTCGACGCCTTTTGCGGTGGCGTGCCCAGTCGGCAATACTGGAGCAACCTTCTCCATCAGGGCGACACTGAGGAGGCCCACCCATAATCTCAATCCGAAGAAGTCGATCGGAAAAATTACTGTCGTTGAAAGCGAAAGCGAAATCACCATCGGAACCAGAGGCCCTAGGCGAAAAATCGGAATCCATCTCAGTTCTCGGGTCGAACAAATCCGTATTCAATTGATCCCTCATTTCAATCCCCACCAGAACCCTCACTTCTTTTCTTTTCTTTTCTTTTATTTATTTTATATCTTGGAAGCAAGCAGATAATATAAGGTAACCAAACAAAAAGCGAAACCCTAGAAATTATAAGGTGGAGTTATCTGAACTAAAACGAAATTAAAACAAGGGAGGAGATTGATTATAGTTTAGCCTTTGGCGTTGCAGCTGTAATTGTCATAATTAAACTGACGAAAGATTTTGTAGCCTTTGATACCAAGTATTTATTTGATTTTTTTTTTTTTTTTTCAATATGCGTATCCAAACTTGAAAGCTTTTCTATCTCATTTATTTATTTATTTATTTACACTGTTTTTAATAAAATTTTCGCATGATCCGTCCCAACATCTATTGACTTTGATTTGGTAAGTCATTTATTTTATGATACAATATTAGACAAGTAGGCTGCACGACAAATTTTATTTAAAAAAAATTATTAATCAGTTTCTTAAGATTGTTAATTAAAATTATTTTATATAATAATATTTTCATTTAATATTTAAAAAAATATAAAAAATTTATTAATATTGTCTTTAATATAATTATAAATAATATATTAATTAATTTTTAATAATAATGTATTAATTAAAAAAAATCCCTTTCTGGCAAATGAACGTAAGAAAAAACAATAAAAGCAGCAAAAATGAGTACAGTATACATGTACACAAATTTTGAACGCCCAAATTAGCAAAAGACTAAAAGTTGAAGGTGTTTAACGCGCAAAGTTGAGTAAATATAAAGCCGAACTAGAATCACTTGAATAGACTGACCAGCAAAGTAATGCCGTTCAACTTCAACTAATGCCTTTATTGGCCACCTTCCCCTCTTCTTCTTTTTCTTCTTATTTTCTTCTAAATTACAAGGGTTTGCGGATTCATTCATTTTTTTTTTCCTCAATAAGGTGATCAGCCAAACGTGTTAGACCTTCCAACTTCGTCAAAATTTGAATGTTAAGCATTCATCAAATTTCTCTAGAATGAATCCTTCATATTATTATCAGATGATTTTGGGAATAATATTGCACAACTTTTTTTTTTTTGGTATCTGCAGTTTTACTGAGTATATATTCTGGTGTAAATAGGGGAAAGATAAAAGACAGACTAGACTTGAGGTGCCATCGGCTTGGCTTGGCCTGTCCAATTCGTGAATTGACCATTAAAAAAATCATGACCCCAAGACTTGGCTATTGTAGCCTTTAACCAAATGACCAATCCATCCAACCCAAGTTGCTTATTAATTAGCTAATAAAGTAAACTCAAACAAGGCCACCCTCCCCAACTCTAATACCCCGAATCTTGACCATATATTAGTATAGTTTTGAAGAAAAATTGTATGTTTGCGTACGTATCTTTCAATTTAATACTAATGCCCAATAGTCAAAACAATCTTCACATTGCAGGCTGACAAATTCACGCCATAAACCCCCAATCAAGAAAAGAATTGATGGAGATTTAATCCTACCTTCAATTAATTAATGTACTATAATTTTTTTTAAAAAAAAAAGTTATTCTTACAACATAAAGCTCAACCAACAGAATCATTAAAAAAAGAGGCCATTGTGTATTTAAACTAGTAGATTGCCAGTGTAGAGTTGGCTTGTTGACTAGTTGCCTTTGCACGCATGCGTTGAGACCTTATCAATCTAACATAGAGCGTAGATTTGTAGTTGCTTTTCACTCTCCAAATCCTGCATCCATTAACACTTGAAAAGCATATATTCATATATAGATATCAGAGTTAATTAAAAAAAAAAAAGCCCATAGTAAAGTCAATAACGGTACTATTTCACGAACATCCATATCAATAAAATCTCAACTGAAGTCTAAAAAACCACAAATTTAGGCAACTTTGTTAAATGCTCGCGTTAGGGTTAGGATAAGCTAACATGCATTAATCCAAACATTAATGTCGGTGATCCTCCTGACTCACTAGAACAACGACGTCCCACCAAAGACGTTGTCCCAGCAAAGAGCGAAAGACAAACCGGCCAAGAAGAGAGATGGACTTCGGTGGCCGTAAGGAGGATTATATAGAGAAGCGTCAGGAAATCAAAACCCTAGTAGATAAATCCACTTAAGAGGAAACAAAATGTCATTGATCGAGTAGAATTTTAGCATTTGTTAAGGTGTAGCGTAACCCCAGTTTTATCAATGTTCAACTCATATTTATTACCAACAAATTGATAAGTAGAAATTTAAACACAACTAGAGAGAAGAATTAAAGATCATTTATCAATTAATGAGTTAAAAAGATCAAATTAATTAAGAAATTAAAATTTTGTTCAAATAGAAGGGGCGTTAAACCTAGAAAAAGCTAGCCAAAAAAAAAGAGGAGCTCCCTTCACCCCAATACCAAAAAGATGAAGGCAAACCACATCTCCTAGCTCATGCAAACCCACAGCCTGCGCGCGGGACACACCCATACGGTGCGCAGGCAGGGGGCATCCATGAACTAGCAGCTGTAGCAATTTGTGCCATCACTTCCTTTCAGCGTTGAAGTGTTGAGAGCTCCTTTTGAGCGCTACCCAAAGCCCAACTTTACACTTAAAGACGCAAAAATGGGTCCTCATTCCTCGATCCCTTTTATAGGTACTTAGGCTGCCTCTAGATATATACCATAATCTGGAGTATTAAATTTCAAAGATGCAGAAGATCTACTACTGGGATTTTCTTCCTCTGTATTGGTGAAACGTTTGCATGTCATTAATGTTAAAAAAAAAAAATTAGCTTTTAGGCAGCTGATGGGCACCTTTTCCTTTCTCATAAGAAGTAGTAAAACTAGAAATTTCGCATATGGAACATTATTAGTGATTACTACTTACCAATTACCATATAATTATTTTTCATTTTTTAATAAGAATAATGTTGGATTTATATAATAAAAAGTGATCCTTTCATATCTTCAGACTCTCATTCTCAATTTTTTATTTTTATTTTCGTTATTAAAACCTAAAATTTTTACATTAAAATTGTAAATTCTTAACAGCTAATTAAAGATGTGTGGCTTTAGTGATTACTTCTTTACGGATCATGGGTGTATATTTTGCACATCCCATCAATATTATTGTTAAATTTAAATTGTTATAACAGGATGTCAAATTGTATAGTCTCAACCATTAGGAAAAGGAAAGAGGGGTTATCGGCTACGTTAGTGAACGTTGCAATTAATAATAACAACGATTGTCGTAAGAGACGTTGAAAAAATACGATGACAGATTGTGATGATAAAAAAAAAAAATTAGAGGATGGCAGAAAATATGAGGTCATCTATTTTTTATTTATTTTTTAATATATTTTATCAATATTATTTATATTTATAAAATTTATTTATGAATTATCAAAATCAAATTAAAATTAAATTTATAGATGATAATTGAAATTATACTTGATAATAATAAATAAAAAAAATTAATCTGAAAATATAATAACCATAATAATTTTAAAAAATTACAGAAATTTTTGAAAGCTAAAATTCATCGTATTGTCAAAATATTCAAAATACAAAGATAGAGCCGTTGGGTCATTACCAAGTGAAATTACAAAAAAGGAACGATAAGTTACCAGGATGCTCTCATTACGTGTATGTCGCACAAAATATGGATGGTGAAAGGAAAGGAAAGTGTTGGGAAAGTATACTAAGAAAAAAAAAGTTAGAACAATCTCCTTATAATTCGGCTCGAAACTAAGGAGGAAAAGCAACGCCTCGGGCAACTTTTTTTATTTTAAATTTTTAAATAAAAAATAATAAAAATTTTATTTTAATTTTTTAAAAAATTTTATATTTTAATTCGTACTTTAATGACAAAGAACGAATATCTACGAAAAAAATTATTTTATTAACAAAAATTTTTTACATATAGTAATATCTAATTTCACTATTAAAATAAAATATATATCTTTAAAATGAAAAAGAATATAGTAATATATAATACTATAAATACCCAAACTATTCACGTTTGAAGGTAAATAATTAGTAGAATAATTGTAAATGTCTCCATCGGAAGTTATTTAGTGTAAACCATCATATAATATATGTTGCAATGCAGTTGTTGGCTCATGATTGTATTCCTGATGAACTTGTCAGGTATGAAAGTGTGGTGATCTTAAGGACAAAAAAAAAAAAATCTTGAATTTGAAATATAAGGTTACTTTCTATAGGCTAAAACAATTGTGTGATCCATTAATTACGCTTCAATTTTCAAAAAGTAAAGGGGAAAGTGGGAAACTAAAATTTGGGTCATAAGATAAGTCATCAAGAATAGCATATATATATATATATATATATATTCCTCCATGGCTTTTGCAATGAAAACAAGTTTAGCACAATTAAAAAAGAGAGAGATGAAAAAATAGGCGAGGAAAGCAAGGGAAAAAGAGCAACAGAGCTCCCTTCACTCCAAGACCAAAAAGATCAAGGTAACCACATCTCCCAGCTCATGCAAACCCTCAGCCTGAGAACGTAACCTTGGCCAGACCTCAATATGGCTGGCATCTTCTTCGACGCATCCAGTCCAGGCCAGGGGCATTCATGAACTAGCAGCCGTAGCCTACCATCCCTTCCTTTCAGGAAGGAGTTAAGAGAGCCCCGTAATTGGTTCCCCACTTCCCATCCATTCAAATTATT
>JBBYHM010000006.1:1827927-1840671 GCA_038381775.1 Adansonia rubrostipa | reverse complement strand
GGAATGATGGACTGCTTATATGCTAAATGTGAGTTATAACTTATGGTGTTGATTTTTCTTGTTACCATTACTTTGAATACATGGTGTATTTTTCTTTTGTTCTTATCTTTGATGTTTAGTGTGACAATTTTACTTATTCATCAGGGAACTTTAATTCATTTTAATCATGAGTATTTGTTGACATGCATCAAGCTCAATTTGAAAAGTTTATCAAGTTACATTGCAATCATCTGTCTTATTTATACGTTTATTTAGAACCCTGCTACTTGTATTTTTGCTGAATCTCTCTCTCTCTCTCTCTCTCTCTCTCTCTTTTTGGGTATTTGAAGGCACTCCTTGTATCACAGACTGTGTGATGGCTGAGCTTGAAAAGTTAGGCAAAAAATACCGTGTAGCTCTGAGGTAAAGTCCCCATTCATTTAATCTGCAATATCCTTTTGCAATGTCTTATTTTATTGAATGCATCTAGTAATATGCCCCAAATCTATCTTTGGAACCTTGATTTCATCTATTTCTATTGCAGTATGCAACCTAGTTCCGCAACTATTTCTGAACTTCTGTTATTACATATTTAATTTTATTTAGATAGTGACGATGACATCTCTGCAATTTGCCACCTATATTTTTTTCCCATTTGTGGCTAATACATGTTCTAGTAATATTGAATGCATCTAGTAATATACCCCAAATCTATCTTTGAAACCTTGATTTCATCTATTTCTATTGCAGTATGCAACCTAGTTCTGCAACTATTTCTGAACTTCTGTTATTGCATATTTAATTTCATTTAGATAGTGACGATGACATCTCTGCAATTTGCCACCTATATTTTTTTCCCATTTGTGGCTAATACATGTTCTAACTCCCTGTATCTTGAAGGATCGCTAAGGACCCTCGTTTTGAACGACTGCCTTGTATTCATAAAGGAACCTATGCTGATGACTGTATTGTTGAGAGAGTTACGCAGGCATGAACTTACTTAGTATCTTATGTGCAATTTTATGCGAGCATCATTCCTTTCTCACCGTGGGACTTATGCAATAGCTGGAATTGTTTAGGATTTATTTTATCTGTTTTCATGAAATATTTGCATGATGTTTTGGCCTATAAATACAGTATTTACGGTATGCATGATTCGCATCGTGGATAGTTAGAACAAGTCAAGAGGAACTGCTATGAAGCATTTTAGAGAAAAATGATTTCAAGTATCTCACTTTAGAGCTATGGACTTCTCAGGAATTAAACCTCTGGACTTGCATTCAGGTCCTTAAAGACTCTGCCTATATTTGTGGCTGGTGCAATTCATAGTCTAATTTTGAAGAAAACTTCAGCAATAGGATTGATTATTGAGGCTTTGGACCTCTGTTATCTTTTCATTTGGCTTTGTGCGGGATAACATCAATCCTGCTGCATCCTTACTGCTTTCTATTATACTTGTGTTCCGAGAATTTGTCCAGCTTAGCATAGGTTTCTTTCATGCTTCAATTCAAATTTTTGTTGATAAATGTTTGGATCAGGAAATCTGCAAATAAGACATGCATGTTGTTGTTTTGAAAATTTATATCTATCTTCCCTTCCTCTTTTTATTCTTTTATTTTTATTTTCTATGTGTATTTTCTTCAAATTTGAAGTTTATGCGTTCTACAAATTCTTATTTGTATATTTTTTAATATTGTTTTCTTGTTTACATATATGACATACATATTTCATTGGAAACAGCACAAATGCTTTATTGTTGCTACATGTGATCGAGATTTGAAGCGAAGGATTCGTAAGGTATGATTAGTTACTGGAGTTTGCACTGCATTTGTACTGAACTCTGATGGATAGAACTTGTTTATCGGCAGGTTCCCGGTGTGCCGATCATGTACATCACTCAGCATAAATATTCAATCGAACGACTTCCTGAAGCAACCATTGGTGGAGGTAGGCTACATATTAGTGTTACCATTTCTGTTTCATTCTCTTATTTGTTACTCATCCTTTGGGATATATATATATATATATATATATATATATATATATATTTGGTTCTTATTTTTGCAGCTCCAAGATTCTGATATGCAAGTATAATGTTTCAGCAGAAGCGATCTTTGGATTCTATTCATATAAGAGTCCAGCCCCTTTTAAGGATACAGTAGTTGAGAGGGTCTGGATGGGTGATGTTATTTTGATGCATTTATTTAACCAACCGACGTAACACATACTCCCAGTATTCTTTTATTACTCTTTTCCAGATTAACACTTACGGTGCATGTCTTTGATGGTTGATTCTAATGAGCCTTACACCGTTTCAAAAGTATTATACACTGTACTTGCTTATTAACATTTTTGTCGTAATTCTCACTTCGATAACCTTGGGTAGCTACTTGTTCGATGTACCACGGGATTTTTTTTTTTTAATATGAAAGAGGTAAAGCTAGTTGTGAACTTGATTAATCTAAAGAAAAATTGCAGACAATTATTCATGCGGAGAACGATTTTTGACCCATGACCAGGTTACAATTATGAATATCACCACAAATCAGCGAAAGGAACTGCTAATTCTTCCCATCGATATGGAGAATAAATAAAAAAAAGGCCTTTGGAAAACATCATTGGAAAATAATTTAATGGCCTTCGAAAAAACTATGGCGCAAACTATCGTCATCAATGACAAACCGACCCACAATCATTTCTCTGTTACCGATCTGTTTCTTCAACCACAACAGGATTGTAGCCATCATCGTTTACAGATCCGATCTCAATACAATTGGTGTTAAAACCCAAATTTCTGAAGACTACATGAAATAACTCTTCTTTTTCTGATCTCTGGTATTGTCAGAAACAATGTCATCATTCTTTCTTGCACCAACTGATTCACAAAATGCCTATAAATTTGGCTCTCAGGTTCAATTTGTGTTTTTCCTGTTTTCCAAATCTGGGTTTTGGTTTATTGTAACTTTTCTTCTTTTTTTTTCCTTTTTCCTTTTTTGTAAAGTTCAATTGATGCTGATGGGGTGTTGGTTTAGGGATTATTCAATTTTACTTCCAGGAGGCCTTCGCATTTCTTGCAAATTTTGGAGCTTGGCTTTAATGTTATCTACAATGATGTTGAAATGGTGTGGTTAGGAGATCCCTTTCGTTATTTGGAAGGAAATCATGATGTTTACTTCACCGATGACATTGGCTGCGGTATGTTTGCTAGCTTTGCTACATGGTTATTAATCTGTTTTGCTTTAAACATTGCTTGGTTTCATCTTTGGAAGGGTAAAACAGAGGAATAGGTTAAACAGTGCTGGACATGTTTTCTAATGCGTTATTCAATAATAATCAAAATATTCATTAAGATTAAGCAATTCTACTAGAGTATATGAAAGTATCAAACTTTGGCTTATCTGAAGCAATTGTATATTTCTACTGTCACAAAGATTAAGCTATGAACGCTAATTAAATTTGACCCTCTGCAATGCAAGGCAAGGGAGTCTTTATTTCTTTCTTCTGTTTTGTTTCGTGTTTTTTCTGGATATTGTTCTTCTGTTTTCTTTCGTTTTTGTTTTTCGTGGATATCGAGGAATAGCTTTAAATGAAAGGAAAGAATGAAAGATTGTATCCTGTAAATATACATCCATGACCTCAGACTTTAGGAAGCCATAAAATGGAAATGTTGTGCTGCGATTTGCATTGCTGCATTTCTCATAGAATTGCTTCATGCTTCTTCTCTTTGGCGGATCAGGCTAAGCCTCAGAACCATTCCCATGATTTGCCACCTCCGGGATAAAAGGGTCGTAATTATATATATATTTGTTGGAAATTTATATATACATATCTATGTAGTTTCATGATTTTCATGCGTCTGACAGATGGAGCAAAATTAGTTATGAAGAAATGGATCGAGGAACTTGAAGCTCAGCCACGGTTCAAATCAAAGAAAGCATATGATCAGCCTGCTTTTAACTGGGTACTAAACAAAACTGCTGGATATGCTTATGCATCTTCTTGTCATTACCATTCTAGAGTTGCACAATTTCCTAATATATATACATACATAAATTTTCTTCTATTTCTTTGTTATTCATTTGTTAATTCTGTGCCATATTTGCATATTTTCCTGAATTGCCTTCACACTTACCCTCAAGTCTCGTGGCTAACTCTTCAAGGTTCACGCTAGGTGCGTCACCAGTTCTCAACTTCTCCGTGCCATATTTGAAAAGCATAACCAATTAATGAAGATGCAGTGCTTTTTTATTGGAATGAATTCTTAGTCATGTTTACAGATTGCATCTCTTGTTGGTTCATCGTAATGCTGAGGGAACATATATGGTTAATTCCATCTATAGGTTCTCTAGAAATTTCATTTGCCTCCATGTTACGAGCTTCTATATGTCACCAAAACTGTACGGTGGCCCATACATCATATGGCCT
The DNA here is from genome assembly GCA_038381775.1 of Adansonia rubrostipa. Lineage (NCBI taxonomy): Eukaryota > Viridiplantae > Streptophyta > Magnoliopsida > Malvales > Malvaceae > Adansonia > Adansonia rubrostipa. The sequence goes on along the minus strand of JBBYHM010000006.1, from coordinate 1,836,267 downwards.
TCGTTTCTGGCCCATCACAAGTTGTTTTGTCATCATTTATTAGATACTTTTTAATAATCATACATTGATGATACTTTCTGCAGGTGGATATATATACCTGCTTGCTGCTTCTCCAGACAGCTTTCCCAACGATAGGATTATACTTAAAGAACCAGACGTGGGTGCATCAAACCAAGAGAATGAATGTCATAATTCATAATATTTATATCGCAGGTTTTGAGAAGAAAATCAAGCGCTTCCTAGACTATGGCCTTTGGTGGGTAGATGCTGATGATAATGATGCCCTTGTATCCCCACTGGGCAGATTATGATAAAAGTTGGAAGACCTCATGATTTCCTTCTGCAGAACTAATTACAACAACTTCGATGACCCGATCTAAGAGGTGGAGCGCATACCAGTTGTATCATCTTCTGTGCTCTCAGATGAACATGGTTTGTTGGCAGCTAACTTTTTTTATATTATTTATATGGGGTTCAATCAGAGCAAAGTCCAAATATTCTGTTGGAAATTACCATCACTTTTTTTTAGACCTTCTGATCAATGAGTTACTTTTACAATGTTTCCTTGAGATTTTATGCTCAAATATAATTTGCTTTTGTTGCATACAGTCTGTATCTCAGCTAACAACTCTCAAACATTACGAAAATGGCGACAATAGGTGGGGCCGTATCTTATGATTTGCCTCAAAGTCGCTATTGCTTCCAACTTACGTTTATTTTTGTTGAGAACAGAACAGCATTGAACTGATATTTCTTTTTATTCTAACTGAACCTAACACCAACACGGGATCTGATCTGATTGCTAAATATAATCTGAATGCTCTTGCTCCAAGAGTAAGAGTTTAACCTACGATTTTTCATGTTATTCCTTTCAACATGTGATCTGACTGCCAAAAATATCTGGCAACACGTAATGTGATCTGAGTGTAAATCACAAAATATGCTATGCGTTTGCCGGGAGTCGAACCCGGGTCTATTGCTTGGAAGGCAATTATCCTAACCGTTGGACTACAAACGCCTTGCTGTGAAAGAACTACACCGTAATTTTTTGTATTAAAAAATAAGATTCTTGCATTTGTTTGTCAAATATAAGAAGAGTTGGATATAGACAGCTAAGCTAACATTGTAATATAGAGATAAAGTCAGGAAGGCTACTCCCTTTCTTGCTCTATTTAGCGAAGTGATTCAAAATGCTTTGGTCCATTCCAAATTACTTTATTTCTAATAATTAATTATATCAGGTTCTAAAAATTAAAATTCTGCTTTGTTACTACTCTCATTGCTCTTTTTTTTTTTTTGCACTTTACTCGCACAACAATCTTTCTTTCAAAAAAAAAAAAAATAACGGCTTCCGATGTAAAAGGAACAAAGTTTGGTTCCAAAATTGCAATCATTTGACCTTTTTTTTATATATAATTCTTATAAATATTCTTTTGTGCCTACAATAAATGGCCTTAATCGTTGTTTATTGAAGTCAACAATCAATTTATTTTTTTGGTTGTTATGACTTCTGAATATTAAGTATGTATATAATATAAAACAAAATAATAATCTTAAAATGATTGATGCCAAAGGAGTTTAATCTTTTATTTGTCAGTAGAGGAAACCCAAATATTTAAAACCCATCCTGGTAATAATTATGTAAATAAATAGATAAAAGATTACAAAATGGTAGGAAAAATCTGATTTATTTAAAGACATGACACGCTAAAATGAAGGGAATATTAGATTCGCGACCGAAGTTACAGCTCGCTGCCAATTTTCTACTTGTCTTTGAAAGTTTGATCTTTACCCTTTCTCTTTAAGTGTTTCTTTCACCCATTGCCTCTTACGTGACCCCCCCTCCTTTTTTTTTCCCACCAAGTCTATGGCGCTTCTGCTTTGATCCTTGGTAAAAATCTATAAAGAGAAAGACCCAAAACAAAAGAAAAATCCCTTTCCATTAGCCAATTTCTGTATTTTGTATTATGTCACTGTCTAATCTATATTCATCTTCGAAAATTCAATGACCTTTCAAATCCCATCTAAATGCCATCATAGCCATATCTTTTTCTAACAAATCACAATAGTCACGAGCTTTCCTCTCTCTGTAGTAAATAAACACTAAAAACCACCCGCTTCCAATCTTTGCTTTGCTTGTTGGGTCTTGGCTTTGGGTGTGTTCTTTTTGTTTTTTGAGCCTTTTTGGAATAGAATGTAAATGGGTTCCTTTGAAAGTGGGATTTCATTGAAGAGGGCTGGCAGCAGGAACCAAAAAAACCCTTTTTTCAGCCGTCCCAGGTCGAGGTTTTCACGTTTTCTACTCCTCAAGAAGCTAGATTATATCCAATGGATTTGCTCAGTTGTTGTTTTCCTCTTCTTTGTGGTGTTTTTTCAAATGCTTTTGCCTGGTTCAGTAATGGAGAAATCTCAAGAGTCCATTTTGGATGATAAAGATTTGGTATTTGGAGAATTGAGATATTTGAAAGAAATGGGTGGGTTGGATTTTGGGGAAGATATCAGTTTGGAACCCTGTAAGCTTTTAGAAAAATTTCGGAGAGGAAATAGTCAAGCTCATTTGGAACCTTTATCTGGTCTCAACCGTAGCATGCACCGTTTTCTATATAGAAAGCCTCAGCTCGCATTGGTTAGTGAAAAAAAATATCTTTTATTTTTGTTTATTCAATGGATAATATTTAAAGGGTCAGTTTTTGTTATTGGATCTTTTTCTGCATTGCTGCTATTCATAGTTTTTTTTTTTTTTTTTCTTTTGAAAATTTATACTTGAAGGTGTTTGCTGATCTATTGGTTGACCCACAACAATTGCTAATGGTGACCATTGCAATTGCATTGAGAGAGATTGGTTATGAAATTCAGGTAAACGACGCTCAGTTCTGAAAACTTCATCATATGTTTGCTTTTTTGGTTTTAATTGTAGAATTCTGGTTGCTAAGTCAACATCACTCACGTATCTTTTCAGTTGATAACTTGGTGCTTATCTTACTGGATGTTCGGAGTAATAGCAGTGACTATGACTGACAAAATAGTAGACAACAAAGTTACTCACGTGTTTTAATTTCTTTCTTGGAAGGTCTACTCCCTTGATGATGGTCCTGTGCACAATGTTTGGCAAAACATTGGAGTTCCAGTCACCATTCTCAAAGTTAATCCCAATGAGATTGGTGTTGATTGGCTCAAGTAGGTGGTTTTTGTTCGTAATCTCTAATAAATCCACTTTGGTATTGATATTTTGTATGACAATGTATAATTAGTGAGCTGTGTATATATTTATTAGTTATGTAAATTAGTTCTTGTGTTAAGAAATTTGAAAAGTGATTGTGGAGTTATTTTTCTTTCATTCGAGATAAACTATCCTTTTATTATTCAAAGCGATTGAGATTTTCCTGACCCTTTTTTTTTTGGTTATCTAATTATTATAATTTGCAGCTATGATGGCATACTTGTCAGCTCTCTTGAGGCCAAGAGTGTCTTTTCTAGGTAGGATATGTTATTCTATTTCCTCTGCAAGATAAACTTCCTAGTTCCAAGTTCTTCTTCTGTTTCCCCCCTTCCCTATTTCATTTTCTTCCTTGTAGACTCGTACGGTTTTTTCCAGTGAAGAAGACCGTTTTATTGCAGCTACAGACAAACTGCTGTTCTGTTTAAGCATAAGTTTGAATTTTAGCTACTATTCGGATATGTGATTTTTATTTTTTCATCTGGCAGCACTTTGTACCTAATGCTTTCAGAAGTCTAAGATTACTTTAGCATAATTATATACTTTATTTGATCTTTTTGTTGTGTTTGTTTAAAGATTTCACTGGAAGCGTCATTTGTTTGAGTCAATTAATATGAATGACTTTACTTGTTATAGTTTTATGCAGGAACCTTTTAAATCTCTTCCACTTATATGGACCATCCATGAAAGAGCTCTTGCTGTTCGTTCTAGACAATATGCTTCAACTGGGCAGATTGAGCTTGTGAATGACTGGAAAAAGGTTTTCAACCGTGCTACTGTTGTTGTCTTCTCAAACTATGCACTTCCGGTAATATTTATTAGATAATCATTTGGTCATCAATTCATTACCAACATATGATTAACTGAAAATGGTGAAAGCATATAGGTTTTATTTAGTTGCACTGAGAAGGTCTGAACAAGGACATGCAACTAACTTATGATGATCCTATAACTGGCTTATATTTTGAGCCAATTTCTACGTCACTCCCCAGTTCATGTGACTTTAGTTTTCCCTAATCCTCTTGCTTCTAAGAGCGGTTTTTAACTTGGAATTATTTCCTGTGATTTGGTGTCTTCCTCTACCTTCTGCAGATGATCTATTCGACATTTGATGCTGGAAATTATTACGTTATTCCTGGTTCTCCTGCTGATGTATGGAAAGGAGAGGATGCAATGTATTTGTACAAAGATAATCAGCGTATGAATATGGGTTATGGACCTGATGAAGTACTTATTGCAATTGTTGGAAGTCAATTTATGTACAGGGGCTTGTGGTTGGAGCATGCCCTTATTTTACAGGCTTTATTACCTCTCTTTGCTGACTTTTCATCTGACAATAATTCAACTTCCCATCCCAAAATCATTGTTTTAAGCAGTGATTCAACGAGCAATTACAGCATGGTTATTGAGGTATGGTCGTAATCACTTTATACAATGCCATGTTTAATTTATATGTGCACATAGTTTTCAAGCTTTTCATTAATTTACTTCATTTCACATGTATTTCTTTTTCTCCAGAGAATTGCACTCAACTTAAGATATCCCAGTGGGGTGGTGAAGCATGTAGCTGTTGATGGAGATGTTGACAGTGTTCTGAGCATGACAGACCTTGTGATATATGGCTCTTTCCTTGAGGAGCCATCATTTCCAGAAAGTTTGAGAAAGGCCATGTGCCTTGGGAAACCGATCATAGCACCAGATCTCTCCAATATCAGGAAATATGTAAGCATCTTATGCTCTTTCCTGTTCATGCATATTCCAGTTCATTAGGCAAACTACTGACTTCATGTTGGCAATAACAATTAGGTTGATGACAGGGTAAACGGCTATCTTTTCCCTAAGGAGAATATTAGTGTTCTGACACAGATCATATTGCAAACGGTATCAAAAGGAAAATTGTCACCTTTAGTGCAGAATATTGCTTCAATTGGGAGAAGAACTGTTAAAAACTTGATGGTTCAGGAAACTATTGAAGGATATGCCATGCTACTGGAAAATGCTCTGAAGCTTCCATCAGAGGTTACACCTCCTAAGGCTGTTATAGAGCTTCCTTCAAAGTTGAAAGAAGAATGGCAGTGGAATCTATTTGTGGATTTCTTAAATTCTACATTTGAAGACAAGATTTCCAAATTTTTGAACAAGTTAGAGGAGCAGTGGAACCATTCTCAAAGAAAGAAGCTTGGTTCATTAATTGCTATGAATGATTCATTTTCATATGAGATTTGGGAGGAAGAGAGAAAGATGCATATTATCAATATCAAAAGGAAACGAGAGGAACAAGAGGTAAGAAATTGTTCTGGGAAAATAGTATGTTATCCACAAATTCAGTTGAACAATTTCGGCAGTCTTTGTTTAAGTTGTTACTTATTGAAGTTTCATGCTTTTTCAAATATGCTGTAGTTGAAAGAAAGAACTGATCAAACTCATGGCACCTGGGAGGACGTATATCGAAATGCCAAGAGAGCTGATCGTATGAGGAATGACTTGCATGAAAGGGATGAAAGGGAGCTCGAAAGGACTGGTCAACCATTGTGTATTTATGAACCTTATTTTGGTGAAGGAACATGGCCTTTCCTGCACCGAAATTCTCTTTATCGCGGAATTGGATTGGTGAGTTATTGGAAGCATCATATTGGGTTTGTTTTTTTGTTTTATTCCATTTATTGATTTAATTACAATGAAATAAGAATTTGTACAGAAACTTGTTTTTAAACAATATGATACCGATTTCTCCTTTATGAAAGAAATCAAAGATGTAAAAAGAAGAGCATAAACGTGCTGTAATCCCAATTTTGATGAATCTGCATAAAGCAGTGGCACTTTTATCCTGTAGTCTGATTTAAATATATCCAATGGTTGTTGCAGTCCACCAAAGGTCGAAGACCCAGGATGGATGATGTTGATGGACCATCTCGTCTGCAACTTCTTAACGACCCCTACTACCGAGACACTCTTGGTGAATATGGAGCCTTTTTTGCAATTGCTAATCGGATTGACCGTCTACACAGGAATGCCTGGATAGGGTTTCAGTCGTGGAGAGCCACAGCGAGGAAGGTATCGGAATACGACCCCCCCTCCCCATGTGGCCTTGTTTTTTCTTGTTTCTTTATTTCCCTTCAGAAAGCTCTTTTATCTCTGCCTATTAAACACATTTTTTTTCGCTTCTTCTTGTGGATCAATTGGTGAGAATTATGCCATTTGGCTTAGCAACACATCAAACGAAATATATTTATTCTTTTTATTTGTGCTTTTGGCATGAAGTGTCTAATTGTGGGTTGGTAAACAGGCAGCCTTGTCTGAAGTTGCTCAAACGTCATTGTTAGACGCCATTGATAAGCGCAAATATGGTGATGCTCTATACTTTTGGGTTCGGATGGACATGGATCCAAGAAACAGCTTGCAGCGGGACTTTTGGTCATTTTGTGATGCTATAAATGCTGGAAATTGCAGGTAAGAGCTGTAAAGTTTATCTATTATTTCAAAATGCAAGAGCATAGAATTGTACAAAAATACGTAAATATATTTACTGTACTAGCATAATTACTTGCCTCATTTATCATTCCATTGCAGGTTTGCATTCTCCGAGACTCTTAAAAGGATGTACGGCATAAGTCACAAATTGAATTCTTTGCCACCCATGCCTGAAGATGGAGGCACATGGTCTGTCATGCAGAGTTGGGCTTTGCCAACAAAGTCCTTTCTAGAGTTTGTTATGTTTTCAAGGTGATAGGTGTTACAATTAATGGGTTCTCTGCATGAACAGTCTAAACTACGTCGATTTTTTAACTCGAAACATGTCTCATTTGCAGGATGTTTGTGGATGCATTAGATGCACAAATGTATGATGAGCACCATCAAAGCGGTCTCTGTTATCTGAGTTTTTCAAAGGTAACTTGCTTATTTGCGTTGATCTTCTCTTTCTGACCAGATATAAATCAAGTGCTTTATTATTGTTATTAAAATTGATCTGAAACATTCTTTGAGAGATTATATGGCTTCCTTTATATATATATTTTTTCACAAGTTAGCCAATTCTGCAGTATTCAAAGTAGCATTTTTGTTCGACAGGACAAGCATTGTTATTCCCGGGTGCTCGAACTACTTATAAATGTTTGGGCGTATCACAGTGCGCGGCGGATGGTTTACGTGAATCCTGAGAGTGGTGTGATGCAAGAGTACCACAAGTACAAGGATCGGAGGGGTCGCATGTGGGTCAAATGGTTCGCCTTCAACACTTTAAAGGCCATGGACGAGGATTTGGCTGAGGAGGCAGATTCTGACCACCCAAAAAGGCGATGGCTATGGCCGTCAACAGGTGAGGTTGTGTGGCAAGGTGTACTCGAGAGAGAGAGAAACCTACGCAACCGACAGAAAGAGAAAAGGAAGCAAAAAAGCAAGGATAAACAAGAGAGGATGAGGCGTAAACACCATCAGAAGGCATTAGGGAAGTATGTGAAACCCCTTCCAGAAGATATGGCAAATTCCAATTCAACAATAGTAACATCAAATTAAGTTATCCTTGGTAGTAGATTCTAGTCTTGATAATTCTTTAATTTTTATTTTTAATCCTTTTTTTTTGGCTGTTATCCCTTATTCTTGCCGGAATGGATGCATTATTTATGTACATGTGAGTTCCCTTTTTTATTTTGTTTTGTATGTAGCTAAGCTAACGGCATCCTTCTGGTCACTGATGTTCATGAATGGCTTAAATTTTATACTAGTTTTCCTCTTCCCTTCCTTTCTGCCTCAATTTTAAATCCCATGTCATTACCCAACTGAGTTTTGGGATGGTATGTATAATTTAGTGGGTGTCAATAGAGAGCCAAACTAATCTGTAAAAAGCTCAAGTGATGCTGGATTTTCACACAAATGTACATATCGTAAACAACTAATATAATGATAAATAAAGCATCGTTCTCACGAAGAATTGTGTTAAAATTTGTTAAGTATTAAAATTAAAATAATTTAATCTTACCCAAACAATTAGTTATAAGATTGTAAAGTAAAATTAAAATTTGTTAAATTAACAAAGTAAATTAAATAAGGTTTATTTAATCAATGATGAAAGCTTAGGATTACAATTTCTTTTAAAAATTCATTTGAATTTGTTTTACTCTCTTAAT
>JBBYHM010000006.1:1764643-1776115 GCA_038381775.1 Adansonia rubrostipa | reverse complement strand
GAGCAACAAGAAACAACACTTGCGTAGTGTTTCGTTCGCATGAATCCTCATTCCATTCTGGGATTATTTTGGCCAATATAGTGATTCATTAGTTTAGTTGAAAGTTGGCTGTTGAAGGCACTGAATAGCCATTCAACGTCTAATCGTATGAATGGCTATTCAGCTCGTTCGTAATAACAAATTTTTTTTAAAGAAATTATCCCATAATATTTGCGCCTTTTTTTTCTTCACTAGGTATTCTATCTTTTTTGTAAACAATCTCTGGGCAATGGAAATTGAAGGATGTCGAAGTTGTTTTGCCCTAAAAGCCTCTGGTCCTCTTCTTCTATCATGCATTACTTAGCAGAGTTTTCAATTCTTAATTTATCTTTTATAATTTTTTTTATTTATTTTCTTCACCCCTAATCGAGCTGATCACTTTGTAAGTTCTACAATTCAATTCCCTTTCAACCAACAACTATCAAAGACAATCAAAGCATAATCTCAACAATATGCCAATCAAAAAGATGATTAATAACCGAAAATTGATTACTAAATCACAAGTTCTTTCTGCTAGGGTTTTCAGGTTAGGTGTTTTAAAGGGGGCTTGGGGGCTCGAAATTAGGCGAAAAGAAAAAGGAGAGGATGAGGAAAAACATATGAAGAACAGGTAGACTTTGGAGCAGCAGCCAACGGCGAAATGGAGGTGAAGCTCTCGATTTATTTTTGTGGATCTACGCTTTTATGGTGATTTCTATAAAAAAAACCAACTAGAAAAATGGAAAGAGGAGATTGAGAGGAAGATTTGGATGAAGTTTGGAAATTTTTTGGGTAAGACGGCGGTGGTGGGCAGCGAGGACAACGGTGATCGACAGTGGTTTTTGGTTCTGGGTTAAATGTGAAGAAGGAGAGATGAATATTGCAGAGAGAGAAGGGAGGTTTTAATAACCTTATTTTAAAAATATTTTTATAAATATTATTTTAAAATGAAAAATGAAAGTAAATAATAGAAAAGTAAAAAATATATAAAAATTATTAATTTTTATTTTTATTATAAAAATTTTATATTTTATTATTTCAATATAATTCCAAAGAGATTAATAGGTATAATTTTAGTTTTTAAATAAAAATATTATTATTTAAGGATACAATAATCTTTTTTTATTTATTCCTTAACTTTATTTTAAACAATCAAATAAAATAATAATATTTTTTATTTTATTTAATAAATTAAATTATATAATATTTATTTTTATTTTATTTTATTATCATTAAATAATTATTTTACTCTCTTACTATTTTATTATAACAAATCCAACATGCCGTTGAATTCTCCCTCATGGACTTAGAACTTTCAAAATGACCGCCTAACTCTCTTTTCCTATAAATATAGGCATTTTATTCGGTTGTTTGCTATCCAGACCAACCTCGGCTTTCACTGATTAATTCCCATAACACAAAAATACTCGTTTATCATCACTGTTTGTCCCCACCCACCCCCCCCCCCACTCCAATTGTTTCAAACTTAGAAGCTTACAATATAGGAGGAGCACAAATGGAGTTTACAAGGAAGAATGGACAACTTTTGTCAAGGATAGCCACTAATGACAGACATGGGGAGAATTCACCTTATTTTGATGGGTGGAAAGCGTACGACAGCAACCCTTTTCACCCCACTCAGAATCCTGATGGGGTCATCCAAATGGGACTAGCCGAGAATCAGGTTGGTTCCAACTTTCATGACTTCAGCTTTTTCTTTTTCTTTGGGGGCCACCCTGGATTTCACAGCAATGATCGCATGCAAACTAATTACCAATTTTCTTCTTCTTCTTCTTCTTCGTCTTCTTCTTCCCTATCTTTGTTGTTGTTTTTTTTTTCCAGCTTTGTTTTGATTTGATCAAGAAGTGGATCCTGGAAAACCCTGATGCGTCCATTTGCACTGTTGAAGGAGTCGATAAGTTCAAAGATATTGCCATCTATCAGGATTACCACGGCCTGAAGGAGTTTAGAGAGGTATGAAAAATTGAACAATACTCCAACATTTATTTATTTATTATTACTTGTAATTAACGCAGTGAAGAACAAATAATGGCGGCATATCTTGATCAATTATTACTTCTTCTTCTTCTTCTTCTTCTTCAGGCTGTGGCAAAGTTTATGGGAAGAGTAGGTGGAGACAGGGTCACATTTGATCCGAGCCGTATAGTTATGAGCGGCGGAGCTACCGGTGCTAACGAGACTGTCATGTTTTGCTTGGCCGATCCAGGCGACGCTTTTCTTGTTCCTTCACCTTATTATGCTGGGTAGCTGATCTTTCTTTTTCTTTCTTTCATTTTTTTTTTTTTTGATTTATTAAATTCTTATTTTCATTTAGTTTAATTTGTCAAAGGCATGGCCCTTTTAGAACATTGCAGTCTGAACTGGTTATTTTCTTTTGCTTAGTAAAAGTTCAAGTGCCCTACATATTCTCACCGTAAATATAATGCTAGTGTGATTGGAGGCAATTTCCATATAATAGAATTTGGTTTTCAAAGTCAACATCTACATAACAAAGTGGTTTGATAATAATTTTATTCAATAAGTTAGTTCAATCTGGCGTGATTTAAAAAAAAATTAATTAAGAAATTTGAAGTATATGTTACAGATATGAACATGAATGTTGCATTAGTATAAAACATAGTATAAAGTAAATTGGACTGTTGCCATTGACATATGACTTGCAGAAAATTCTGAAAGAAGACCTTTAGTTTGACTCTAATTCCTTAAAAATTCAACTAAAATTTAGGATATAGGTAGCCATCTGTTTGGACAATTTCCAATGTTCTCCATAAATTTCCTGCTTTACAAAGAGTGTTAAAAACTTAATTCTCCTCTTAATTTCCAAATTTAGTCTTTTTTTTTTTTTGAAATTTAAAACTATGCAGATTTGCTCGGGACCTAAGATGGCGCACTGGGTTGGAAATAGTTCCAGTTGACTGCAAAAGCTCAAATAATTTTCAGCTAACACGAGCAGCCCTGGAAGAAGCCTATGAAAAAGCTCAAAGGTCTAACATGCATGTCAAAGGCGTGATCATAGCGAACCCTTCGAACCCTTTGGGCACAGTCCTGGACAAAGAGACAATGAGAAGCTTGGTCAGCTTCATAAACGAAAAGAACATCCACCTTGTCTGCGATGAAATATATGCAGCCACTGTCTTCAGCTCTCCCAGATTCGTTAGCATTGCCGAGATTATACAAGATATGGATTGCAACCGTGATCTCATTCACATCGTTTACAGCTTATCCAAGGACATGGGATTTCCTGGATTTCGGGTCGGGATCGTTTACTCCTTCAATGACGTTGTTGTTAATTGTGCCCGCAAGATGTCAAGTTTCGGATTAGTCTCTTCTCAGACTCAATTTTTGCTTGCCTCAATGCTTTCTGACGAGGAATTTGTTGGGAGTTTCCTGAGGGAGAGTTCACAGAGGTTAGCCAAACGGCACCATGTTTTCACCAAGGGACTCGAGCAAGTTGGCATTTCTAGTTTAAAAAGCAATGCGGGTTTATTTTTCTGGATGGACATGCGACCACTCCTCAAAGAACAAACTCTCAAGGGCGAAATAGAACTGTGGCGTGTGATTATCAATAAAGTGAAACTCAACGTTTCGCCAGGTTCTTCTTTCCAATGCTTGGAACCTGGCTGGTTCAGGGTCTGCTTCGCAAACATGGATGACGAGACTGTCAAGGTCGCACTAGACAGAATCCGAGAATTTGTGCTTCAAGTTAAAGAACAAGATCACGAACCTGCAGCAGACAAGTCTAAACGTCGGCAAAAGCAAAATCTTCACATCAGCTTCTCATCGTCTAGGTTATACGACGAAAGTCTCATTTCTCCACGCATGATTTCCCCTCACTCCCCAATTCCTCACTCACCACTGGTTCGAGCCAGGACTTAAAAACCAGTAATTACGACACATGCAGCATTATTTCATCTCTAATAATCTTTATGGTTCATCAGAAAAGCTCAATATTTTTAGGAAATTGATATGTCTCAGATTAATTTAGTTACCATATGCTAGTCAGACTTCTATTTGCTTGAATAGTTAATACCAGGCATTTAAATCACTGGTAATTTCATTCTCTTCTTAATACTAATCTTTTTCTTTTTCATTTTTCCCACATTAAAGCCTATGCTGTAAGCATTATTTTTGTGGGAGATCAATATGTACTGTAGTAATCGTAAAGGTTGCAAAACTAGGAGCCTTAATTTGTACCATGATGTGTGATTATTGTAACAACTATAATAAATGTGATTTGGCTTCTAATTATTTTATGAATTCAATTATGTGGCATGCATCTAAAGCTCGAAGGGGTTATCGATTTTTGTTTTCTTTTTTTTTTTTTTTTAGTTTTAAAGAAGTTAAAACTTAAAAATTTAAAAATAAAATTGTAAATATTAAAATAAAAATTCCTAATAAATCATTTAAATTAAATTCTAATTCATGAATACGCTTTATTTAATTTAATTGGTCACCCCTTAAATTTGCTATGGGGATGCAAACATATAAATAAAAACAGTGCAAACAAACAATCATGGCTTGGAACATGACTTGATCATAATGAATTAAAAAATATATATTTTTGTATACTCGATTTGTCCCAACGACACTATGAAAATCTGAGAAGTTTTCAACTGATATCCAGAAGCCAAATATTCCACGGCTTACTGAAGTAGGTATACTGTTAACCTACGAACCAATTCATTCCAAAAAAAAAATACCTTCAAAAATATGGCTTTAAGGAAATATTTTGGACAATCTAAGCTTTCTTCTCTTGATTTAGGTTGGCTGATGTTGACAAATTAGGAATTATCTAAGATTAACAGAAACCCAATCCGTGTTAGAATTAATAATTCAAGTAATTTTTGTATTATAATCATGTTTAAATTATTATATATTTATTAATAATATATAATAATTTAACATTTTATTAATTAATAGTATATAGATTTTGTCATGTTAGTATGTACATATCGACTTCATACTATATTTTATTGTTTTTAATTATTTTTTTCTTGTTATATTTGTTTAGTGTATAGTTATTTGTGTTTTTAGTTCGGGTTGTTATCAAGGATAAGTTCTATAGTTAGTGGAGAACAACCTAATTATCGATTATACTACCGTCTTCTTGATTTTTCTTTTAGCAATTTTCTTCATCTTTCTCAAATATCTGGCTATTTAAATATCGAAATGTATTCCAAAAATCCAACTTCAACGTTTATCTTTCTGTTAGAGATCTGCTAACACTCAATTCTCCAACCCCGTCAAAATCTCAACAATCTTCCGACTTAATTAACTTTACTAATGGTTCCTTATTATTAAGAACTAACTAATTAATATCAGCGTCAATTGCATGCTCTGTTTACTTGAACGATTAGAACTGGTTTGAATCATTGCAAAAACAGACGACACGTATATAAATATAGGTCCGAGCATGAAACCCTGTTATATATATATATATATATATCGGTGCAACAGCAGGTCAATTTTTTCAACCAAATTACTGTGGTGGTGGCAGATGGCAATTGGAACCACGTTTTGGGTTGAATCTGCACGAACATAGAAACTTAAAACTGAAGTCATTTCTTCAACCAGATGAGACATCCTGCCCCCACCGGGAGCAATATGTTTGCACCCAATTCTGCAGTTGATTGCCCCTTCAAGCTATCTCTTCAATAAATGACACCAATTTTTCTTTTTTTTTTTCTATGAATATATACATATATATCTCAGTACCATAGTTCAGGATCAAATTTTGGCTTTTGTTTAGCTCAATCGAACATTAACTTGCGTAAAGCTTCTGTTTGCCGTCCAAGGCTTTCCTCATGGCTAGTGCTTTCGAGCTTCATTTATCCTCCAGAATAATTAAGAGTATGTATATATTCAATATTATTATCCGAAGAAAAGTTGGAATTAAGGATAAGGGGATATGTCACCTAGCATGTAGGAATTATTGTAAAGTTATAGTATACATTGCCTTAGTTTGCCATCAAAGGGACTGATACTGATACTAGTAATTGCTAAAAACCTCTTTTCAAGTTAATTAGAAGCAATTTAAATCTGACTGCCTGCAATTACCTACAATATTTTAGCTATAATTTGAATCCCACAAACCTACTTTCTGTGTAAGATCTAATCGAGTCTAATGTCTTCGAAAAACTTCGATTTTTGCACCCTTCATGATGCACTGATTTTTAAGGAAAGCTATGTCCTTGCAAAAGGTATGTTGAACTTCTGTCGTACCCTCCGTGATGTAAGAAACCAATTCTACGTCATTCAATCATAGATTGCTTGGTAATGTGAAAGACTAAGCTGCAACTCTCCTAGTCCATATGTAGACACCCAACAAAAGTAGAAAATATGTAAAGCTAGCGACTAACCTGTAGCCTCCCAACCAATAATATTATTAGCCTCGTCACAATCTCTGAGCACCTATATCGTTGTTTTCCTCCACATTCCCACACATTATTAGCAAGATAAGAATGTGAATTATTGAAGTGGAGAGTGCTAAAAAAATTTGATATATTTTCGACAAAATGAAGTCAAAAGAAGCAGGCAAGCAATGCAGGCATGCGAGTTGATTTTAAATGTTAAACGGATTGACCACCTGACCTTACAACAGACGTCCTCTTGACAAAGAAAAGCATGTTCTGGATTGGTTTTTTCATTCTGCACGTCTCTACTACCTCTCCAACAATGCTGGGCTAGGTCTCTTCACGTTTCCTTTGCCAACCCTTAGCAGCCTAGTGTTTTTTGAAAATCCTTACCTCACCTTAATTGATTACTATCAGTGTGTGTGTCTATATATATCATGCGTTTTACAAATGTGATCATACTCGCATATAAGAATCATGACCAACAAATATTTATAGTGGTATAAATCTTCTTAATTTTAATTATGACATAGAAAAGAGAGATTTTCTTTACATATCTTAAAAGGATAACTATCAAATATAAAATATCTACAAGTAGGATTTGTGAGATGATAAATGTCCTTTAAACTATTTTTAAAGAAAATAAAAAAATTAATGAGACATGCATCATCTCACTAATCCATATTTAAATATAAATGATAAATTTATCCTCATATAATAATGTGTCTGACTTTCTTACAAACATACATACATACATACACACACACACATATATATATATATATATATATATAAGAAACTTATTTTTCATGATGTTTCAATAGGTATGTCAAAGTGATTTTAAAATGGAACTGAACTTTAACTTGTTCATTTTTATGGCTTTAATTATCCTTTTAAAATGCTTTTCAATAATATTCGTGAGTAATTTATATTTTTGATCAATTTTTTCAGAGTACTAAAAAAAAGTCGTATAATTTAGAGGTTAACAATTTAATTTCTACTAGAAAAAATTATTTATTTGTTCATGTTTTAGAAAATCAAATTTCCAAGATTAATCCAAAATTTCTGCAAGTTCTATCACGCTTGTCATGTGCGGTTTAAATAAGTTCATTGAACATACTTAGGTGAAAACAGGATAAAGTTCCTGAGGTGGTTTAATTTAGACACAATTGCGTTTGTTGGCCAATGGATAATATATTGGTCACAATCTGACAAGATGGATTAAGCTGGAAAAGAAGACACAAAAAAGAAAAAAAAACAGTTTGCGTAAAGCATTTTTTTTTATGGTGAAGAATCTTGCTAAAAATTTTGCCACAGAATTCATATTTTTTACGTTTCCGATAATTTTGAAAATGATACGAATGCAATTCATTTAATAAACAAAAAAATAGTTTAATAAGTACGATACAATATGTTTTAAAACGATTAACATGATATATTTAATTTAACTCGTATTGGTTAATTATTCAAAAACATGATGATGAATATGCACATGCCTAAGAGAGGTCACCTAATACTTATCAAAAAGAAATAATAAACTTAGGGGAAAAGAAAAAGGAAACACCTTAGTCGTATGCATGTTCAATTTTAATACATGAATACTGTAGGTCCACCCATGGCGTGGTCTTCATGTGGAATATTGCATTATAACAGTCATGTTATTATTGTTTTTTCTTGTTCTGCTAAATTAATTAATTCAAAGAGTTGATTCACTTAATTTGAATAGAATTAGGGTTGTTACTAGATAACAAATATAGTGATAGAAGAACTGGAGATTTCAAACATCAAACTTGAAAATTCAAGGGGGAATGATTTTTTTTTTTTTTTTTTTGGAAAAGAATAAAGAAAAGTATGCTTCTACAGATGGAAAATTACAACACATGATGTTAAAATGAGCCAACCTCCAGGTTTCCAGCTATTAATGGCTAAACTCTGAAAATAGAGAAAGAGAGAGAATGAGAAACCTGGAAATGAATAATGATTATTACTTGAATGAACCGACCAATGCATTGGGATTTTGGGATCATCAAGTTTCACGTAAGAGACTTTTGTTCTAGATAGATTGATAAAGGCCCGCAAATCATGAATTTGATAAAGGCCGCAAATCATGAATTTGTAACACATAGAAAGGGCAATCTTCAAATTTCATTATAATACGATTATATAAATATTATATATATATATATATATATATAAAGTAATGAAAATTTGATTTCATGTCTTATTTAAGACACGACATATGAAATAATTTTATGCATGGGTTAAACTCACAATTTCATCTGTAATTTATATGGTTTTGTTAAAACATGTGAGCTAATTTTGTTGCTTTTCGGCTGCCATTCCCTCCCTCCCCAACAACATCAGCAAACAGAAAAATGTACCCTAAACGAATAAGATCAATTGACTGATTGATTGGCACTACATTGATATTCAAACAGATTCAAATTCAATGGTAAAATTTTGATTTTGCTTGGGGTGGAGGGCAAGAGGAAGATTCAAAAAGAGCACGGTTTGCAGTAAAAGATGAGACTAGTATGTATACATTCCAAAATTTCATTTATTCAGTCTAGTTTTTACAGTTTACACAACACATTAAGTATACAGGAAAAAAAAAGGACATAATGAGGCGTCACCATCTGTGTACAAAGGAGTTATCTTCTTTGGCTTTACTCCTATTTTCATTGATGACATTCAAATCAAGTCCATCACCGGTTTTCCCCTAGCGTTAGTCAAAAAATAACGCAAGAATTTGGATTCTCTTCCATGTTTTGAACACGGTAATAAGAGGTCGTGTTAGGGTTACATGCTTTGTTAGGCCTTGACAAGAACAGGCTATGGCGGTGGCCGTGACCGCGGCTCCTCTTCCTTCTTGGGCTCTTCTTTCTTTTGTTCCTTCTCTTTCTTGGGTTCTTCCTTCTTGTCTGGTTGTTTTACTGGCCCTACTGATTCTATCTCAGTTGGCCAGTACTTGCGTAATTTGCCTACCACGTTTTATAGGATCAACTGTTCCAATCACTGTTAATTGGTTTGCCTTCATATCCGTAGCAATGGATATGGAATCAATTCTTATGAAATTTGCAAACCAGAACACAAGTTTATCAAAAAGGAAAAATCGTTCCCTTTCGAAGCCCAGCACAAAAGAATAAGGATGTCACTAAATTAAACCTGGACGAAGGCAGCTCATTAGACTAAAATAAATCTATTTTTATTGTTCATAAATATTAAATTTAAACTTAAATAAAACATTTTTGATTAATTAAATAGTATTTTAGCATAGCTCGAACTTGAAGATTAGTGTCCAGACTCAATTGGAACTGGGCTGGATCTATCGCATCGAGGCAAGCCAATCTTTTTCCTCGTAAAGCTCAATCATTTCAATATGCTTCCATTTAGATGCAAATCTCAGAAATTGAAAACATATTACTCTCTTGCAGGAAGAAAATTGTTGTCATAAAGATCCACAAGTCATTGGCAAAAGAGAAACTTAACAAGAGACAATCGAAAGCAAACTTCTAAACCATACAAACATATTAAGCAGCACCATCGTTTTCTGTGTTCAATATATAAAAAAAAAAAACATTTGGACAGCCATCGAGTAAATACTTTACGATAAATCTTTGCTAAAATCTTTGCTTGTATAGGAATTACTTTATGCAGATTGCAGCGGCTCATCACCCAAATTTGAGTAAATTTTCGTTCAAATTATAATCTGAACGTGAACAAAAATCAAATTACTTATTCATTTCGATACTTTGTCGATGCTTGGAACATCAAATAAGATGACAAAACTAAAGGTGCTGGAAATTCAAGAAAGAAAATTGTCATAGTCCCAAAAGAAGTTGAGCGGCATCTTACTATGATATTCTCCAAAGTATGAAACCTATTGTCTCCTTAAAGCTATATATTTCTAAACAAGTCATCAAAATAATGAATTTTTAACCGAAAGATACTATACAAAAGTGATTTTTTTTAGTTCTTAGGGATCTCTATTAAACAAGAATCAGAATCCCATCAAGAACAAAGTCATAAGATCCCCTACAAAGCCCAAGACAAAAAAAGGAAGGGAAACAATTAAAAGCGCATAAAAAAAAATCAGAGAACCCAATAAAGAAAAACACATAATCTGGTCATTAGAAAAAAAAAAAAATGTAAAGACATCCCAAAGCCCGAAGCAGATCTTCATTTGTGTTGGTGGCAGTATTTTAACAATTTAACAATTTGATAATATATTAAAAGAAATACAAAAAAAAATAAAAATTGAACATTGCATTATTTTTTAAATTTAATAAAAAATTATTATTAGATAGTAGAATTTTTTAATTTCATAAATTGATTAAAAAATTATTATATATCTTTATTATATATTTAAAAATTAAAAAATAAATAAAATATTTTATGATTTTTAATTTTATTTATAAAATTAAAAAAATTTCATAATTAGTATACTAATAGTTATGTTTAATAAAATAATATATTAAATGAAACCCTTATAAACAGCTCACATTCTTGATTTAACTTTTTTAATAGATTTAATGATATTAAAAACAATTGCATAAATATAATAAGCAAAAATTAAAATATATTATGATATCAGATAAATAACTTAAAAATTATATAATACTAGAATCATGCCCGCGCTTCGCTGCGGGATAAATAAGAATGTTTTTATTAAGGTGAGATTAGTTTGTAAGTTGAAAAAATAATTATACAACAATATTTATATACTCAAGAAATGATAGATATAAAACTAAAATCATTTTTTTTTGGGTTATGAACTTATAGTCACGCTTTTCATCATGGTCATGTGTCTATGTGAATGTAGGATTGTAAAATAATAGAGGTAGAGAAATAAATAAACTAACTTTGAAAAATAACTGATATTATTATCGTAATTGCATTTAAACAACGAAAATAATCTTAAAATACAACAATAATAATACCAATGCGAACAATATATATATATATATATTACAGGTTTGGCTTACACGTTTGTTAGGCTTTCCTGCCGCAAATCTTATTGTTAGATATGTTAATTTCTCATGTTGTTTTGCTAAATATAAAGGGATATTATATATATATA
>JBBYHM010000006.1:1682511-1693635 GCA_038381775.1 Adansonia rubrostipa | reverse complement strand
TATTCCTAGTCTCCTAGACGGCAAAGTTAAGGGATGTATTGCTAATGGGCATGGGTTGATACAAGTTGCAATGGGGCAGCTGTAAACTCGTTGATGAGCTTGGACCTATGTTGCTAATGGACACAAACAGTTGTCCACAAAGGAGCATATTAGGAAGCCATATATGTTCTCTTGAGCTGAGCCGACTACATTAGCATACACAAACGTTCATTGAACCTAAATTCAATTTTGTATCGGTTAATTTCGATTTAGTTAGTTCTATGTTTTATTCATATTTTGATTGATTTAAATAGTTTTTTTAAATTTATTTAATTTATTTTAAAAATTTTAAAATCGTATTGACCCATCAAATAGGGTAAAGGTAAAAATAGAAAAGATATCAGCAGGGATACGATATAACATGATGTGGTATGGTATGGTACGGCCAGCAATTTGGCACACCAAGGGCACGCACAAACCACATGAACACCGGTATTGGAAGTCGCACGGACACGAGACTTCGATGCATTTTGCATTGTATTTGTTTTTCTTCACCACACTTTCACTTAATCGTCCGGACACGTATGAACACCTTCTTTCTTTTTTTTTTTCCTTCAGCAAATTTAGGGGACATATATTCCATCTCAAATTGAGATTCAAATACAAATATTGAAAGTAATGCATACATACATTATGATAAATGGTAAGTGAATTAAAATATAAAAAGAAGTAAACATAATTTAATATAGTAAATTTAAATCAAATTAAATAAAAACTAATTATATGCATAAAACATGCATTTATTTAAAATCGTACACATGTCAAAATCAACCGCCGGAGTTGGAATATTTTTGACAAAAACTTTGATTTTTATATATTCATATAAGATACATATATTCAATCACGTTCATTGATTTTTCTTCTTCTTTTTATTTGTTCCATAATACATTATTGAAAAGGTTTCTTTTGCATCCTAACTTCCCCACCAAAAAGATGTAAGGAGTTTTTGAATTTATTTGTTTGATAATCACATTTATTTAATTAAAATGGAATATTTTTTAAACCTATATTTCATAAAAAAATAAAATTATTCCATGATAAAATAAAACAAATATATAGAAAAAAAATGAAAAAAGAATTAAACTATTTGAAAAAGGTCCAAAAAATGTAGAAACAAAACATTCTCGAATGTGTCAATATTGAAGAAAATTTAAATTAAGATAATATAGTATGATAAATTCACATACCACTTAAGAAAAAAAAATTCAAAGTTTATAATTTAAATTAATATCTTCTGCAAAAATATGGAAAGAAATTAATCTTTTATATATCACATCTACATAAAAGGCAAAGATTTTGATTTTTAAATATTTATATAATTTTCTTGGCTGGTTGTGTTTCCAATCATATATATATATATATATATATATATATATATGTATGCATATATATAATAAGTTGTTATTCATTAGCTAATTATGAAATTACTTTTGTTGCATGAAGCTTGCAATTGGAGGGACGTAGATTCATCCATGTGCCTAAGAGTTGACTTTTGAGAGCAGCTTCAGCTTGCTCTTCCCTACCCCCTGATTTTTGCCACACGAATTTTTTTTGCTTAAAAAAAAAAATTCCAATCTTATTGACAATTCCAAGACGTGAATCATGCGTTTTTTTCCTTATAAAAAATATATAAATATCATTTTAGGAAAATTCTTTTCCTTATTTTTCAAATTCCCTAATTATAAGGTATAATCTGGATTAATTATTTAATTATAAATATATTCTTCCTATATATATATATATATATATATATATATCATCATTCCACTTCTCCTCAGAGATTCTCTCAACAAAAACTAAACCCTCTCCTTCTCTCAAAAACTACTAAGTAAAGTATAATCGAGAAATTAATGGATTCCAGGTTGGTAAGGGCAGCAATAAGGCAGCTCTTGACTGTCATCTTTCTGGGGATTTGTATGATGTGGATCATGGTACCAACAAACACTTACAGGCAACAATGGAGGCCTAGCATCACCAAGAAGGTTCTTTCGACCTATTTTGGAACACAAGGTAATTTGGATAATGATATATCTAACCAACGTGTTTGATCCATTTTCATAACAAGCAGTTAAGTTCCGATGTTTATTTTACAGGTTACAATATGCTGGTTTGGACTTTCCCTGTCCTCTTCGTTGCTACTTTGGGCTGTTTGCACCTTCACTTGGGAAATAACTTGAATCAAAACGTTTTAAAAAGGTTAGAACAAACATTTCCAGTTTATTTACATATAAGTTAAACATGAGATCAAAAAACCCAGTTTTAATGGCTATTTCTTTCTTGGATTCTGATGAACAGCAATGACAAAAAACATCGGCTGGCGTTATGGACGAGGCCTGTTTTAGTGAAGGGTCCCTTGGGGATTGTTTCGGGGATAGAGTTAGCCTTCTTGTTCACGTTTATCGCACTCCTGGTTTGGTCACTGGGAACTTATTTACGCAACGGGTTATCAACCATCACTCCAAAAGTAGCAGCAGATAATGAGGTCAAAGTGTAAGAACATATTAATCAATTGATTAAGAAGACAAACTTTAATATTAAAACCATTTCGAACATTTTAATGTATATAGGTTTTGTTCATTTTGGCAGATGGCAAATGAAGTTATCCGATGCAGCATTGTGGATAGGGCTTGTTGGGAACATATGTTTAGCGTTTTTGTTCTACCCAGTGTCTCGGGGCTCGTCGGTGCTGCCGCTGTTCGGTCTAACCTCGGAGGCCAGCATCAAGTATCACATATGGCTGGGACACATGACCATGGTTCTTTTCACGACTCACGGCATTTGCTTCATCATTTCTTGGGCAGTTACAGGCCAGATATCCGAGGTAATTAATGTTCTTTATGGCCTACTAACTATGCAATATTTGAAAGGGGAATCAGCTTATTTTTTTCCCTTTTTAGCCTCTCATCATTGTCTTAAAATTGCACGTAAGACTGATGAAAGGGTTTAAGAAATTTGTTATGAAAGTGAAGAAAGCAGATAAACCCATATGGGAGGAAACAGAAGAATATGACATAAATCAAACTCAAAGCGTTTAAGTCTAAAATACTAATCCCAAGTCCGTAATTCTTTTACTTATTATTAAATTGGGATGTCTTTTTATATATATAAAAGTCTTGTTTTTGTAAAAGCAATGGGACTGGTCCATATTACAAAGAAGAAGAACCATAAATTATGGTTGTCCTTATCAAAGGAAAGTTTGAGATTGTTGGTTGGCAAAAGAAAGAGTTTAGTTTAGTTTAGTTTCAATTTGGTCATTCAGTTGTGGCATCATTTCTTGGTGATTCTTTACCCTATGCGAATGACACCTGTTTTCCCATGCACAAACGTCATTGGTGCAATAACTGGCAAAAGTCCAAAAAATTGTAGGGGTTTGGATACTGTGAAGGGGTTTTGACTTGTGGATTTAGGGCTCATTTGGAATTTAAATTAGACGTGTAGGGTTAACCCAGAAGATAAAATGGTCCTGACCCATTTGTCAACTATGGGAACATTTAACATCGATGGCGTTTCTGACCAAAAAAAAAAAAGAGGAAAAAGTAGAAAAAGATGTTTCTATTGCTTTTCCGTATGTATGGCTTAGGCTTAGAACTTATATAGTGGAGCACCAAAAACCACTAGGCTCTTTTTCTGCCCTTTCAAAGATGGATAGGTACTTACCCAACAATTACTCCGCATGGGTTTCTAGGTTCAGATCATATTTTAAAAAAATTTTAAAATTTTTATTTAAGTTTATTTTTGATTGATTCGATTTAATAGAAATATCTATTAATCAAGTTAGATAATAATTTGAAAACATTTTAAATTTTATTTAATCTTGAATTCGATCTAGCTTGATCCGTTCAAATTACCTATATTTATTATTTTTAATTAATAAAAATTTAAAAAATATTTTATATTAACATTTATATTTTTAAATAAAATTTTAATTATTAAATATTAATTTGAGTTGAGTCAACCCCGATTAACAAAAGATATATGTAAAGCTTGACCCTAGCTTGCCGAGCAAATTATTGGGCCCATAAAAGCGGTAAGTTTTTTAAATCTACAAACAGAGTTAAAACATTATCACTTGTTTTGACTCTTAAGTGTATATTTACAAAAATTTTAACTAAGTAAATAGGATATGTGATAATTTTTTCCTTTTGTTGGATTAAAAAACTCCAATATTAATGTATCTAGTAATAATCCATAAATATGTTATATCCAATAAATTTAAGATTTAGATTTTAATATTTATAATTTTTTTTCTTTCTTTATGACTAGATCAAACCTTGAACAAGAATTTTATAAATTTAGATCAAACCTCCTCAACCCACATTAATTTTTTTGAAAAAATATTTTTTATTTAAATTTAATTATAAAAATATATAAATATTAACATAAAAATAATTTTTAATATCTTAATTTTTTTAAAATAATAAAATAAATATAAAAAATTTAAAACCGTAGATCAACGCAGCCCATGTACAAATTTAATTGCGACATCCTTGGCACTAGAAAAGAATCGAATACTTCAAGGTCAAATTGATTGTAAAAAGATAGGAAGAAAAAAGTATACTGTAAAAGTATACACCAAGTTAGAAGCATTACTATTAGCTATAAAATTATACTACTTTTCATATTATCCACTCCTTGTGTCTTGTAAATCACTAAATCTTCAAAATTTAATAACCAAAATGTTGATGTCAATATTTCAGATGATAAAATGGAGTTATTCCGACGTTTCAAATGTGGCTGGAGAGATATCATTGCTTGGTGGCCTCGTCTTGTGGGCAGCAACCTTCCCTCAAATCAGGCGAAGAACCTTCGAGCTTTTCTTTTATACCCATTACCTCTACATCATCTTCGTATTGTTCTTCATCCTCCATGTGGGCATTGGTTACTCCTTCATTATGCTTCCTGGATTTTACCTTTTCATGATTGATCGTTACCTCAGATTCTTGCAATCTCGAAGTCGTGTTCGTTTGCTTTCTGCTCGAGTTTTACCCTGTAATACTCTCGAGCTTAATTTCGCCAAAAGCCCTGGTAATGATCAAGTCAACCACTTAGATAGTTCTTTGTTTTAAGTTTAACCCTTTTTTTGGCCCGACATGATTTTGCTAATATCTTTGTTTAAAACTAGGTTTGAGCTATAATCCGACAAGTATTATGTTCGTGAATGTGCCTAGCATTTCTAAGCTGCAATGGCATCCATTTACAGTTAGTTCAAATAGTAAATTGGAGCCCGACAAACTGAGTGTGATCATTAAAAGTGAAGGAAGTTGGTCGACCAAGCTCTACCAGATGCTTTCATCTCCTCCTTCTATTGAACGTCTTGAAGTTTCCATTGAAGGACCTTATGGACCTGCATCAAATCATTTCCTAAGGTTTTGCAAACAAGAAACAAATCAAGCCCCCTTGTTTTTTCCACTAGTTTTGCAGTTTATTATAATTCTAACCGTGCCAAATATATATATATTTTTTTCAGGCATGAAACGATTGTAATGGTGAGTGGAGGCAGTGGAATTACACCTTTTATTTCCATAATCCGAGAACTCATTTTCACGAGCAAACAATCTCAATGCAAGACGCCAGATATGATCCTAATTGCTGTATTCAAGAGTTCTTTGGATCTCGCTATGCTAGACCTCCTGCTACCTATGATTGGTTCTCCATCTGAACTTTCTAACCTGAAGCTTCAGATTGCAGCTTACGTAACAAGGGAGAAAGAACCCACAATTGACAACTCAAAACGAGTTCGTTCCGTATGGTTCAAGCCCCTTCCAACAGATAAACCTATGGCTGCCATTTTAGGCCCCAACAGCTGGCTCTGGCTTGGTTCTATAATATCATCTTCATTCATCATTTTCCTTATCTTAATTGGCATCATCACTCGCTACTATATTTACCCAATTGATCACAACAACAATGAATTCTCGACATCCATAAAAGCTGTGTTGAATATTTTGGTTATATGTTTCACCATAGCTGCAACGGCCAGTGCAGCATTTTTTTGGAACAAGAGACGGTATCAAAGGGAAGCAAAGCAGGTGCAAAACATGGAAGGGCAAACCCCCGAAGGATCACCGAACTCGATGCCTTGTAATGCTGATAGAGAATTGGAAAGCCTCCCTTACCAGTCTCTTGCAGAAGCTACCAGAATTCACTACGGAGAGAGACCTGACTTAAAGAGTAAGTTGTTGCGAATATTTGTCTAATGCCTTAAACTAATGTGCCTATTTGGCAGCCAGTAGAACGCACAGAATCTATGTATTTTGTCATTGTTTCATTTCACACTGAAACTTTGTTTTGATGGTTTGGGTGCAGGAATGCTATTTGAATGTAAAGGATCAAGCGTTGGGGTTCTGGTTTGCGGTCCAAAGAAATTGAGACACGATGTTGCGGCAATATGTTCATCGGGTCTGGCAGATAATTTGCATTTTGAGTCTATCAGTTTCAGCTGGTGATTACTATTTAGAAACCTGAAAAGTGTGCAGTGACGGAATGGATTAGTCTTGGGGAAGGATTTGTTGTGGTTGTATTTATGTTATTTGGCACTCGTCTTTTGTTCCAAGACTTTGGATTTCCTTTTAGCTCGTAAATGGTCGGTCACGCTGGATCTTCCGTGCAAATTTCTTGTTACGTAGAGTATGGGAATGGTATGGGTTCCTAAATTATTAAGTTGTCTTAATAAAATAAATAAACTCTTCAAACTTTTATATTTCCCCTTTGAATGGTTAGGATTTAAACTTCTGAAAACTGTGGAGTACAATGATCAAGAATTTAGGGATATTTGAGAAACTGGCGTATATTAACCTTTTTCTTTCAGGTTAGGAACCATTTTTACTTATCTCCGCTTTTTTTTTTTTAAATATCCATAATCAGTAATTATGTAGACATTCAAATATGATATATTATTTTTATTTTTTATTTTTTTTGAAATATTCATAAGCATCGTTCATCTCGGATGCATATTGAAATACGAAAATGAAGTTATAACTTTTCAAAAATCTTTCAAATAAAAAAATTAAAAATAAAATATATTTATGCTAACCATCCATATTCGACGTATCCAAATTCAAGTAACATAGATTTTCACTTATCCGAAAAAATAACTCTCTATATCTATCCTGAAATTTTAAACCCAAGAAATCTGACAATGGAATGGAACGCACTAAAATTTGTCAGAAATATCGTAATAAAGTTCTAAGATGTTTTGTCTTAAACACAAAAACATGAAAATTTCAAGCTGTTTATTCCAATAATTTTTTATTTATTTATATTCAACATTTACACTGTCAGAAAGCACTTTATACAGAATGCGATGAAAAGCAGATTTTTAAGGGGAAAAAACACCTCTGGCAGCTGGGCATGAATCCCTAAAAAGGTTAATCTCTACATCTACAAAGAAACAATTTTTTGATTCTAATATAATACAAGGTTTGACTGTAGATCAAAGGCCTAATCATTCCCAAGGCTTTGATTTTCATTGGTGGCCTTCTGGCTCGGTTGAACGAACAAACGATACATGCTTTAAAGAAATTTGTTACTCGGGTGGAAACAGGCATTACCCACCAGAAATATATACATATATATATATATATATATCGGATAAAAATTGATGTCTAACTCATTCATCTTCTGAATTGGCGATGGATGAAAGTTTCTCTTCCAAAATGTAAAGCAAATCATTGTGTTCAGCAAATGATGTGACTGATAAAAGAACATTGACAGAGCATGGTAAGAAAGTCGGATTTGAATAATAATATGGTGAAGATGATCACAGGTGTAACAGCCACATACCTGCAATGTCATACTATATGCTTTCCACGACCGCATATCATGCCGGAAAATATCAAAATGAACCTGCACCAACCCCAAGAATGAATTGCTATTGTGAACCCAAATCTCCGGTGAATGGTAAGTTCATCTAGCTTGTTGATGTTGAAATGACCTTGAAAATTCATCCAGTGTCCCATTCAAGACCACCTTGATCTCAAGTAATATTTGCATGATCCATTCTCAACCTCCCAATCATTGTTTTCCAAGTTCAATTGAAGATAAAATTTACGTCTTTTAAAGATAAAATTCAAAAATCTTAAATGAGAAATGCAGAGATAAAATTTACAGGTTGTCAATAAAAGCCCCGGAAAGAAAAAGTTTCAAGATCTCAAATTAGAGGATAACAAAGAACTTCATAAACTTACCACCAAATGCCTTCCCCTTTAAGATTCAGATATTTTGAAACCCCACTTGCTATTTTCTAATTAAGGGTTATAAATTAATAAATGGAAGTCCAGCCCAAAATGACGGGCCTCTTATGAACTACCCATTCTTTAAGGAGGGACAAGGTATGATAAGTACATCAGTGATGCTAAAACTCAAACTATCATTAAATTTAATACGATATTTTTAATGTTAAACAATGAAATTTATATACCTCAGCATCCAACCTTCTCTGCAATGTACCCACTTGCAGCTGAAGATAAATAAATAAAAAAGGTTCAATCAGGAAAAGGCTATCAAACGACAGAAAAGAAAATTGCAGGAAAAGAATGGTAGTTATTTTTATGATATAAAGTGTTCAAGGTTACTGTATTGGTGCCTTACGCCTAAGCAAAACCTATTTCAGAATTCCATATTATAATAATACAAGCAAAAGAATAAAGAATAAAGAACATAGAATATATATCATAACAAATTTCCTAAAAAATTAGCACCTTTTTGCCAAATCAGTTCATGCCCAGAAGCAAAATTCTTCCACCGAGCAGAACCATATCTTTATCACTGAAGATATTACTGCAATGTATTACCTACAAGAAGAAATGAAAACACTAACCAAAGAAAATGGCATCTTGAACAAACTCTGCTTTTCTTACCACTAAATCAAACTGAGTGTCTTTTACAAATGCAACAAGCTTGGAAAGTTTCTTTTCCGACATCAAATAACTAGCATGATTTTCCAACATGTTCTTGACAGAAGCAATATGAGCGCTCTGCTTTTTGAATGAGGTGCTACTTCAAACCAAAAAAAAAAAATTATCTTTTTGAAATTACAACATCACGGAGGGAATTTAAAAATTTTATGGAAGCTATTACCTTTTATCAAGTGATGACTTCCTGTAACTAGAATGAAAAAGAAAATAGCCCAAGAATCTGGGAGATAGTCTGTCAGAATCCATAGACGCCTGCTCATAGTCTCTCCCTGATCTCAATAAGAACCCCATGTAGGAACAAAGAAGAGAAAGAAATCACATTCCAGGAAGAGTTGTAGTACCAAAAAATTCATTCACAGAAACATATAACCAAGCCAAAATTTATGCCAGCTCTCCAGCAAGTTCGTACAATGATTCATCTAGTGTCGCCCGCATTGTATTAGACAATTTTTTAAGAGTCTTAAAGGGGTAAAAACAGGCAAAATACAAGTAAAAAGAAAGAAATAATTGCATACGAAACTATTAGCACTACCTGCAATAAGTGCAGAGCACAGTACTGACTAACAGCAGGACCTTTAAGTTTAGCAATTACCTTACTATATGTAGCACAGGAGATAATGACCTCTATACTCACTGTAACTGTTGAAATTTGAAAACCTTCCATAACATTTTCTGATAAGGAATTCACACGCAGTAAGAGATAACATCTAAATTTACTTGGAAGATAAACATACTTTGTAAGTTTTCTGATAAAATTATAAAATTGTATCTATTATGTTTGTCTCCCTCACTTCTCATACATAGCCTTCCAATCACATCTTATGAGGAAGAGAGCCGCATAAAATCTTTGAAGATAAACATACTCCGAAAATTTACTTGGGATGGGTTGAATGCAACTTCTAAACTGCCTAAGCACGCAATCATGCTTTTAAAACAGGGCTACTTACATCCACCAAGAATAATTCTGATCAGTCGAACTCTCAAAATAGGTAATATCTTTATGCAAAATTGAAAAGGATAACAGCAAAAAACATGATACCCTTTACTACAGGGTTGAAAATTTCAAAGAGAAGATAATTCTTAGAAGACTGTACTAAGCTGCAGTACGGTACCATCTCCGTAGAAAGCAGTCTTCAAACAACCTTTTGCAATAAAATTAGTGAGGGCAATTTTTGAAAGGAAAGGGGATCAAAACATGCTAACATATACGATACATGGAAAGATAACACAATTGATGCCCAGCTTGCAACTATTGCTTGGTAGAAGGAAAGGTCCAAATCTACCAAACCATCAGCAATCACTATCGAAGACCAAGAAGAAGAATCTGATTCTTAAGTCTGCTCAAATCACAATATTGTTTAAAATATATATCTGGATTCTTTTTTTGTCTAATTTATAAACGCATATGCTTACAGATTCACAGTATGAATAGAAAAATACACAATTGATTCGTTAAATGTATATGTTCAACATCTTTTCAAACATGTTTTGCAACTGTCAACCGGAAAAACAAATGAAACAAAGAACTAAAAAACATACGTTGTTGATCTTCCTGCAGCAGCGAACAAATCAGCCCAATGTCTACCATCAATTTTTCTTGCAACGCTCACAAACACATCAAGATACTCTGGGAAATTTCGGATCAGATCACACTTCTTCTCCAAAAGCGATACATTCTGTTTTGGAGCCGAGATCTGGTTTTGATTCACATTTTGCCTGCAATGTACTAATAGAGTTTAGAGTTATAGATAGGATAAGCATGATGAGATACAGCAAAAAGAGAAGGGGAGAAAAGAAATACACATCAAAATCTCCAGGCTTCCCGCGAACACAGAGAGATCAAGGTTAGTCCATAAAAAGGTTCAAGCAAAACCGAAAAAAAAAAAAAAATGCTAAACAACAACGTTGTATGTAAATTTATACTTGTCAAGTTTCATAAGCCAAAAGGTAAAAACTGCAACATCCGGACTGCTGCAAAATGCGTATACAATGAGACAACATAGTCATTTCAAGCTCTTAGGGTTTAAACAGCATTGTATGCATCAAAACCAGCTAGTCTCCTGTAACTTTCAGTAAAATGAAAATAACTTGGATATTCGTATTTCCCACTTAATTAATACCTTGAAATCTCCAAATCAAATATAGTGAAAAGAAGCCACTCCAAACAATG
>JBBYHM010000006.1:1665734-1677916 GCA_038381775.1 Adansonia rubrostipa | reverse complement strand
TATGCTGCCATCTCACAAAAGTTTATGTGGACCTCTTGGTCCTCATTATTCTCTTATTGAGGGAAGCTTTTACTTTTTGATGTAGGATCTAAATCTCATACTTTATAATTAAGTATATAACAATTCACCATGCTTCACAGTTCCGATGCCCACACAAGTTGGCTTTGGGCTAGCTTAATCTAGTTTTAGCTGAACACTGCAATACTGGTATTATCACCTACGTTTTGCAGGCTAACTTTACATTAGATTATCTAGCCTCGTGTGAATATTGTAATGCCGATGTCACCACCCATATTATATAATTGCAACTGAGAGACATGGTGATTGGCCCTAATACCAATTGATATAAATTTTTGGAGAATCATACCTTAAAAGTTAACTAATGAGATGAGAAAGTCTAGATTCATATAAATCCCTCAGAAAAAGCTTTTATTTTTTTATGTAAAATCCAAGCCTCATACCTTACAATTAGACATATAACAACTCTCTTATCGACTCTAAAATGTGCCCAATGTTCATTTTATTTATGACTCTTTATTCCCTCCACATTGTAATGTTTTCACAGTGTTTTCCTCTTTTCCTTTTTCTCTTTACCAGTGAAACAAGAATAAATCTTCCAAATTGTGTTTTAAAAAACTCACTTGGAAAAAAAAAGGGCCGCAATGATGCCCTCCTTTTTGTCCATAATCAATAAATAATCCAAAACAATTTTTGTAATGAAGCGTATAGATTTCAATTTAAGTCGTCTATTTTAACTTTTATTTAACTTTATTAGTATTGCTAATATATTAAGCATTTAGAAAAGAGATTATTCAATGATTTAATAATGACAAACAAATTTTTAAATAAATATTTTTTTCTCTTAAAATATGAACGAAAGTCATTCAAAATTATATTAAAAAAAAACACAAAGTTGAGAGAAATGATAGATATTTTTTAATAAAATAGTAATATTAATAGTATCAATAAGAATACTTTAAAAAACGGTGGATCGTGACGTTTGGAGAGTCTATTAAGAGACCGAAGACACTAAAGGAGACAACATTACGTATATAATTAAGAGGTAAGGCGTGCAAATAATGATCAGTGATGGGGATGAACAGTTTCGAAATGATAAAAATAATTGCGATTTTCAGCTTTAAATCCTTTTTTTTAATTAATTATTGCTTCCCTGCTTTTACATTAATTATTTAAGACCTGCTGAATTGATATTTTTATTTTTTTATGTTAAATAAAATAATAATATATATACACATATTTAATCATGTCAGTCTGGGACCTTGGGACCTCGGGACCTCTTAGCTAAGACTCGAGTAGGTTTTGTGCATCATAACGCATTGGCGGTCCACTTAATACTTTAATCATGAAAAATATTCAATCATTCCAGGTAATTAAATATAACAGCTGTTGTCATTTTCCAAACGTAGGTTTCATAACGATATATATATATATATATATATATTTGTGAGGTGGATATATAATATATCTTTAATTATATACGAAAGGTTTAATCATATGACTTTATAATTATTTTAAAATGGATAATTATTTATATTTGTATGTATTTTAAATTTAATTTATTTAAAATTTAATTACATTAAATTTAAATAATTTTAAACTCGTATTATTTTAAAATCAAGTAATTTTTATATAATGTTTAAATAAATAAAATTTATAAATATATTAAAGAAAATGTTAATCATCGTTACCAGGTACGTGATTTTTAAAAAGCTTAGGGTAATACTTAGTAAACGCCAATCCATTAAAAAAATAAATAAATTAGATGCTTTACCAAAATCAAATGGCCATTGATTATCTCTTCGATATAATTAAGAAAGAGATGATGAAGAATTGAATGCTGAATTTGGTAATGATGATTGCTGATTAGGCATCTCCCACGGCTCACTCACCGATCACGATTCCCTCCCTCACCCTCCAATCAGAACTATCCATCCATGTCACAGCCAGTGACTGAACAGTTTAGAAACTACTATATATTAATTGAATAATTTCCTTACCAAGTGCATAGCTGAAAGAAGAAGATTCCTCGTCTTCCTCACTCCTTTTCTTTTTTTCCCTTCTCACAACTCTATAAATACGTAAACAAAAGCTTTCTCTTTATAATTATTTCTTACCGTTTGTGAATTTTCTTCATGGGGTTTCCAGTTGGTTACACTGAAGTTTTCTTGCCAAAACTCTTCGTTCATGCACTGTCCCTTCTGGGTTTCATCCGCAATCTGATTTTTGCCCTTTTTAACTACCTGGGAATCTCCTATTTCCTCGAAACAGACACTGTCTGGCCGGAAAACCCTACCCGAACAACACCCGAGAATCCGCCCGTATCGGCCCTCCTGATCCGGGAAATCCTCCCCGTTATAAAGTTCAAGGAGCTGGTCGTCGTTGGGGACCCACCAGAGAGTTGTGCCGTTTGCTTGTACGAGTTCGAAGGAGGGGAAGAGATCAGGTGGTTGAGGAACTGTAGGCACGTTTTCCACAGGGCGTGCTTGGACCGTTGGATGGACCATGATCAGAAAACGTGTCCACTCTGTAGGACACCATTCGTGCCCGATGAGTTACAGGATGAGTTTAATCAACGGCTCTGGGCAGCTTCTGGCGTCGGTGATTTACACAGTGAGTACATTGCGGTTCCGGGATTGTAGATTTTTTTTTTTTTTTTGGTTAAAGAGGGGCACTTATTTTGTAATGAGCTTGGTGAAAATTGTACGTAGTACTTGACAAAACAATTTGGTGCATTAAAACAAAGTTTTCCGTATACAGTTCTTACAGTTTAAATGTTACAATTATGCTTTGTCTGAAGTGGTTCTCAAATCGAGCAATACGTATTAATCAATCTACAATCTGTAATTATTTCCGGGTTAAAAAATTAGTTAGGTTGAATTTCAACTTTGACTTATGGGGAGTTAAGTTCTTGGCCTATTGTTAGTAACCTTTTTGGACTTTTTATGTGTTGGATTTTGTCAAGTTTATCCGGTGGCTGACAGATTTGATAGGATTCTATCACTGCCTTGGCACTGAACAATGAACAAGAAACTGATGACTCCAGGTTTTAGTTTTAGCCTGCCCATGGAATCAAAGAAAGACTAAAGTTTTAATGGTGTTTCATAGTGGGCATTTTGGAGTAACTTTTAGAAGTTGTTAATTGCAGAAACTTTGGCAGAGATGAATTGTTGGGTGATGATCAATTGCAGGTTTTTTTTTTTGTCTTCTCATACTGAACTGTTGAGAATAGTAACAATTAGAGTAAGAGAAGTGGGCAGTGGATGCTGGTTGCAACAGTATTCTCGAAGATGCATTTAGAGGCGATGGCTGGCAGTGTGGGGTGCATAATATATATATATATATATTTGCTTTCTTATTGCTTCTTCAAATGATGATTTTGTTGAACTTGAATTTTGTGCTTGACCCATCCTTTCTCTCAGGCTCTGTCTTAACTGTCTTAAGGCTTAAATGCCATGTCTAGCCGTCAAAGGCTTAAATCCCAAGCGGCCTTTTTAACACTGTGAACAGCGACATAAAAAAGCAGTTGCTCTGGTTTTCAACAATGGAATCTGAAAATTCTAAATGACCCCTTTTCTGTTTCAACTTTCAAGGAGACAAAAGATTTAGCTTAAAGCTCAGTGGCTAAACTTCAATGTGACAACGATGTAATTGCTCTATTTTTGCTCATCCTACCTATAAAGTGGCTCCGCCGCTCCTTTTCTAAATCTTAAAAGAAACCAATAAAAGCAGCATGGTATTGACTATTGGGCTTCCCTAAGCTTGGAAATAATACCGCAAACAAGTTCAATAAGTTCGGTTTAGCCCAATGTGAAAGGCAAAAGGCCCAGTCGAAGCTGTCGTGTTCTGATCTGCCTGTTCGACCTCGATATACGTGAACCGTTGATTTTGCATCCAATGCCTAATAAACAACTCGCCACTTCCATGCATTCTTTGACTTTCCAAAGCTTCGGTTGCACAGTTATCCATAAAAACTTTGGGAAACATGGTAGTAACTTGCAAAAACTTCGATATTGACAGAAAACCCCTCTAAATGGCAGCAATTTCCGAACCAATGCTTTCATGGAAAAACAACATGAACCCAACGTATGTAATTTTCAACCAACACTTTCAGCTCGCAACTAACCCCTATTATTTTCTTTCACTCAGGCCCTTTGCTTAAACCCCAAGGCTCTTTCACAAATCTCCTCATTGCTTTACTTTAAAAAGAAAAAATGTGAAGAAAACTAATCATAGACTTTTTTTTTCCCTTGCATTTTCCCTCTTTCCATCTCTGAATCTTAAGATGTCCATAACTGTAGAATATGTGCTTATAGCTGTCGTAGTAGCGATGTCTTTGTTGTTTGGATCATTGAACGTTCATTCTCTACCATGTGTGGACAGCAGATGCAAAACCGGGTCATGCAACATCAATGGCGCTTGCATTTGCAATCTCCCGGATTCATCCACCATCTTAGATGGCGATCGTCCTTTCCTCGGGTAAAAAAAAAAAAACAAATACTAGCTGCATCTTCTTCATTGTGTTTTATTTTTTAGGTCACTTCTTATATAAATGGTTTTGCTGCTATTTTCGACTACAGGGGGGAATTCTGTGATGAAGAAATGACAATGTGCGATGGGACTAATTCGTTTTGGTGTGGCAATGGTGGGATCTGTGAGGAAATCGTTCAGGGTGAGAACTACTCCTGCAAATGTCCTCCAGGATATAGTGGAGAGCACTGTGAACAACCTGGAATTCCCTGTGGTAGGATATTCTGTTTCCATGAGGCTGAATGCCTGGCTGAAAGTGATGTATGCCAATGTCCTCCTAACTGGAAAGGAAGTTCTGATTGCTCTATCCCAACAAAAAAAACAACTGGTCAACTTTCCTCCTACCTTGTTTGTGTTTCGGTTCTCTTTGAGAGCGTTGACTTGATTTGTATGAAAGATTTGGATACCAAAATTTACAATCGCATTGTGCTTTATTAATAAATCAATTGTTCATTCTATAAACATTTTGAAATACTAGGTGCTCTATGAGTTCTGCCCTTTAAACAGAGCTGATACTCTAAAGCCTAAATCCTTGCAGATTCGTCTACGGATTTGAATACGTCTCAATTGCCTCGAAGCAGTAGTAGTAGCACAAATGTGAGTACGATTCATCTCTCCTCAAGTTCATTGCCGTTTTGTTTTGCTGAAGACCAGGCAGGATATATATATATATATATATATATATATATATAAAACCTATTCTATTGTTCTCTTTGACAGTGGATTGTGGTGGTGGTGGCCATTTCAATTTCAATAGGAGCAGTAGCAGGGGGTGCTTTGTATGCCAAGAAATTGTTTTCTGAGAAGGAAAGTGTTGCAAAATTTCAGCAGTTATCCCGAATCCAAAATCATGGGATTTTGGATGATGATGATGATGATGATGATGGTGGTGATACAATGGTCCCTGAAATGACAAGTCGCAATGGTAATCACTAATCATAAGCGGCTTTAGTTGACAATATACTTTGCCAGCATATAAAGAGTGGTCGAGTTCCAGTGTCAGCCATTTATATGCTTCAGTTGTAATTTACATTTCACGGTACCAATAGAAACTTAAATCTTTTTTTCTAGTTAGATCTTAAAGTTTTAGATGCATTTAATCAAAAAAAAGAAAAGGATGAACAACGATATGCATTGTTCAAAAATGAAGGATTTGAAATACAAGAAAAAATGCACATATCATGTTCGACAGTTATAAACTTCGTATCTTTGAATATGAAATTTAAAGGGTTAAATAAGAAATGATATTTCAAATTATAAAACTATAATGAAATATGCCATCAACCAACATTATTTTGTTAAATTCCTAAAAAGGAAAAAAAAACTATAATGAAAGTTTTTTTTTTTTTTCAGAATAAAATAATGCATTACTTTGAGCTTAAATCCTGTATTTTGCAATATAAATCTCACTATAATTGTTATATTTTTAGTGTAAGTTTATTAAATTTAATAACTAAAACTAATTATATGATTCAATCCCACTTGTCTCATGTTTTTTAAATTACTTTTAATTTAGTATTGTAAATTAAAGATATTATATTTACTTATGAACATAATTTTAACATATAATAATTTAGTATATATGTCTAATGTACATCTCCACATGTATATATACATATATGTAATATACGTGCACTTAAAATATAAAGAAAAATATAAAACATTTTAAGGATTAAAAAGAAAAATTCAAAAGACATAACAAATAGAGCGAAACAAGTATTTATTAAAATTCTCACCCGTCTCGCTCCGCTTGGAAAAAAAAAAAAAAACACCACTCCTCGTTTTTCTGGATGGATTAATTTGAAATCTGTCGAATAAATTAATTTTAAATCTTAATTTAAAATAATAATATCAATAATCATATAACCGATTGATAGAGTGCTGAATTTTTTATCAAAACACGGAAAAGTTACAAAGGATAGCTTAAGCAAAACTCTTTTTATTAGCACAATAAATTAAGATTACGTATTAGTATCATTTAGATTCGGTAAATTTGGTTGATGATTCGCTAATAATGGAATAAGGTTTTGTATGAAAGGACTGAAATTTGCAATTGGAATATTCTGTTTTCGTTAAAGAAAAGAAAAAGGTGAATTAGTAGCTGCTTCGATGCGGAGGTCGGTAGTTAAACCTATCGAATTTTATCATAATGCTTATCAATGTCAAAGATTTGTGCCTTTGCCTATCTTTAAATTTCTAATAAATCAATCAAAATTATGAAGTTTATACCTTTTTTTTAGCATAATTTAGAAGTAAGTGTTTTATATTAAAATTCAATTGCATAATTTTAATTTCTAATAAACCAATTACCTATAATTATGTGAATGCCTACGCTTTTAATTCGTAAACTATAAGATAATTACAAATAAATGCTCCCATAAAACTCCAGAAATCATGTGGGGAAGAATAATATAATTTCTCAAAACTCGCCGTTTTAGTTAAAATTAACCTACAAGAATCCTTACAACGCCACGTCGAACACAAAGCAAACCGTTGAAAATATTTTTTTTAAACAAAAAAACACGTTGAAATTACAAAAACCGCCTTCCTTTTTCAGACATTCACTAACATACCCTCCTGTTGGTCCACGCGAGTGGCACGGTACAATATCTCTCATACTGACAAGTTAGCAGAGCAAATTCTAGTCTCACCCGCGACAAAACCCCAACATCACATATATATATATATATATATATATATAAAGCTCCTCAAAATTAAATTACTTAAATCTGAAACCCTAAAAATAAAAATAAAAACACTTAAAACAGAAAAGAGAAAAACAAATCAAAAATACAATAATCTCAATTAAACACAAAAGAAAATGGAAAAAAAAAAGAAAAAAGAAAAAAAAAAAGAAAAAGCCCCCAAACCGTTAGTTTTGTTCTTCACATTAGGGACTTCAACGATCTTGCTTTAATAGGCTTCCGCATTCGTTTCTTGCCACTATCTCCATTGTCGTCTACGTCGTCGTCATCATCATCTTCTTCACCATCGACATAATCAAATTCTTCATTATTATCGATTTGCGAAGAGGACGACGGCGTCGTATTGTTTTGAGTGGTGATAGCACTGCTGTTGTTTTCAACTTCTTTACCTTCAATGATAATATTTTTGCTGATTTCGCCTACTCTATCGTTGCTGCCGCCTCCCCTTCTTTTTCCCCACGACGGCCCGAACCCAGAATAATAGTAAAATTCATACGGATTCGATGCTGAAGACGACCCTTTCTTGGCTGCTCGGCCTCGTCCACGGCGGTTCCCGGTTAGCTGATTATTCTTCTCCGCTTTCTTGCTGGTTAAAGAGCTCGGATTATTTCCGTTATCGCTGCTGTTGTTACTGCAAGATTTCAGCAAACCTTCTTGCTTCGATCCCTTCTCTTCCTCTTCGCATTGGGTCTTAAACCCAAATTGCTTGCCTATTTTCATCTCATCGTCATCGTCGATAACCATGCCTTCCACTTTCATAATCGCTTTCCCTTCACTCGCCATCATCGAAGCTACGCTGCGTTTCGAGTAATATCCACAACATTTTTCAACAGCCGCATAAAATCACAAACTGGGTTTTCAATTAACTCGCCAACCCATCAACAAATTTTTGGATAATTATTCGACTATTTTTTAAACGAATATCAAAAACCCTAATAGAATACCACGATAGCAATTGATTAAAAACAATCGAATCGAAGAAATATGAAGTGGATTACCTCTCAACAGCACCAATAGAATCGCCTAAGCTCCCATTTCCATTAAAGCTATCTTCAGCTTCGAACTGGGTTTTTTTGAAAAAGAAAGCAATAAAAGAAGCTAGCAAACAAATAAAAACCCGAACCAGAAAATAATACACTGAAATGACAAACACCCATTAACCTAAATCGACCATTTCGAAGAAAATACACGATAACAAGGAGAGAATTTAGGGTTTTGCTGAAACCCTAAAATGGGAAAAAAACCCTAAAAGAAAAGGAGGGATGTAGATGAAATGTCAGACAAAGAGAGATAAAATGGAGGCAAGGGTGAAGGAAGGGTAAGTAGATCTGCCGTAAGGAACGAACCAATTTATTTCAAAGAGCAAAATATAAGAAGTAAAAAAGGAGAGGGAAAGAGTTTGTTACCTGGTGATGAAGATACGACGGGTATGGTTCCTGAGGTAAAGGAATCACATCCCATGGCGACTGGTTCAGCTCGCACATGTGCACACTCTCAGCCCTTGAACCCTGCGGGTATATCATCCCTGATAGCTTCGCGTTCTTCCGAATCCTCATATTTTAATTGCTACGACCAACCAAAAAATAACCAAACAAATAGAAAAAAATTACAAAAAAAAAAAGAGGGAGCTAATTATAGATGACGGAGGAAAAAACTCAACAGATAAACAGAAGAATATCTAACCAAACTGAGACCGAAGAGAAAGAAATGAAAATATTAAGATCCAAAAGGCTGTGTTTTGTTTATCCCTTTTTCCTTCTTTGTCTCATAGAAAAGAAGGGGGGCTTTGGTTTGGTACTGATATGGTGTTTTTTTGCAGATCTCACAGAACTCGATAATCAGGGTTTTCTCAACTTTCTGTTGCTTTCTCGGCCCCCTTCATATGTTTCGACTTGTTTTTTCATTGACCATTTTGTCCTTGAGTTTTTTATATAATTTCGGAATGGTTTCGGGAGAAAAGAAAGCTGCCGCTATTACACGTCATGATAGTTGTCCAAAGTTTATATTTATTCTAACATATTGGGGGACGTTAATGATTCCATACAGTTGATTCCACATTTGCCTCGGGTGGGTCTCTTTTTGCATTTTTTCCAATATTTACGCAATTCTATAAAAATGAATGTTTTTGGTTTTGAAAATTACACGTGAAATACTGCATTAAGCCTTGCCGTAGACGATTATTACTCCAACAGTCATCAGGTTTTAGGGTTGTTTTCGTCAATTGAGACAATTTTTTAAGAAAATGATTCAATCTTCCATTTAGTAGAACCAAGGGAATGGACGGAGAGGGAGAGAGAAGGGAAGAGGGTGGGGGGGAAGAGAGTGGAGCAAACGCGCTGTAATCGAAGTGCGGCTTAGAGGAAGTGGGAAACAGGTCTGGCCCACAAAAATAAAAAAAATATGGATTTGATGAATGTACTTTGCATGGGGTCCCACTTGAGATTGGAGGGCTGTGATGAAAGAGGTGAAATTCTGCCAAAAAGAGTGAAATGCACACAATGTTTATACCCGCAAATTTTATTATTTAATAGTAAGTCATTATTGTAATATAAAAGCTATAAATACCGGCAACAGCAGCACTATGTTAAATGGGATGACCTAATCCCAACCTTACGTGTCAGTTAGTAGTAGATTTTCAAAAAAAAAAAAAAACTATAATAATAATAATAATAATAATTGCTTGATTCATAAGGATTAAAAGGAATTTTTAACATTTAAAAGTTAATATTTTCTTTAAATTTAATAGTTTATTTTTATGCATTTACCCTAAAATTATTTAAGCTCGCAAGCATATCAAAACTCAAAATTATTTTTAATATATTTTTTAAAAAATACATATCACTTAATTTATTAATTTTATTTGTGAATTTAAAAATTCATAATAAATGAAATAATTTTTTAAATTTCAATAGTTCAAATATTCTTAATCAAATGTAATAATAAATAGTAATAAACTTTTTTTTCTGATAATATTAGTTTTCATATTTTATATGGACTTAATATCTTTTTATACATTTATTTTTTTTGAAAATACATTCGGATAAAAACAAATTTTGATTTAAAAAAAAAAAAACTTCTTTCGCCGAGATAAACATTGCACATACATTAATATTAGTAATTTTATGAGCGGTCCAAACATTAAAACATTTTTCTTAAATTAAATTATATTAGTATTCGTGCAATGTTGGAAGAGAATCTATCATTATAAGGTGTCACAGGTGGCTGCTGCATTCAAATGGTTCATACATAATTAAAAATACTACTACTACTACTGCTTATTATTATTATTAGCTAATGGTGCTTTTTCTTTCCGAGTAAAACACTACTTTGAGACATTTATTTATTATTTTTTAATATAAATTTTACTATCGAATATTTTAATTATATTTTTTAAGTTATTATATATAATAAAATTTGTATTTAATACGAATAAATTAGATTAAATTACCTTATCAACAGTTTTTTAAAAAATAAATATAAATAATTTTTATTTTAATAAAGTGATATCATTTAATTCAGTGACAATACGTAAATTTTTATACTATTGATATATCAAATATAAAAATGCATATAATAAATATATTCATTTAGTTCATTAAAAATGATGAACAAAACCATCTACATTTAGCATAATATTATTATGTTATATATAATATATTAATTATGATTTTAAATATAGTTGTTAGCAAAATTTTTGTAACATTAAAACAAATTAAAATATTATTATTTTAACATATACTTTATAATTAGAATTAAAAAAAATTATTTTATATTTAAAATATTCTAAACTAAACAAAGCTTTAAAAACTTATAAAAATTCAAGCACGTTCATTCAATTCTCGAATAGATATAATAAAAATAAAAAAATAAAAAAGAAGTCACCTACTTGAACTTGATTCATTTTTACTTGCACTTACACGATAATTAAACTCACAATTTAGATTTCCTTTTTTGTTTTTTTCTTTTAAGTGTTAATTACTAGAATTTTATTTTCCGTGAAAAAGCAAAAATACCCATTCTATTAACATAATAAAATACCTTTGAAACCGGTTGGAGTAAATGGGAATAGTAGAAGAAAGAGGTAGCCCCATTTTTTTTTTTTAAAATTTTTCGCCTTTCTTTACGCAGGGTAGCAGTGGCTGCAGCGACCCCATGCCCACTCCCCCCACCCGCAGTTTGACACATAATGCGTCACTGTTGATTCAGTAATTTTAAATTACACGATACAAACGTAATATAAAATAATTAAAAATATATTATAATATAATAAATAATATAAATATATTTTTAAAATATATAATAAAAATTATTAATTTATTAAAAAATTTTAATATAATTGTATCATAAAAATAATATAAGATATGAATATATGAATTAATAACTTAAAACAACGCAACAATGAAAAAGAAAAACAAAATATAGAGTAGGAAAAGGAAATGCATTATAGAAACCGAAGCAGAAACAAGGGTGGCTATTTAACGACAAAAATGATCTACGAAAATGAGTCGCTTCAATATATTTATATTATAAAAATATTTAAAATATATATTAATTTTAATTTTAATAAATTAATATATTATTTTTAATTTTTATATCATATAATAATTTATTTTTTTATATTGTATTAAGTTAAGTACTGCATGATATAATAAAATGACTAAACACGAATATTGACAGTGGGGCATGCTGAGTTAGGATTGCAGCCATTGTTTTTTTACCAGATTTTGGTAATAAAAAAAGGAAAAAGAAAAAGAAAAGCAGAATTATTGATCAAATCCAAAGCATCTCTTTGCTTTCTTTTTACAAAACAATTTCTTATTACAGTGCTTTCTTGCTCTGTCTTATTTTCCACCAAGTCATGATTTTCGATCGCCATGGATTTACTTGACTGACATCTATATTTATTATCCAATTTTCGAACCAGAAGAA
>JBBYHM010000006.1:1638928-1658747 GCA_038381775.1 Adansonia rubrostipa | reverse complement strand
CGGTGGCGCGTTTTCTACACGTTCTTCCTGCTCGAGCGTGGCCTTCTTTTTTTTATGTCTTCCACCCGGTTGCTTAAATTGACTCGCACAATGGAAGCAGTCAACAAATAGCCATGTAATAAATTGACTTCAAGAACAGTCTGCAAATTAGATCTTTTAATGCCCTTTTTAATCACCACTAAACCAAAAAGCTTTATGCTTGTAATTTCCTTTATAAATTATCTCTTTTTTTTTCGCAATTATATTTTTTGGCTCCCTCAAAGAATCTACTCCAAAAATGGCAGAAAATTCGATTCTTCTCTTGCTTTCTAGCTTGATTCTAAGTCTTTTCACTCTATTTTCTTGTTTATTTGGGCACTGTAATTCAGTTGAGCAACTTGGTGGATATGAAACCTTCACTATTTCAAGCTTCAAATACCCAGAAACCCAAATCAGACCTTTTGACATGCGTTATATAAGGGGTATGGAAAACTAACTTATGGTCCTTTGGGTTATTCAATTTGTCATTTTGGGTTAATTTTCCTAATTTTTAATTATTTAATTGTGGACTGCTCTGATTAATGGGAGGTAGTTGTCAAAATTTAAACTTCACTAATAAATGCTTGAAATATTTTAATGCGAATGGATTGCTGTTTCTGTTTTGTGCTTGTATTTTCATGCTTTGTTAATTCGATTTTAATTTTTTTTTTTTTGTATTCTTAACTGTCTATTTTAATGATGAAAGCAATTAGAAATTGTCCTAGTCAAATTTCATTGTTAGTTTAATTTAAAAAAGAAAAAAGAATCAAGTATTACATGTAACACTGTTTCAGCGGACTAAGGCAATTAGTTATAGAGACATGGTTAAGAACTATCAAGTTTGAAAGTATTTCTTTCTGCTATTATGATTATTAGATTGGTTTACTTTTATGGAAGGCTACTTCAGTATTTTTGTCCTGGAAGTTCGTTTCCGGCTTCTTGTATGAAAGAGAGAAGAGAATGTTAAATATTTTGCACGGTGTTGGGTTGAGTCTGTTGTTAATTGGAAAATGGGAAAGGTTTTAAAAACATCGTATGAGTGAGATTCCATGTATTATTGTTTGAATTGTTTTATTTTGTAGTCTCTCACCGGCTTTACCATTTGCCTTGTCTTAGTTGATTTACCCCCATGGTTCTCTTCAATGTCGATAGCATTGAAGTCGAGTGTCAATCTTGTAAGTATGCTTCTACACGTTAATTAGGTTTTTAGGTTTATTGGCGTTTTTTACAAAGCTGATTCTTGAGTTTCTTTTGTTTGTTCATGCTCCATTTCTATTCTTTCATTGACACAAATCATGAAAGAAGTCTCACCACTTATAATCGCTGATTGTTGGAGTTCAAACATATGTTAGTTTTACCACCCAGTCTTGCTCATCTCTTTTGCTTATGCTTGGAAATGCTTGCAGGATATTGAAAGCATTGAAAAAGTTCCTAGAAGTATGTTGCCGATGATATGCTTCAGAGATGGCAGTCTCCCGTTGCCTGATGTCTCAAGCACTTCATTAAAAGGTATCCTGCAAACTAACATCAAATATTGTTTTCTTCTTTCGATCGTTGACTTGATGAACCAGAATGAATCTTAACTGCGAGGTTTTCCCTTTTTGCAGCACCAGTTGCACTATCTAATGGATCTTTTGAAGGAATACAA
Source organism: Adansonia rubrostipa (assembly GCA_038381775.1). Lineage (NCBI taxonomy): Eukaryota > Viridiplantae > Streptophyta > Magnoliopsida > Malvales > Malvaceae > Adansonia > Adansonia rubrostipa. The sequence goes on along the minus strand of JBBYHM010000006.1, from coordinate 1,657,081 downwards.
GGACTTCAAACTACAGAGCAGTGCTATCCTGTACCAAGAAATATGACAATGAAGTTGACGAATGAGCAGGTTTGCTATCATTATCAAATGTATTTTATGTGGAGGAGATGTCATCCCTTACGTTCTTAAAAAAACTTATATTCTCATGCAATGTGTTTAACTGAATTCTTAGGCAAATATTGCACTACATCATCCATTTGGCATATTGTAACCCACAATCAGGGGTGTGGGGACTGGGGTAAAATGTTTAGTTTGGTACATTGGTTATTTCCTCAATATCCTTTTATTTTCTTTTGTATTTTTTGTTTTAGAAATTCAACTGTTGGTGTTATAACTTGAAAATTTGTGGTTCAGATATCTGCCAGGGTTTTCTATTTTGGTCTTTTCAATGGTGTTGGGCCTACAAGAACGCAGTCAAAGATGGTAAATTACTAGCTCCAATATTTTGCACCTTATTCACCACTTTATTGGTTTCACATTTGTGTCTAGTGCTTCTATTCAGTTCTCTACTTCGTTTGGTTAAGCATTATATTGATGATCTTATATGTATAATACACACACACACGTTTTCTGTGATTCAATTCATAGGAAAATAACTGGGTTTTCTTTAATCCTGCAATCCTTTTCACTAAAGGTGAATAAAGATGTTTGTAAACTCCTAAAGAACCACATTGAAAACTATGTTGATAGTTGGATTCTAGTGGTAAGACCTGCATGACAGAAGTTGTTAGTTGGTTATTATAAGGCAATATTCAGACTGGCTTTTGATGCCATATAACAAGGTTTCTCAGTTGCATTTAGGCTTATAGAAATCTTCAGGAAAACCCTTGAATTCTTGTTTAAAGAATGTTTGCTTTTGTTCCTATTAATCTCATTCTTCTTATTCGCTGTCTGTTTATCCTCTTGAAGGAGAGTTCCGGTATGTTTATTACAGACATTTAACTAGAAATTGAATTTATAGCTACTGCTCTGGATTGCAGATTGTTCGAGGCCCTACTTATTCCTTTGCAGCCAATATTAGCGTGGAAGGATGTACGACTTCAACAATGCTAGGACAGTACTGCAACCAAACTGTTGAACTGCTTTCTTGCAGTCGATCTAGCAAAAGTTCTGAAAATGGTTCTGTATCTGGTTTCTTCAATCAAAGCGTGGTCTCATGCAGGAACAATTTTGAGAGCTCTTGCCATGGTGATGGAGAAATGAAAATATACTCCTTAGAGATACTACAAATAGCTGAATTCTTAACAATTTGGGCACAAAATATAAGGTTAAGACCTCTGAACAGCACTGGGAATAGTAGTGGAATTGATTTAATGTGCTTTGCCCGTTATGGTGCAATGCCCTCAGCTACTCTTCATGATTATTCTGGTAACTTGAACAAATCCCCTTTGGTTATTCATTTCCCAAAGGTTGGTCGCTGGTATATTTCTATCCTAGCCCTTAACCTCTCAAAGGAAATTGGTGGGGCACAAAGTAATGTTTCAAAAGTTTGCTATTCACTGGAACTGCAAGAGCTTGAATGTTCTTTGGGAAAAGCTGGGCCACACTGTTCATCGGAAAGTTATGTGCTTCAGGTCGGCATTGTCAATAAATATGTTACATTTATTTTGTGTAGCTTACTTCTTTATAACTTTCATTGATTCATTTTTATTTTGCATTATGCTTAGTAACTAAGTTTTAGTTTTATATTTTAATGCTATTCGGAAATTATCTGCCAAATTGAAATTCAGTGCCTGAAATAATATGTATCTGTTCACATTTGCAAGGATAAAGTAGATATTGGGTTTGGGAAAAAGTGATAAATGATTTACTTGCTTGTTAGCGGTCACATAGAAGCGAGCAGAAAATTAAGCATGGGAAGATGACAGTATGAATTCAATTCGTGGGTGACTGTGATGCTACGTCTTGACAAGTTTATCCCGAGGACTAAGGTCAAAAGTTTGCCAACTGATTTACAGCCTTAAAAACTGAGGAAATTAATGGTAAAAGAAGAAATCATTTTGAAGCAAATAGGGCCAAATTTCAGTTTGGCAGTTTTACCACCATAGTGTTCACTTGCATGTCGAGTAATGCGATGCAACCATAGAATTTTTATTTTTTTTTAATTAGATTTATAAACAGTTTTATTCCTGCACTCTCTTTTCTTTCTGTTGATGCTTGAAGAAACTAATTCGCAGGAGTAATTTATTGACAAGCTGAGAATGGTTGTCTGCAGACGGTTCTCAGGAAAGGTTCCACCCCTTTTGAATCCTATTATATGCCAGATGGTGAGGAAGTGATGTCTGATGCTGCCAATTTTCTTCTTGAGCCCCTTTTAAGCAACTACTCAGTTGGAGGAGGACTAGATACCTGGACTTATTTTCTTCTGGATGTTCCTCGAGGTGCAGCTGGTGGAAATCTCCACGTTCGGCTAACGTCAAACAGAAAGATAAATTATGAGATATATGCTAGAAATGGTGGATTGCCATCACTTGTTACCTGGGACTACTATTATGTAAACAAGACAAGCAGCAGTTATGGCTCCATGTTTTTTGTATTATACAATTCAAGTGAAGAAAAGGTCGATTTTTACATCTTATATGTTAGAGAAGGGATCTGGAATATTGCTTTAAGGCATCTAAACAGCACTGGTGGCATTTCCGATGGCCAGACTACCATGTCTATTTCACTTGAAAGATGCCCGAAAAGATGCTCCTATCATGGTACTTGCAAATCTGCTCTTGATGCAAGTGGATTAACGTCATACAGGTATTATATTTTTCGGCCATGCTGATCTTTACTATATTATTTTTATCTAGTTTCATATTTTTAGATATATTTTATTCATAGTCTAATGCATGTAGGATGGGATGAAGGTCTAAAGTGCATCTGTCATTTCCTTGTAACTATAATATTTTCTATTTCTCAGCTTTTGTGCCTGTGATCGGAACCACGGAGGTTTTGACTGTAGGATTGAGATTGTATCACATCAAGGTAAATTCTTTTTATGAGTTGAATGAAAAAATATGGATGCCATCCCTGCTACTTCCTTTCATCGACATTGTTGTTTATGAACCCCAAAGTTGTAGCCTTCAAGTTGTGCTTCCTAATCTTTACTCAAGTAAAAAATAGCATATACTTTTAGATGGGCCTTGTACTTCTGCTCAAGAAGAGGTTTATTTGCATTTTAAATGAATCCCAGCACTTGGTATTATGATGCTAATATCAAATTTAGCCAATCGTCTAATTGGAAACTGATGCAGGACACATATGGCAATCAGTTGCTCTAATCGCATCAAATGCTGCAGCTGTGCTTCCTGCTTTTTGGGCTCTCCGACAGAAGGTAAAGCTCCATTTATTTCATGGGCTCACTTGCAAATGTTTCTGATTTCTGATGGCCAAGAGTATTAACCTTTTGTGATGAAACATGAGAGGTTTCTCAAGATTTCCAACCCTGTCAATGGCATACCTAACCATCAATTAGAAGGGTTATTAATATTCCTAAAAGTTCTGACATGGCCATAGTATTTTGAAGATATTTGTGATGTATACCAACTTTTGAGTGGTGAAGGAACATTAAGCGACAGAATTGAGCTATGCTAGTTATCTAACATGAACTTCTTAACTCAATTCTTTGATAACTGTATTTAGTCAAAAACTTAATTACTTGTTTATATGCAGGCATTTGCAGAATGGGTGGTCTACACAGTGAGTGGAATTTCAAGTGGATTATATCATGCATGCGATGTTGGCACCTGGTGTGTATTATCCTTTCGTGTCTTACAGGTATATGTCGATATGATTTTTGTTTCTTTTTAAGAAGGATGACATTATTCATAATGAAAAACTCAGAAAATCATACTGGAAGTACATTATGCCAAACGTGAATCCAACTTATATAGCATGTAGCACCTCCATTTGTGTTCCATTATTGCTGAAGTTCTCTATCATATTTTCAGTTACTGGGTGGAAATAATATTGATTAGCGAATTTGGAAATGTTTCAGTTTATGGACTTTTGGCTCTCTTTCATGGCTGTAGTGAGCACCTTTGTATACCTCACTACAATCAATGAAGTTTTTAAAAGGACAATCCACACGGCTGTGGCTATCCTTACTACCCTAATGGCCATAACTAAGGCAACCAGGTATATGGATTAGGTGGCATCTGTGCTAATTCGAAATTATGGCCCTGTTATAGCAGATACGGTGGGTGGTGTTTGACCAAGCTAAGTTGTATGTGCAGGTCATCTAACATTATTCTTGTGATGGCAATCGGGGCACTTGGTCTTCTTATTGGGTGGTTGATAGAGTTCTCTACCAAGCATCGGTCGTTTTCTTTTTCCATGGATTTATGTTTAAACAGGCTTGAAAGGTGAGTTTCTTTTCTGTACCGTCATGAAGTTCTATGCATAATTTTTTTTTCTTAAGTTCCTAATGCAAATAAAAGGTATACTTGGAATTTTGTAAGGTAGCATGCAAGCTGCCTTTAGTTATTATTAATTAGTAACGTGAGAGTCAAATCATTTTTTTTCCTCTTTTTTTTTTATCTTTGATTGTGCTAACTATGCCTTGAGCTAGTCAGGGGACACCATTGCCATTATAGTGATTTAACATCTAACATTTAAGTTCATGATTTCACCTGAAAGCTAATATTTAAAGATGCAACAAAAACGATGCTTTGTTATCAGAGAAGTTAATTTTCAACAGAAAAGATTATCCTATAGTTGGAATTGTTAATGTTGCTTGAAGCAGAACCTGGTAGGTAGATTGTGGATTAACAATACCGGAAGATTGTGAGATGGTATTTGCTAGATGAATTATTTAACTTGCTCTTCCAAGAAATCTGAGTATTTATATTTTAACCTCAGATTGCAGACCAGAGAATGGCTGCAGAATCTTGTAAATACTGTAATGAAACGATTTCGATGGGGTTTTGTGCTTGCTGGTTTTACTGCATTAGCCATGGCAGCAATAAGCTGGAAACTTGAAAGCAGTCAAAATTACTGGATTTGGCACAGGTTTGATCTCTCCCTTCTTTTCGGTTTATAAAATTGTTTTGTTCTCTCTCTCTCTCTCATGTTTGATTGTAAAATTTTCATGCAGTGTTTGGCATGTCACCATATATTCGTCTTCTTTCTTCTTCCTTTGTTCAAAAGTAATAACCATAAATAATGGGAACGAAAGAACCACCGATGGAAACTATCAGTTAACTCGACAAGATTCTCTCTCAAGAGACGGTGCATAGGACGAGTGAAGAATTCTCATAGAATTAAAGTTCAAATAAGAAGGAAATAATAAGTTGTTGTCAAGAATTGCAGGAAGACATTTCATCTGCCTGATACTAGTTTGTACTACAAAAATAAGACTTGACCACTTCAATAGCTTTTTTGTTGGTAAAGTTTGCGCATTAACCACCTTTTCTGGGATTCTCTTTTCCTTTTGCAAATATATGTATATATTTATACACCGATAGGTTGGGAAAAGAATAGAGCAAGATAGAAGTGTGACCCAAAACCTTTTAGCCTTTAGTGGAGTAAGAGTAAAGCGTGAGCAATAGATGCAGATGTAAACATTTTCCATCTTGTAACTGTAAAAAGTTCTTGGGATATTTTTCAATATATTTCATTGTAATTTTTATTTATCAATATGATGATTGAAGTACTTTAGATTTTTATTGATCTTGCGAGGTTGGTTGCAGCATTAAAAAAAATTTGATAATTGCAACATTTCTCGTAACATTGAAGCACTAGGTTATCTTATTCGTTTTTAATAGTATTGTCTCTGATACATATTCAAACTTGGGTATATAAACTTTATGAAAGCATTATTGATCAAACAGGTGTCCTACGCTTTGCAAATAAATCATGATAGGAAAAGAAGGGACATATGAAAAGATTTATTAATGAATTGATGGGAATCCATAATTAGAAAGCTTTGCCCTGGCTATTGAATACTAGTCTTCAACAATAATTTCCCAATAAATGAAATTTACTTATCTTTTATGATTGTTGCCTGCTTCTGCATGAAAAAGGTAAGCAAAAATTCATCAATCAACAAGTATACAACTAGAAGAACTTTATAATAATCAACAAATTGAAGAATTTCCTTTACAGCTCTCACCAACACATTTCCTGCACAAATCTTGCAAAAATTTTTTTAAGCTCCCTTTAGGCCAAACAAATCATCTCTGTTTTCTTAACTGAACATTTTTACCTTGCAGATTTAGCTTTAAAAACACTGATACAATGATTGTAGTATTCATTGTTCTTTAACTGAAGCAATCCTTTGGGAATTAGTCGAAAGAGATCGAAAGTCTAAAGCTGATTGTTCTCTATAGTCCTTACGGATGCTCCATAGGACCTCCCCACACCTCCTCATACTCGGCCGACTCTGCCGACGGGGAGCAAGGCATTGCAAGGCTAGTTCAAGGACCTTTTCAAGGGCTAAATTACTTCCAGCAGTCAGTTCTAGCATAGGGTCCAAAACTGAAATGGCATCACCATCTGTAAACTTCTTCATTGCCTGCAAATTTGTAAAAAACATATCAGTGACTTTATTATGGCACAAATGTCATTAACTTTATTTAGATATTAGTATAAAAGAATTGACCCATTTTGGTGTTATCCGCTCCCTGAGTTCCCGTTTTGGTTCAATGGGGCGCCTGCCTGTGACTAGTTCAACCAACAATACTCCAAATGAATAAACATCACTCTTTTCTGTAAGTTGATAGGTTCTCAGGTATTCTGGGTCCAGGTAGCCGGCAGTTCCTTTAACCTGGGTAGACACATGGGTTGCACCAGAGTCCGTGTCAGCAGCCAGCCTAGCAAAACCAAAGTCAGCAACCTTGGCTCGAAGCTTTTCAGTAAGGAGAATGTTGGATGACTTTATGTCCCTGTGGATGATTGGATGATCTACATAGAATTCAAATTCATGTGATCTAATTAATCCCTTCCCTACTATTTCTCAAACAACAACAAAGCTCTTGTTTTTGAAACAAAAATCAAAATCAAACCTGTATACATATGAAGATAGGTGATTGCATGGGCCACATCAATGGCTACATCGAGCCGCGAAGAAAGGTCAAGAACTTTCCCATGCACACCTGCAGCAAATTTTTTTCTCATGTTTTAAGTCTCAAATTTCCAGCATTAACAAGGAGAAGAAAGGGTAGATTAGATCATCAGAAGAACTCACCATCCAAATGTTCCCTTAGAGTTCCATTAGGCATATACTCCACAATGACAATTCTTTCATCTCCATGCTCTAAATACCCATAAAATTTCACCAAATTCAAATGTTCCACTTGTGCCAGTGTTTTTATTTCACTTTGGAATTCTACACCCAAATTCTTATCATATACACTCTACAAACAATCAAATTAAACTCATCAATTTTGATCAAAGACCGAAAAATATAAACTATGTTAAGCAACTTCGTTGTTCCAAATCCAACCTTTTTAGCTCGCTTGATAGCAACTAAGGTTCCATCATCAAGTTTGCCCTTATAAACTGTTCCAAACCCACCCTGTCCAATCTTGAAAGCAGGGGAGAAGTTCCTCGTTGCCTTAAAGATTTCTTCCATCGTGAATTTCATGCTCCCAGGCTCTCTCTCCTTCGTTGAATTGGAATAAATCCCTGAAACCCTCCTCCCGCTGTTCGTTCTTGACGTTTCCGATGCAACTACAAATTAAAACAATTAACGTTTATGCAATAGTTTAAATTCATCTCCAATTTTCTTTATTTTCTGTTACTTGATAATTGGAAGGTTGCTAAACAATATGGGTTTCATTATTAGTGAAATATATGATTTTAGCTTCTTCGAACATAAACTTGCGACTAATTCAACACTAACCATACATTCTTTCTATAATCCATCGAATGAAAAATTTTAGGTTTTTTTAATACGAAGCTTGAAGGACTAAACTAGTAGCAGAGCCTGAGAGCCAGCAAGTTCTTTGGTTGCCCAGAAAATGTCAAAACAGAACAAGCACCAGTAAGAAACAGGTAAAACAAAGACTAGCGATTTTCAAATAACACGTAAGAACTGGATTTTTAACGTTTTCTCAGATCTGACGATCGAATCTATAATTCGGTAAATTTACTATCCGAATCTCGAAGTGAGCAAAAGTTCTGTAAGAGAACCAACCACTTACTGAAACGCCCCCCACCCAAAAAAAAGACGTTTTTGCCACGTCATCATTGTTTAAGCTAGAAAATAGAAACAGAACATACCAGAAGGAGCGCCAAACTCAGTGGACACTCCAAAATTCTTGCTGTCAGCTGTCTCAGGAGGTGTTAAACACGCGAAAAAGGCTCCAGCAATAGACCGGGCGGCAACAGTCACCGGATTACGACCTGAACCGGATTTGCGAAAGGCAGATGATTTAGAGTAGGAAGAAAGGCTAGGAGAGTAAGCGAATCGGTCCGGCGTCGATCGTATGCCGGAGCTAGGATTCCGGCTTCTTGAGCTGCTGGTGGAGCTGGTCATCACGAAAGCGGAAAAAAAAATAGAGAAAAAAGGTGTTTACGTAATGTCGTTATAAATGGCGGGTAGTTGAGAGTTGCGGATCTTAAAAGAGAGGGCCTTTTTCTCAAAAAAACAAAAAAATCTATAAAAGTAGGTGATGCTAACATGCGCCGCCCATGTTGAGATTGTTAAAGGTAACTTTATGTCAGATGATAACATTCAAATCATTTGCCCCGTCCTTTGGGTAACAAAAAATCATAATCTTTGATTTTTTGTTTATTAAAAAAAATTATCTTTATTTTCTTGGTTCCTAGTTCCTATCTGGATGAACGCGTCTTGTCTTGACTTTGAATTTTTTTAATTTTTAATTTAATGCATAAAAAAAATAATTTACCTCAATTTTCGAATATTTGAGAAAATTAATCAAAGTTTATGAAATTCTTTATCATTACTAATTTGCCCAGAAATATAATAAATTATTGACACTCTCCTAATAATTATCAGTAAAAAAAATTACTAGAAATTTGTTGTCAATTTCAAAATAAGCTAAATCGATAGTAGATTTAATAATTTGCATATACACATTATGTTTCATGCTTTTTTTCATATTAATCGTATAAATATAAACATAATATAATTATTTTTATACATATACGTGTTACGTTTTGTGCTTTTTTTTTATTAGTCATATAAATATAAACACCATACAATTATTAAATGTATCAAAAATTTAAAAACGAATAAAATTTGTATATAAAAAATATCATGTTAATTATATTTAAAGATATTTATCGTATTTATTAAATATATTGTATTTTTGTATAATATCCAAAATCACTAAATTTATAATTAAAAGATAATGGAGAACGACAGCTTGCATTATCTAACTCGAGAACAGTTTAAATTCTGTGATAATTTGAAAGAAAAGATTCACGGAATATAATGTTTTAATTGAATAAAGATATTATATCTATGATTTTAAACTCCAAATTTATTATTTGGCAAAAAACCAAAAAAAAAAGATGGTGGCAGTTTGGAAGAGTATTTTCTACACTCAAAGTCAAGCATTTATACAGAAGAAAGGCCAAATAAGGCAAAAGAGGTTCTTTATAAATCGTTAAAATAATACATTCCCTTACAAACTAAACAAAAACAAAAGTCAAGATCGAAACTGGTAAACTATAATTGCCAAGTGTCGGTTAATGGCAACAGCCTATAACTGCAACTTGGCTGTGCCGTAGGTTAAGCTTTGATCAAGTCAAATGTCTGAATCAAGCCACTTTTCTCAACCAAAAAAAAAAAGCTTTTGAACTACAAATCAGGTATACTGTAGGTTTCAGCAGGGTGCAAACGACGACCACCTGAAAACAGCAACGTCCGAACAAAAATGGGGTCGGCAGGTTCCCCTCGCTAAACCGAATTAACATTGATGGAAGATGTTCCACTTTCATGTCGGCAGATATAAGGCAGCATAGAACACAATCAACATCAAAGAGCAAAACATTCTCATCCGACCACTAGCTGGTTTAAATGGTTTTCGTAAATCCGGAAAGGGGAATGCACGTTCATTAAAACAGATCTTGATCTCCATGGCCAGATGGTAATGGTAATGGACTTAGACGTTTTTGAGGCTGGCCTTCAATCTTGCCAACTTTTAAATCTCTACAGATTTAGAGATGAGATCTGCTAATGCACAATCCTACACGTCATGTCATGTGTATAGAACGTGCATATCCAGAAGTCAAATCCATGTTCAGCTAATGGATTTTGCTGTCATTGTGTCGAGGAAGCATACATTTATCACTGGAAGTATCTCTGGACTGCCTGCTGATAAATACTCCTTTTTCGTCAATCAAATATGTCAAAGTATAGTTCTCTGGAGACCATGAAGCTCTTCAGACCTCCCTCCAGCCGTTTCAGATGCCAGGCTGGGAGAATCACAAAAGAGAAATATTCAAAAGAAAGTATGCAATTTTTATTTTTTCATATTTATACACCATAGTTTACCATTTAATTTAAATACATATATATACTTATTAAATTAAAATAACCAACAATTACAACAATCTAGATCTGGTATGACAAATAAGATAATTTAGGTTCCATATACCGACTTGCAAGCCGCAATGCTTCATCAACATACCACGTAGAAAAGGAGAGCGTTGTTCCTCAATTCCATTAGGAGTAAGGTATTTCCCCTTAGATTAGAAGTCAATCAACCGTGCTCTGCAGTGAGGATAAAGCTTGTCAGGGTTTAAACGAATGATTTGTGGCAGAGTTGGAGAGAAAATTGACAGAGTTCTCTGGTTAGTTGAGAGTTGCCAGACTTTTGAGTAAAGCTTCCAATCAGCTTATAGGATAAATAAATAGACTAGTATTAGACCAATTGTTACTAAAACATTTACAAAAGTTAAACAGATGTATTCATTCAATTCCATAATCATTAAAAGCTATTGATATCTGTCAGTCAGCATAAATTATTCATCAATTGGACAAAAAAATGCCATATGAAATGCATTTCTAGATAGACGATTCAAAATCATACCAGAGTTGTACCCATTGTCCGAACTGTTGACTCAGAAGTAGATCAAGCCAGATCATATTTCAGCTAAGTCCAATGCATATGTTGAGATATATATATATATATATATATATATATTTTTTTTTTTTAATTTTTGGTTGTGAACTGCAAGGGAATTCAGTTTAAAGCTTGACCAGTCCAGCCCAACTTGGCCAAGCAAGATGAAACCAGTCTTACAACAACAATCCAGCCACGATGATAATGTCAACGTACATTTGACAGTGGACTTATTCTGCTTTCTCATATACTATGAACATAGAGCTCAATGAGTTGAAGGATAGTCGGTGACAGGCATTATTACCAAAAAAGAAATAATGAAAGATACAGAGAAACAGAAACTAACAGTGTTATGCAGCCATGTAATTCTTTGTTATGAAGTTTCAGCAACTTAAAACGTTCCATGTGCAAGGGAGAATCTGTACTGTCATGTTAATGGGGCATGCAGATTCATTTAGAGAGGGCAAATCCTTACCCTAAAACAATAAGAAAATGATTTAAAGAGCACAGTTATCCATATGCTGAAGCACGTGCCCTCAGCAGTCAAGGTGCCATATTCCTGCTTCATTAGACCAGGTAATATAGTTTAGATGTCTAAACTTTAAAGTTTACGGTGAGATTATCACTTGAGGCAAACACATTGATACCACCAGCAACCTCCATCCAGCTGCAACCAGGAATTTTGTAGTCACAACAGTCTGTCATCATTTTCCGAACACCGGCCGCATCTAACCATCTCCCTTTAGAAGCATACATGTTAGAGATAAGAGTATAATTCACGGGTTTGTTGGGCTCCAAGACAACAAGCTTTTCTGCAGCCCACTTGGCCAATGTTATGTTGCCGTGGATGGTGCATGCCCCTATGAATGCTCCCAAGGTGTCTGGTGTATATGCAATGGGATGAGATGTTAAAACACTAAAAGCCTCATCAAGAAGGCCAGCTCGACCAAGCAGATCAACAAGGCAAGTATAGTGCTCTGAATCAGGAGTAATTCGATAGTCATTCATCATTATATTGAAATAATGAAGCCCCTCATTAACTAGCCCCCCATGGCTACATGCGGAAAGAATACCAAGGAAGGCAATTTGATCCGGCTTTACACCGGTAGCTAATATTTTCTCGAAAACTATAATACTTTCTTTTGAAAGACCGAGGAATGAATAAGCACCTATAATTGAAGTCCATGTAACAAGATCAGGCTCCGAAACCGACACAAAACATTGAAATGCACCATCAATGTTACCAGACTTGGAGTATGCATTTATCAAAGCATTTGCAACTGATAAAAAGGAATCAAACCCATTTTTAACCACATAAGCGTGGACTTGTAATATTTCAGCAGAGGAGGATAAAGCACCACACAATCGAAATATGCTTGCCATAGTCAATTCATCCGGATGGAAATTTTGTAGCCTCATTTGTCTAAAAAGTTCCATAGCCTTCTCCGCATATCCATACTGTGCATAACCCACAATCAGAGTGTTCCAAGACACAATATTTCTGGCAGTCATTCCATCAAAGGCTTTTTGAGCATCATACAAATTTCCACTCTTTACATACATATCAACAAGTGTACTCGCCACTGGAATATCTAAATCAAAACAAAGTTTAATAATGAGATCCTGAACCTGCCTCCCCAGTTCATAAAATCCCCAACTACAGCAAGATTTAAGCAAAGAACAAAACGTAAAAACATCCCCTTTAACACCTTCCTTCTTCATCAGATCAAAAACCTCAAAAGCCTCTACTGTTAAAGAATTCGAAGCATAACAAGAAACCATCACATTCCACAATACCAAATCTCTATAAAACACTTGATCAAAAACCCATCTCGCTTCTTCAACTAGACCACATTTCCCATATAAATGAACAAGAGCACTGCTCACAAAAGAATCATACAAAAACCCCAATTTCACAATAAAGCAATGTAATTCTCTACCAAAAACGACGTCACTTGCCTCAGAGGAAGCACGGAGCAATGTATTCAAAGTTATATGATCAAAACCTACGTTGTTTATCAACATTTTCTCGAAATAAGAAAAACCCAGACAAAGATTCGATTTACAAATCATCGTGTTCCACGTCACCAAGTTTCGAACACGCATTTGATCGAACAATTTCTCTGCGTCGGAAAATTGCCCGCATTTAACGTACACATCTAGCATTTGAGTTAGCAAAGGCAGTACGTTATTCAATCCTAGTTTTATTAAGTGTGAATGGAGTTGTTTCCCTTCGTGAAGAAGACCCATTTCGGCTGAGATTTTGAGGGCGTGGGAATAGAAGCCGATCGACTTGGGCAGCAGCGCCGACGCCTTGTTTCTGAGTGTACTCGATGGGAGAGATGGGCTGGGTTTCAGCCTCATGGCCCGTAACGGTGTAGTTTCTTGAGGGAGGGTTGGTGAAGAAGATAACTGTCGCTTGAAATGGACGTTGGAGATCAACGGAGCACGGCCTTTCGAATGGGATCAGAGACTGCGGAGATGACCGTTAAACGATACCACAGCCGACATAGAATTCAAACATGCTTTTCAGAAAAATAGTAATTTATACTTTTTCTCAAATACTTTACACAATCGATATTTGGTAATATTACACTGAATTTTATAATATATTTTTAAAAAGGGAAAATTAGGCCAAATTCACTAATTATTAAAGTCAACGATTTTAAGAATAATTTTTAAAATTTAATTATAAAATATTAAAATAATAATTTATATTATTTTAAATAATGATATAATTTTTTTACTATTTAAATTCACTCCGTTCAAATTTAAAATTTAAAAAAATAAATAAGCTAACTCTTACTATAATGAGATCTACTACAAATGAAATCATATTGCGCACTCAATTAATAAAATAAAGGCTTATGCATAAAAAAAATAAAGAAAAAATATCAAGTGGGTTCTTATTTTTTAATCAATTAAAATTAAAATTTTTTATTTTTTATCAATTAAGTTATAAATTATAATTATTAAAAAATTAATTATTATGATTTTTTGTAAAAAAATTTAAAAACTTGATTAATTGTCGAAAAAAATAAGGACTAACTTGATTTTTTATTTATTGTTAAGGATTATATATATATATATAAAAGCTTAAAATAAATAAATAAATAAATCAGGGAGATAGAGAGCGGGGACTGTTTTATTACTCGTTTTACGCCCCCTTTTGCGTAGAGCGCATCCTGTTTAAGCAACTATGTAGTATGCAACAGCAGACAAAAATTAAAATCCAAGGAAAAGGGGAAAACCTAAAGTTTTTGACTTTTTTCAAAGAGGCCTCTTCTTCAATTTCTTTTCACTCTTCCAAGTTGGAATTTTTGGCTAGAACTTCTTCGCCTCTTCTCCTCTCCGCCGCCGCTTCAATAAGTTACCATCTTCACTGCTTCTTCATCATCGTTGAACTTTATTTTTATTCATTAAAAATCATTTCTTTTTTCCTGCTGTTACATTTTGCTTTCCCCTTTTCTGTTCCAGGCTTCTCGAATTAGGGTTTATGAAATCGATATCTCTCCCAATTCTACGTTTTTATAGGATTATTTCGTTGTTTGTTGTTATTCCAGTTAATTTGCGATTAATCTCGCATTTTTTTAATCTGAACTGTTCGGCGATGTGGTTTTTACTTTAAGGTATACTATTAGCAGTTAGCTTCTGTCAATTATGTGTTGGATTATGAAAGATAGATGTAAAAAGTGTGAAATTTATTGTTTTTTTAAATTTGAGTTCTTTTAGTCTCTGGTTTATGGTGATTTTTAAGACTTCTTATATTCCATTTTCGATAATCTGGGCTGAATCTCATAATTTCCTGCTTATAATAAACCGATTTTAGCGTTAAATGCTAAAATTTCTTTTTAAAGGCTAAAAACACGTTGAATGAACATAGCCACTTGAGACGTGCTCTGTATACGTGGCATCATTTCTTATCTTTTGTTTTCCTTCTTTAGTTGTGCATTGTTTGCCAATGCATACACCTGTCATTATGAGCTGTAAGGTTGTAATGCATACGCTGGAAGTTGCTAACTTGTTATCCCCAGCTAACCAAAGACTTGGTACTTATTGAAATGATGATTCTCTGAAGTTTTTCACTTTCTCGGCATGAACTGCATATAATATTTGTTGGCTAACTTAGTGTTTGGCCTTACTCTCTTTACAAAGAAAGATAACCGCCATTATAATATTTGTCTTAAGTTTTACATTGAGCTCATTATGGTCATTTTCTTATTAATGTTTTAGTATTTTTGTATATAATTTGCCTATATATATGGGAGTGGTTTATTTGTTTGCATTCCAACTTGCTTATGTCACATTTCTATTTGGCATGATTAGTAAGGATTAGTTCACTTTGCTTGTTCATGCTTCGTGAAGCTTGATTCTATTGTATTTAGTATCTTACATGTTTTTTATTGGCTTGTAAGTTGGTTTTTTTTTTTTTTTTTGGTCTCCCCTTATGTTTGAAAGTATTATATTCTACTTGTCCTTTAATGTCAAGTAACAGGGGAAAATGCAGCAAGGTCCCTTTGCATTGAGTGGATGATAAAGATAACTGTGAGACATGGGAGGCTGCTGTTGTTCTTCCAGGAAACCTCATATGCATGGGACGCCTGTATATTATTATGTAAGTAATATGCTTGTCTTATTAATATGTCTAATGCCTTTAGTATCTTATATGACTTTTTCACTTAAGAAATGGAAACTGTTTGCTCGGAATATTGGAAGTACTCACTCACCATCATCCACAATAACAGGTTGGAAAAAGAATGGAAAAGGAAGAAGCCAAGGAGAATGAAAAGAAGAATATTTTGAATACCCTTAGTTCTCTCTTTTTTGTAATTGATTATTCCATGAAATTGATATTATTTTAAATCCATTTCTTTCCTTCTTCCTTCACTTGAACTGTTTGCAGAACCCGTGATGTGCAACTGATCTTTTGAACCGATGAACGTTGAAGTCTTTTTATAGACTCCAGGGTTTTCTGCCAAAAGTCAGAAGCTCAATTACTGTTCCATCATCTGAATAGAGATGTCTATTTGTATGCATGCTTAATTTGAGAAAACAGTTGTTGCGATTTTCTGCTTCAGATTGTTTGATTCTTCATTTTATTTTCTTTTAAAAAAATATTTATGACAGAGCGACAAAAAAATAAAAACAAAAACTGGAATTTGCTACATGAATCTACCAATCCCCCTAAGATGAGAACGCCCTCCTCCAAATCCCATGAATAACCTCATGTGAGATAAGAGTGCATATATGTGTGTGAAGGATGAAGCTCTTACATTGTTTATTTTTGGCCATTGTTCTAATGTGGTAGCTTACCTGGTGATTTCTAATTTGTTTCGGTGGTGATATCCTTTTATCTAGTATCTTGATAAAAGGTTTATGAGAATCTGTGTCTTTTATGTATTATTCTTTGAATTTTAAAGCCCCTTTCCACAGTGTCCATCAGCTTTGGAAGAGAATGAGGCCTTAGCACCTCGTGATGGGTCAGCCTCTGCAATGGATGCAGGACTTCTCATTAATTTGGATCTAGAAGTACCTGACACATTTAGGGCACCTCCTGCTCCTTTGCCTTATGATGTGGTCTTGGGATGTCCACTTTCAGCTGATTCAGAGTCTTTCAGAGAAACTATCAGTGGGGGTAGTTTTGAGACACTGCCGCCTTGTGAAGATCTTGAGGAATCAGACTGTAGAACACAGTCTAGTTCTTTGCTTCTTTCACCAAGAAAATCTGAAGTCTTAAAATTAACTGAATCTGAGAAATCACTGACAGAGGAAGAGGATGCTTGTCCCATTTGTCTTGAAGGTACTGTACTCTTATTGTCGAAGGCATTACTTGCTATTGAAAGCCATGTTTGCTGGTAACTGATTACTGTTTGTCGAAAACAATGCCAAGTTCCTTGTTAATCTAATATCTTTATCAGCTCATAAGTGATGGCTTGTCTATGGTATTTGCACATGCAGAGTATGATGCAGAGAATCCAAAATTTATCACAAAATGTGAACATCATTTTCACCTATCATGCATATTGGAGTGGATGGAAAGAAGTGACACCTGTCCTATATGTGATCAGGTTTGCCTTTTTCAAATTGCTGTTAATTGTTTGTAGACTTGTAGTTGATTACCTGCATAAGATTAGCCCACTTGAAGTCTTGTACAGGGATTAATTTGGGACAAGGCTTACATTCGCACTTGTTGGATTGAATTTACTGTGCCAACAATATGGACTCAAATTTTGATTATCTTCTGAATGTTGCAGGTACTTGGAGCCACGTTATTAAAATGGAAAAAAAGGGGAAACTATAGTGTAGTATTTTAAATGTAAACCGTATGAATCTGCTTTGTCTTCTAATTCCCTGTGCCATATCTTGCACTTTGCTTAACCTTGCAGATATCTGTTTGTGACTATGTCTACAAACAAGTGATATGATCTACCATTTTAATGTTACAGGAAATGATATTTGACCAGACTTTTGATCAATAACTCTTTATTCAAGATCAAATTCCTTTGTTGTTTGAGAGCAAAGCTTTCCACTCAAGATGCTGCAGATACATGTTAGTTTTTTTTTTTTTTTTGGGTTCTGCAGCTGGTCAGATGGTGTGGTGTGCCCACAAGATTGAATTTCACCTTAGTTACATAAAAGGTTGCGTGTATTTAGGCTGTCAATATGTTCATCAATTCTTCAAGGTTATGACTTGAACATGTTGGCACAATGTTATGATACAGTTTGGGATGTTGATGCTCCTTTTCTGTGGTTAAATATTTCGTCGTCAGTTTTCAGATGAGCAGGGGAAGGATGGTGTAAACTACAAGGTCATCGGAGGGAATCCGAATCAGTTGCAATGGAGGTTTGTTTGCATAACAGGATGAACAATTGGTAATCAGCCTTGCTACATTTAATGATAATCTACGTTTTACTTTGTACGTGCTTTCATATCATTTCCTTGTTTTTTTCTCCTTCTTTTTCTTTTTTTGTTTCCCCTATTTTTTAAACTGAAATGCTGTATGCTGCTTTGCAATGGTTTTGTAAATCATATATGTTTTCCTATTTAGATGGATTTGTTATGGAAGATGTTCAATGTATCGATAATGGGAATGTACGCGTAGTGAATAGGATGAGCACTGGGGGTGCG
>JBBYHM010000006.1:1619773-1636032 GCA_038381775.1 Adansonia rubrostipa | reverse complement strand
ATACCTGGATATTTAATTAGACATCTAAAATAACAAGACTATATATAAATTTTTACTTAAAATTCAAAAATAGTAGTTTAAAAATAAGAAGCTAAAATCTATACTAATGTACATAATCATTGATTAAATTGGCTTGTTTTAAAAATGCATAAATTTATTATTTGTTAAATTTGATATTGTCATTCAAATAGCAAAAATAATAAATATTTAAAATAATTTTAAAAATATGAATCTATGTTTAATGATTCTGATTATGATAATATTTATACAGAGAAAAAGATTATAAATGCATTACTTACTTTTCATTGATTTACATATTAAATATAAATAATTTTTAGAATAATAATTAAATAATTTTTAACTGATGCTTATAAGTATTTGATAATTAAATCCAATACTTTGTAATAAAAAATAAAACAAAATTTTCATGCATATCAAAACAAAATTATGTTTAATAGACTTGACAATTCGTGTATTCATATTATATTCGTATATTTTATCATGTTATAATTGTGTTTACAGTTTTTTATACTTATATCAATTTTGATATGTTTAAAATTTGTATTACGTTGATTTTAAAAATGCATTTGTATCATATTTTTTTAACTTTAAACGTATTATATTTGTAAAATCATATCAAATATTACTAAATCTAATATTTAGAAACAAGCTTAGTTGTAAATCATTGATCTTCCCAAAAAGCAAGCCTATTTCAAATTTCAACAAATTAAATATATAAAAATTTTAATTCCCTAAAAACCCTTACTTTATATGATAAATTATCAACCTATCCCTGACCCTTCATATCAACCATAGTCAATATTTAACCTAAGTTAACCAACCATACAAGCCAACTACTATAAATTAGAGGGTTGGTTTCTTTTTTGAAGCCCTAAATAATACTTCTCCATTCTTTCTTTTTTTTTTTAATTGTTATTTTTCTCAAATACCTTTTACTCTCACCAAAGAGCCCCTTATAAAAGGAGTGGGAGGGAAGTGAAGAGGGGAAAGGGGGTTTAGAGAAAAACCCAAAAAGAGAAGGGTAAAGAAAAAGATTTAGGCAAAACAAAAGGGGCAAAGGGAGAATTGGGAAAAATAAGAAAATCTCAAAGGCAAATGGAGAGTCCCATCGAAACCCACTCTATTTTCACGCTCCAAAGGAATATTAAGGTATGTTTTTCTTTTCTTTTCTTTTCTCTCATCCTTTGCTAGTCTAAAATTTGATAAAAATATCAATTTTAGGTTAAAATATGAATTTGAATTTCATTTGCGATTTTAATTATAAAAATAAAATAGATATTATTAATAAATTAATTAAAATTTAATATGATTATACGTGTAAAAGATATAACAATATAAATTTTAAATTAACGATTACATAATTTTTTAATAAATTTATAAATTTAAAAAATAATTATAAATATTGCGTTTATATATCTTTATTATACAATTAATTGTATTTTCTTAATTCAAATTCCTCTTTTAAAATCTAGATTCTCCAAGCAAACCCAAAATTGTTTAGGACTTTTTTTTTTCTATTCAACGAGGGTCTGTGTGTTTTCAAAACTTGTAGTTTAGTCCCTCAAAAATTCGAGTCATTTCTCTATCTGTCTGCAGTTAATAGAGGAGAGGAGGAGAGGGAAAGAGAGAAAGCGCGGGACAAATGGAAAGATTTTTTTTTTTTGTTCTTTTTCAACCAAAAAATAACATCTGAATCAAAACCCTAGATTAGTCCCTTTCCCGCCAAAAAATCCATTTATAGCATACAAAACCCAGGTGTTTAATCGGTTCTCTCTTGTTTTCTTATTTAACGTTTAACACTTAAAAGTAATTCTATTATGCTTTTTTAGTTGTTTATCATTCTGGTTCCAATTTTTTTTATTTGTTATGTCGAAGAATGAAAGATTATACAGATAGCTATTTGTTTTTAGGGTTTGAATTCGAAATCCATGGCAGGGTGGTCGATAAGAGATGATGGGCCTTCACTAGATTGCGAGAAAACCTCGGAAAAGCTTGACCCAGCTGGTTCTTTGATCGATCTCGAGCCCTTTTCAAAAGGGTCTTGTTTGAAATCCGAACCTGATAAGCTTAGGTTCTGGTTTGACAAGTTTCTTGGGTCGTTTTTAAAAGAGATCTGTGCCCAAGGTTGTTTTTGGCCTCTTCCTCCAATGCTTGGAGATGGGCAACCTCTGGATTTGTTTAAACTTTTCTTGGTTGTAAGAGAGAAAGGTGGATGCAGTGTTGTTTCAGAAAATGGTTTATGGGATTCAGTTGCTAAAGAATCTGGGTTGGGTTTAAATGTAGCATCATCTGTTAAATTGGTTTATGTTAAGTACTTAGTTTCACTAGAGAGATGGTTGGAGAGAATTGTTCAAAGTGATGACTCGAAGATCGAATTGAATTTCGGTGATCATTTGATGGAGTTGAGGGCTGAACTTAAGGGGTTTATATTGGAATCAAAGAATAAAATTATGGAGTATTCTCATGTGGAAGAGAGCATAGTGAGGGCGCCTGATGGAGGAAAGAAATGTGTAAAAGATGAAGAATCTATGCATATTGATTTAACAAAGCGCGTTTTGGATTACGAGAAAGTTGAAAAATTGCAGAATGTTGATTATTTAAAGAGCATGATGGTTGATTCAGATGGTAAAAAACGCTGCATTTATGTTAATGAATATGAAGATACACCTTCAGAGGATTATCTTGAATGTAAGAAATGCACATCTCATAAGAGGAAGCGGGATTCTACATGGGGAATACTTAATTGGGTTACCAAGATTGCAAAGGATCCATGTGATCCTGGGGTTGCTTCATTACCGGAGTGGTCGAAGTGGAATTCTTATGGGAGTGAGGAACTTTGGAAGCAGGTTTTATTGTTTCGGGAAGCTGCCTTTCGCAAAAAGGATGATCAGTCAATTTCCAACCAGTCCAATTGGCAGGTATATACACATTGCAACACTTTTCTACCTTCTGTTATTAACTCAAGTGAAAGTTCAAGGTAATATTACCTGTGCCCATGCAAGTTTATTATTGATATTGTTATATAATCTTGTGGAATAGGATGTGTTTGGAGGGGGTATTCGGAGGAGTAATTTTTATTTCAATCAAGTTTTTCATAAGTTCAAAAATGAATATAGTTGTTTGTTTAAAACCAAGGGAGAATTCACAATTTAGGAAGAATTTCGAGACAGTATTTTAGCACCTCAAATTCCCTATTGAAATTCCATTGAAAGAGGTGGCTTTTTAAAATTCCTTCAAATCTCTTTGCAATTTACCCCCAAATGGCTTAGTAAAATACAAAACTCAAAAAACAAAATATCATTTTATTTAACTCTAATATATATTTTATTTTTTTATGTCATTAATAATATTTATATATTTCTACAAATCTAATGGTACCTATGTTGCATACGTTTTTAGACATATATGTATTATTTATTTTTAATATCATTATTTTTCTTTTATAATTATCGTTTTATCTTGTGAAGTTCCAATTCATTCTGAGAGATATTTATCCTAGCAAAACAATTACAAATACTGGCCTTTTGAAATGATGAATTCTAAAATGACTTAAGTTCAAATTTCTTCAAAATTTTAAAACTCCCCTTCCAAAGGCACTTTTAGGGTAATTTTTATTATTCTTGGATTTCTTTGATTAATGTGGTGGTAGTTTGCATGAAAATTAGACCTAGCAATATATGTCATGTTCGTGTCTTTTATAGTGTCATAATCATGTTTAAGATATTTTATTTTTATTTAAAATTTGATACGTTAATAATTCGTATTATAGATTTTGAGACATGCATTTGTGTTGTCTTGTGTTTTACTTACTTTATCTGTGTCATACGCATAATCCTGTCTAATAGTGATAAGTCTAATGAAAATACTGCATTATGCATTTTTTTTTTTGTTTCCTTATCTATGATAAGATAGGCTGCATCACAGTCATTTGGGTGCTGGAAAATAAAACTAGCAAAGTTAGCTATTGATGGAACCTTAAATTACTATAAACATTCTTCTAAACCTATCATTCATTCTTCACTCTAATTGCCCTTAAATTTGGGTTCTTTACAGTGTTGTCGGTACTGTACCAGTATCGGCCGTACCGGTTTTGACATATAACGGTACCGGCGATAGTTGATTTCATTTCGGTCTTGGTTTCGGTCTGTACCGGTCGTACCGGTAGATACAGGCTTGTTTCTGTGGTATCGGCCAAAAATAGCTGTACCGGCCGGTACATAATATAAGCTTGTAAAAAAAAGTTAAACCAACACTAATTTTAAATTTGATGAATATTATACATAATTACTCATAAATTTGATGAATCTTAGACATAATTACTCATAAATTTAATTATTATTAAAAATTTCAACTTTATTACTTAACTAGTATTGATTTTTTTATATTTGATGAAGTTTTTTCATAGAACATTATATATAATTGATGAATATTTAATATATAAAATTTATTTAATCTCATTTATTTCATATTTGAAAATATTTTTCATTTATATAAATTAAAAATATTCAAACTCAGATAAACCCGAAGCGGTACATCGAAATACACTGGTACCGATATGTACCTGTATCAGAACAAAAACGGTACGGCCACCGGTACGGTGACTAACTTGGTTCTTTATGTGAGTCATATTTCATCCTTTTCATTAAGGATCATTATTTAGTGTACTCTCACGTTGTCTTTATGCTCCTACTTATGTACTTTATTTGGCCTAAATTTCCAATGATACAACCAAGTCACATGGCACTACATATTCTCAATGGAGATCTGCATGAAATCCATAATGAGAAGTCTCAAGATATGTTAAATAGAATGCAGTGGTTATGATAATAATACCATTAGCCAAAATCAATCATTACTTATTGCATTTCATCCTTTTGTTTCCACTAGATGATTTTCTACTTCCCGCATTTTGAATATTAATTTCTTTTTTCTTAAAGAATGAAAGAATTTCAGGGTCTTCTAATTTTCTTAAGTGGTGACGTGTGGTTAACACAACAAAACCGAAGGTAGAAAAAATTCGTAGTGTTTTGAAACTAATTAAGTTTGACATTGGTTGTTGCTGTTACTGTAATGTCTGAAAGGCAAGCATTGTGAAAATGTTCTAGTTTCGAACTATTGACTATTCCAGTTATTATCCATTTGAGACTCACTCAAATTATTTTGTGTTGCGCTACATTTAATATATTTGGGCTCAAAGAGGTGAGATCATTTGAAACTATACCTATAATTTTTAACGCTGGTTGTGTATCGGGCTATTATTTGTCTCCATAAACATTCATTTATTTCATGATATTCCTTTTATGTGTTTATTTTTTCCTTTGTGTTATAATATAATTGCATGTTGTTCACACTTTGTAGAAAAATCAGAAGATGCATCCGAGCATGTATGATGATAGCACTAAATTTGGGTACAATCTCAGAGAGAGGTTGAGTAGCACAAAGAAGCTCTGTTCAGGGAAAATGGCATCAAAGGGACATGATTGGTCACAGTCCTCCTCTGGGAATCATAGTGACTTGGATAGCTCTATGTTGGGGATCGAAAAACCGTTCCACGGAGCTTGTGACTCTGCAACTCTGGATTCCTTGTTCAAGTATGATGTTAACATTCAAGTTCCTATTGGGCCACTTTTTCAAGTTGAGGTACCAGACTGGACGGGGGTAGCTTTAGAAAGTGATACAAAATGGTTGGGGACTCGTATTTGGCCATTGGAAAGAAAGGAAAACAGGCTGCTGATTGAAAGGGATCGGACTGGAATGGGAAGACAAGGTTCATGTGGCTGCCCCATTCAAGATTCTATACAATGTGTAAAGTTTCATGTTGCTGAGAAAAGAATGAAAGTAAAGCTTGAGCTGGGTTCGGCTTTCAACCATTGGAAATTTGATAAGATGGGTGAAGAGGTTGCATTTGCTTGGAAGGAAGAAGAGCAGAAGATGTTTTCGTCCATAGTGAAGGCAAATCCTCCATCACTAGAAAAGTGTTTCTGGGATTCGATCTACAAGTATTTCCGTAACAAAAGTCGAGAAGAACTTGTTTGCTACTATTACAATGTCTTTCTGTTGCAGCGTAGAGCGTACCAGAATCGGATCACTCCAAGCAACAT
Source organism: Adansonia rubrostipa (assembly GCA_038381775.1). Lineage (NCBI taxonomy): Eukaryota > Viridiplantae > Streptophyta > Magnoliopsida > Malvales > Malvaceae > Adansonia > Adansonia rubrostipa. The sequence continues at coordinate 1,629,910 of JBBYHM010000006.1, read as the reverse complement.
TAACAGTGACGACGAAGAAGCAGAAGCAGAATCAGAACCAGTTTCTAAAGGTATTGGGCATAAATCAATTAAGTCCTACACATCCATCTTAATTTCCCCAAAGAAGTCACAAAAGAAGTCAAGATACTCTTCCTCAAGTCAGTATGGAACACTTTGACAAAAGATGTAAATGTGAAAGGCTCAGGTTAGCAGTTCCGACTTCCGATGTTTCAATATATTCCTCTTGCTGTACCTTTGAAAAGCTAAAATTTTAATTGTCAAAGATTTTGTCTTATGTTGGTGATTTGGAGGGAAGAACTGAAGACACCTCTGGTCTTTAGCAGCATGGGTGCTCTTGAAGTGGTTTGGGTTCATGCTTTTTCAGTTTTTGAGGCATATTCCTGTCCATTTGCATCATCACTGCTAGTAAAACATCAAATACAGGTATTTTTGTGATCCTTTTCTTCATTGAGTTTTTGACGGCAAGACTGCTGGTTTTGATATAGCAGCAGCAGCCAGCAAGGCAGTAGGTTAAAAGGAAAGATATTGACAAAAAAAAAAAACAGTAATTGTAGTTTATCAGATACATCATGCATTGTATGATTTAGAGGTTTTTTTTTTTTTTTTTTTTATTGTGATACAAAAACTGGAAATTTTTTTTTTGCCAAGTACTGTCTTTTCTTCTTATTCAAAGAAGGTTCGTAGATTATGGATAAAAGAATTGACTTATACCCAATAGCTGTAAGGTCCCAAGGAAGGAGCTGATATCAAAGTAATTATTGGTACACTTCCTCGCTAGTATTGTATCATTGGCTTTGTTATTTGACGTCCAAAACAAACCCGTTTTCAAATATTGAAAAATTTTCACTACAATGGAATGGAGTTGTCAAAACAGGATTTTACGACAGTGAACTGTGAAGTGGAATGGTCGCCTTGGGCTCTTCTTGATTTGTCACTCCCCTCGGAGACGTGATTTGAGAAAGAAAACAATGTATGAGATTAAGGTTGGGCAGAAAAACAATTATGGGCCACCCATCGGAGACCTCATGCATGATCCACTCATCATCAAATCAAAAATTAACAATAAAAAGGAATGTTATTCCAACGAATTTTAATCCCCAACATTAGCCTCCATTTAAGGCAGGTCGAGCATGGAAAGAAAAGAAAATGCTGTGTTCAATATTTGGTATATTTTTTTAAGCCAATTTTATCTTGTCTAAATTTATTTTTTGAGCAAAATTTTTATTCAAACTTTCCTATATATTAGATCCGGCTCTTGGGTTTTAAATGGATAAAATCTAACCTTTAGATATGTCTACTGGCTTGTCACCCTATAATACTGAGGAAGATGCCAAGCCAGTAGTCATAGGAGCCGTAACGAGTAGAAATCCAGTGATGAGGAGCGAAGTGAAGAAGAGTAGAATTCTAGTGACGATGCAGTGTGTGGCCAACCATATCCATAGTGTTTATCCTTAACCTTTTAAAGCATTTGTGATATCTGTAGACGATGCTTCTGATTGTGTCAATCCAAATCTCAAACTCAAGATACCCCCTGTTTGTGGACGAGGAAAGATTTTTATCATCCTCATCACTTCCTGCTGTCATTGTAAATGAATATACCCTAGTCTTCATAAGGAACTATTTGGGAGTCTTTTGTCTTCTTTCATGCACAAACACCCGTGCAGGAAAATAACCAAGCCGTTGCATACTAGCATAGAAGGCCAGAGGCGATAGGCGATAGGCCCCTTCAACCAAGTTCGCATGACGTTGTTAGATGTCGTATCTCTCAAGAGGAACAACGTGAAACTGAATTCAACCTCAAATTACCGTCTTGTGCACGTCCTGCATTCATTGCAGGCTGCCTAGTATCATGTTTCAGCTCCCAAACTAAATAAGGAAATCGGCACAACTCATAGAGCCTTTAACTCCATTGCTAGCAATCATTACCTAGCCCTTTCTCTCAAATAGGTATTGGAACAGGAGTACTTAAAAAGTCTCAGCTATCAAATATATAAATAATACCTGCAAGATGCAAATAATGAAAACCACTGCATTGAACCACAGAAAGAGCGGTATACCAATGAAGAACCTACAACTACATTAAGGGTACTATCTAATTGCAATTGTACAGGCATGGAGAGCCACAAAATACACCAAAGTGATTGCAATTCAATGGCAACAAATTTTTTCATTAGCTGATACTCTAGAAAATCATAAAAGGCTTGGTCTCCTTTTACCTGCGTCTGTTCTCAACTTCTTCACAGGATTGGCCCAACCAACACTCCCACCACAGCCGTTTGACGGGTGAACAAGCTGGTTGGGCAAACCTTGCTGTTGGGTCAGTCTCACGTCCTTAGAGACTGATCCTGCAGCTGGGCTTCTGATGTTGCGACCTATACTTGGGGGTGAAAGAGGGCCAACTGATCCAGTCCTGGGCTTTACCATTGACTTTTCCCTGTCGTTCCTCTTCTTCTTGCAAATAACCAGCTCCCCTGGATGAGTTCGAAGAGAACCATCGTGTTGATTTTGTTCCCTGGTAATGCCACTTCGTTTCCCAAGCCTTGACTCCTTTTGGGGCTTTTGCACTCTAACCCTAGTGTCCTCACCAGCATGAGTGGATCCACGTTGCAATGACTTTTGAATGACTCCTGAATCAGATTCCACCTCGTTTATCGGCTTCTGCATCTTGCCAACTGCTACCTGTCTTGCAGAGGGACTAGATGTCGAGGTAGATACTGGGTTAGAGAAAGAGAGAGCATTTCGAGCTTCTCGGAAATCTGTATCCGGAAATGCGATCTTCAACAAGTCAAAAAACAGATCATGCACTTTCCTTGCTTCAGATCTGACCTGTAAGTCCCAATTACATTTCCAGAGTAAGTATATAGATCAGGACATTAACGAGAGCACTACAAAAGAAGTTACAAGTTCAATTGGTAGGAAGGAGATTGGAAAATTTGCTACGTGATAAAAGGTTCTATGCACTTAAACACAGCTTTCAAAGTAATTGCTTCCTGAAAGATAATCCACGGCAAAAATCAAAAGAGTAATGCAAAGATGAGTTTGTGCATGAACATGCAAAGATACTGAAGGCAAAGTTAAAATTAGACATTATACCTCATGTGAAAATACATAAAAATCCATCGCACTTTTTAACAATAACTGCACATCCAAAACAAGCTCCATAACTCCACTGTACTCTAATCTGTCAACACGCTGATCAATCTTCCGTAAATCCACATGATTACTTCCACTTCCAACCATGCAACCCGAGTTTTCAATCCTCTTCCACAAATCTGCTAAAAGTGGTATAATTTGTTGACCCTCCTTATCTATTCTCCTCTGAAGCTTGCTAATCACATTTTTGCACTGGAAATAAGAGAATTTTCTAGTCAATTACTTGATTCACAAATAGCATAAATAAAGTATTAAGTCATAGGTGAAAACTACTCATTTCTTAAAGGGGAGGATATTTTGGTATACAAGCTTCTAATTACTCAGGACATGCAACCAATGGAAAATATCAATGACTTCAACTCTTCAAGACTAAATAACATGAAGACTGGCTCTAAAAAGCTCAACAGAGATAGGGATGGCAAAACAAACAACAAAGGTAGAACAAATGATACAACATATTATAGAACACATAAAACTTTCTAAATCTCAAAAAGAATTCTCACTACGCATTAAGCCAAATGTTTGTCCTAGCAGAATCTGAACCCAATTTTATAAGAGAAAATACTTAAATGAAATGGTAACTAAATGCTACAGTATTAGATGCAATAGAAAGAACCCCAATGAAGAAAGCAAAGAAATTCAAGAGGATCATAGCTATGGTGACTGGTCAGAGCCAGCTAAAAGCAACACCATCAAGCAATTCAAAATACTAGAACAAGGTTCATAAATCCAACTTATCACTAACGACTAGGAGAAAAAAAACCATGATGGTTTATTTAAGGTACACAACAGATTCACAATCCAGATACTAACATAATTATAGTCACCTCAAGTATACCTTTCTTTGGAGGACATCAGACATCTTTGCACCAAAATTCAACGACCCACTTGTGCTAACCAGCTTACTGTCCCAAATCTCTCTGGAGGGTTCACTAGCATTTTCTCCAGGAGCAGACGTGGAATTCATTCTACCAGACTTCGGTGATGCATGCAACTTTGATGCATTAGCTATTTTTATTGAAGGTAAGTTCTTCCTATTTTTAGAAGATGAATCACTTAGATCATGCCTGACAGCATTGCGATCACAAGTTGGTTTTGTTTCAGCATCAGTCCTCAGTTGTGATTGGTACTTTTGGTCGAGTTGCAAAGGCAACAAAGATGAATCTCCACGATGGAGACGAGGCATTTCAGCGACAGATTTCTCCTCCGACCTTTCCACTGTGTGACGAGGTCGAACCCGAATACTACGCTTTCGTTTTATCTTGGGTTGGACAACTTGTTCATCTTCACCTTCATCACAATCATGAACCCAACTTTCAGATTGCTGGTGATCCATGTGAGAATCTCCAGATACTGCAATTTCACCTTCCTCTAGTTCATCAGGCTGCCAAAATTAACATAACATAAGAAAATAACAGAAATCAATAAATATCATAAAAGAAATCATTATAGGAAAAGAGGAATACCAGCCTTCTTGCAACAGAACCCGGCCTGGCATCTAATGCCGAGAGAGATCCAAATTTCTGAGGAGAAATAGGAGACACCATCTCTGTTGGTCTTCGACCGTCCAATGATGATCCTGAAGAACCACCTTCTTCAAGCATGTGATTGTTTCTAATGTGTTCTGAAGTCTGGGCATACTCATACCCATCATCACCAAGTGGGCCATCTTCTTCTGACTGGTCCTTATTTATAGGTGGTCCCCTGCCAGCACCACTAAATTCATCATCTTCAAATTCTTCAATTTCTCCCTCTTCCTCATTCCCAGAGTAACCATTTCTCTCATCAGAACTTGCTTCAGAGTATTCCCCATTCTCATCATCTATTTCCTTATAGTTAGGATGCTTTTTCCCCTTGGGTCGCCCCCTTTTTCTCTCGGTCTCCATTTCATTTGATTCAGCAGGAACACCAGCAGTAAATAAAATGTTCTTTGATGGCTTTTTTGATAAAGTAGCTACAGCAGTATTCACTTCTTTTGTACTGGATCGAAGCCACTTAGGTACCTGTTCATGATAAGTCATCTCCTCAATCCAATCCAGTTCTTCATCCATTTGATCAAACAACTCAACTTCTTCCTCACTTCTTGCTATCATGCGATTTACCTGGTGCAATGAGGGAACATCATGGACGGTTTCTTGATACCTCTCCTCATCATGTAATAATGTTTCTAAAGTCATGCGTCTCTCTTCATGTGTTGTTCTCTGGTCAAAACGTCCAGCATTGATTACTTCATCAGCCATGTCAATTTTATACTGTTGAATGTTATTCCTTATGAGGCTCTCAATAGATCCCATATATCTATCCTTACCAGCAAAATCATCCTCAAAATCAACTGTACTGCCACTACTTAGTTCATCCTCCTTCTGCTGACTAGAGATTTTGTCGACAACTGCTTCCATGTAAATGACTTTGACTTCCCTTGTTTGTCCAATTCGGTGAGCTCTAGCAACTGCCTGTTCCTCATTTTTAGGATTTGGATCAGGATCATAGATAACAACAGTGTCAGCAGATTGAAGATTTAGACCACGTCCAGCTGCACGAATACTTAGTAAGAATATGAAGCATTCAGAGTCAGGGCTATTGAAGTCAACAATAGCTGATTCACGATCTTCCAAGCTAGTTGTTCCATCAATACGTCTGTAGAGAAGCCTCCTCCACTGCAAGTATTCCTCCAAGATATCCAGAAGCTTTGTCATGGTACTAAAGAGTAATACACGATGCCCGGTTCTCTGGAGTTTTATTAGGATCCTGTCGAGGATCCACAATTTCCCACAAGATCTTACAAGGAAATCTTTGGAGAAGTTATTGAAATACGGGTAATTAAGCAAAGGATGATTACAAGTCTTTCGAAGCTCCATACACCGGTTATTTAAAGTTTTGTACACCCTGGGCTGGTATAATGGATTTTTTTGAACCCTGAGCTTCTCATCTTCAGGATCAACTCGAAGAGTCCCAGTTGATTTTATCCAATCATAAATGGCACTCTGAATAGCTGACATTCTGCATCTTAAAACTATTGAGACCTGCAATCAGCCATCAAAATAACATCATTAGAAACAGCAGTATGATAAGTGATTATTAAACGAGCCACTGACAGCATACCTTTGGAGGAAGTGAACCTTCCACATCTTCAACACGACGTCTAAGCATAAAAGGCTCTAGAATTTGATGAAGTCGGTGGATGATGATAACCTTCTTCTCTGTCTCAAGCCAGTCATCCTCTGCATTATGCATAGGGCCTTCCTTTTGAAATGGTTGCGAAAACCAATCATGAAATGCCTTGCGATTATCAAACACTTCAGGAAGGAGAAGATTTAACAGCGACCAGAGTTCTTTCAAGTCATTCTGTGGCATAAAAGAAGCTCATTGTTCAACTCATCGAATAAATAATAAACACACACACACATAAAAGAAAGTGAGCCTCGGGGAAAGGAAAAGGTGAATAGGCTTATTACTTTAATACATAAAATAAGCCACACCAGAGGATATAAACTAAAGTGTTAAAAAGACAGGTTAACCAAATAAGCGTCAGTGTGAGATATAAACTAAACAATGGCAAAGAGTCCTGCTAAGTTTTGCCAGCTAAAAGATGGTTAGGAAAGACCATCAAAATTCTAACCATGAGAAAACAACATTGTAAGACATAAGTAACCAAACCGTAGCTCCTTTTTCATCCTTCAATTGAGATTTCATGATGAACCAATTACAAAAGACATGATGCAAACTTGGAATTTCTAAAGTTAAAGAGACACCGGTTATAGAGTTAAGCCTACCCCTACATGCAAAGGCGTCACAATATTAGCATATGCAATAAATTCGTCAAGGGACAATGCTGGTCAAACCATTTCAAGTGGACAACAGTCACGTCAGTAAAGCAAAAAATTTTGTCCAGACATTTTTCAAAAATCTGTATGCATGTATATGCGTGTAAATTTTTTAATTTCCAATCATATCAGAAAGCTGTCTTAACAGACCTGTAATGGTGTCCCAGTAAGAAGTAAACGCCTCTGGCAGCGGTACCTATCAAGATCACGAGCTAAAACAGATTCCCTATCTTTCATTCGCTGTGCTTCGTCAATTATGATGTACTTCCAATCAATTTTAGAAAGTTTTGACCGATCGTACATGATGAATTCATAAGTTGTCACAAGAACATTAAATTTCATTGCCAAAACCTCCTATGAAACAAGTAAACCAAAAGAAATTTCAGCAAATTTTGACATTTGAAAAAACTACACATAGAAACTTAGAGTTCTTACTTGAGAAAATAATTTTGAACGCTGATCTTTTCCTCCAACATAATAAATGCATGACACAGACGGCAGCCAATTATGGAGCTCACTCTGCAAAAAGGACTCGGTTAGCTCTGTTCAAAGATACTGGAAAAATGTCAAAGCTACCAATATGAAGCAAAAATAAAACTAACCTTCCAGTTTACCAGAACAGCATTCGGAACGATGATCAGATGTGGACCATAGTTTCCTTTGAATTCCATCAAATAAGCAATCAATGACATAACCTGCACGATAAGGTTAAACCCAAAAAGTTAACAACAGTCCTACTGTATCATGTGACTATCTATCAAAACAATAAATGCCCTTAACTAATCCTAACACCTTGTCTAACTCCCAAAAAACAAATGAAACTGCAGTGTTACTCGCAACTAGAATTTTTCAAAACAAAAATACCTGAACAGTCTTCCCAAGACCCATCTCATCGGCCAATATACCATTTAGTTTATTATTATACAAAGAAAGCATCCACTGCAAACCAACCTGCAAAATAAAATACACAGATGTCATGAAAATTTTACTTGCTAGATTAAATAGTAGTAAATTAAATGAGACAAAAACCAACAAAAAGGTAGGAAGGAAATCCAAAATTTTAAATATAGCAACCTACAAGCTGATAGTCTCGTAATGTTCCGGTTCGTAGCATTGACGGTTGCCTTATGACCCTTTCATTCACAGCATGAGCAAGATTATAGTACCTGTCAATGATCACGAGAAATGACAAATAACTAAAATTGCCGGAAATTTGGTGGCTTTTGAGGAAAAAAAAGTCCTAAAAATAAACAAAAACGTAAATGCTAAATCAAAATTAACCATATGAGATGATAGTTATTGAACTAAAGAACATGATAAAGTTTAATGCATAAGCCCCAACAAACTGCCAAAAACCTTACACCCCATTCCACTCATGCTTTGCGACTGAAGCACCCTTCTGTATTATTAATAAGTCCTATGAAACGAACTATAATATAATTAAAAATAATACTTACTTGCTAACAGACGAACCATCCCTTGGTGCATTCATTTCCATAAACCGATTTCTTATCATTACTTCCTCTCCAGCACAAGCTGCTGCAACCCTAACCTCTTCTTCTGATAGACCCTTTTGTCAAGAAGTAGGAACACGAAAATAAGTAACATGGAATTTACCTAAACATACAGATGAGGAAAGGAAATGCAACATTTTTCTGGCTCATAATTCAGTCCAAAATTTTTAAAGGAACAGAGAAGGGGGAAAACCCTAAAAGACGACCAGAAGGGGGTAAAAGAGAGGGAGAGTTCAAGAAATCATGCCTGCAACCGTGCAGCAACAGCAGCAGCATTTGCGGCCTCCTCCACTTCCTGCTGATTCTTGGCAGCTGTAATCTTACTTCCTAGTTTATGAAGATACTCTTCAGTCTGCGTCAGGAATGATGAAAGAACTTCGTATCTCTCTGCAGCATCACCAGAGATATTTGTCTGCTGCTCAATCAGCATCTCTCTGTACCTTTCAACGTCATTATTCTTCAATGCCTCCATCCTTTTGTTCCTATCATCATCTTTCTTCTTTGAAAATTCCCGTAACATTCTTTCATGGTACTTGGCAACTCCCCTATTGCGAGCAGTTCGTGCATCACGGATGGCCCAGTGAGCCTCCAAGAGCTTCTTACGCCACTGAAAGATGGATTTCAGTTGCTTCTCTCTCAGGGCTTTCAGACTGGCTTGTACTTGTCTGGCCAGCTCCATACGCTGACGCTCACAGAGGCGGACAAATTTTCTGTACGGTCTGTCAGGCATTGCCATTATCTCCTGTTGTTGCTGGTCAACTTCATCCCTTAAACGTGCCTGCAGATCTATAAGTCGAAGCTTTTTTTCTTCAATTTGCAGTCGCAGAACAAGATCCGGCCTAATCCTTTTCCTCTCCAAATTTACTGCTAGTAAGCCACCGATCTTCCTCAAATTTTCTGATCGTTTCTTGCTAAGGACTTCCATGCCTTCCTCAAAGAGAAGATCTTTGACATCATATGCCAAAGTTAGATTATTGTTGCTGTTAGGCATTGCTGAACCGTAAGAGTCATGTTTCCTAGTGAAGAAGGGAAAATCAAATAGCGGTCCATGATACTTTCTGGCAGAGCCAGGATCTTTTGCCGGGGGAACAGAGTTTGCTGGCACTGGTTTCTTAATTTGCGCTCCATCGGATGCAGCAACTTGTGGTGCAACAGCCTTTCCCCTCTCCACACTAAAATCACTTTTAACTGGAGTTTTTGGAAGAGAACGTTCTACTTCTTGGTCTGCCTCGGCAGAAAAGACAGAACTTTGCTGCTCTTCTTTTCCAGCAGGTAACGTAGAAGAAAATTCCTCCGCAGTGGCTGACACACCTTGTACATGAGCTGTTGATGCAGTTGCTTTGTCATCTCCCACATAAGCTTCCTCTTTAGTGGTATTCTGTTCATTTGTAGATGGCCCAGCTGGTGAAACCTTCTCCTTAGACTCCAAATGCTTCGATTGATCTTCTATAATCTTTCCACCATTTCTGTCCAGATTATTTCCACATAGAGGAGGAAATTGCGGCTGCTGCAACTCAAGTGGTGGGGGAACAATGGCTCGAAGAAGCTCTTGTGGAAGTGTACCTTCTCCTTTCTGTTAATGACAACAAAAATCAGAATGGCACATCTGATATTTCTTTAGTTAACTTTATACAATAGGTAGAAAG
>JBBYHM010000006.1:1564032-1603199 GCA_038381775.1 Adansonia rubrostipa | reverse complement strand
ATTAGTATACCTTCAGGCGCCTAAATGCTAGTATTTGTGCTTTGAGAACATGAAGTTGTTGTTTAGTGAAACCAAAACGTTGCTGTGGCATCTGGGTAGCTGCTCCCCCTTGTGATGGTAAGTTTTTAACTGATCCTCTGACATTATTAGGAGCAAGAAGCTGAGAAGAAGATCGATTTAACTGTTTAAAATGCTGCATTTGCACTGTTTCTATACCACCTAAGGAATTTTTTGCCGGCAAAGATGGATCAACAATCTCGCTAATATTTGCAGATGATTGGGGAGGATGCATAGAAGGCATCTCATTGCCATGCACAACTGGCTGTCTGGGAGGCACTTGGTTATCTTGGCCATGACTAGCTAACTGCTGCATTGAAATGTTGTTAGCATTGTTAGCCACCCCAGTGCTGGGAGTTGAGCCAAAAGTGCTAGGTGTAACTATTGGCCTGGTTTTTGCAGAGCCAGACAGACCAGATATATCACTTGATGAATTACCACGGGGAGAACTCTCACTTGGAACTGATGGAGAAGTGACTTGTGGCTTGGGCCCAAGCATAGATGATGACTGAGCACCCATATTCCTTTCATTTGTTTTATGCTGAGCAGCCATCCTGGACTGCATGAGTGGAATAAGCTGTGCCATCAGGTTGGCATTTGCAGGTTGTGACAGATCAATATTACGCTCAAGTGCCCACGCCTGCAACTGTGCAGCCATAGCAAGTTGATTGTTTCCAATGTTTTGAACAGTTTGCTGAGCTTGTTGTGCTTGCATGGCCCTTAAAACATTTCCAGGCATTAATTGTCCAGTAACTGTTGCCTGGGTGGGTGGCTTGGGCTCATTTCTGTTTTCAGAGGCTGACCTTGGTCCTTGCTCTATCTGCTTTTCGGTAAAACCAAGCTGCTCAGATGTGTTCTTAGAGGATGATGCCTGAACCTGATTACCGGCCTGCATAGAAATAAGTTCCTGCATTTTTAAATTTCCAATTTGCATGTCCTGATCCTTAACAGATGCAGAGCCCAGCATGGCCATCTTAGCTTGCTGTTGTGCCAAAAGTGTCTTCTGTTGCTGAGCAGCCTGGTAAGCAAACTGATAATAAGCTTGCTGAACAGGATTCAGCATTTGTTGCCCAACACCTTGACTCCTATTCTGGCTGTCCTGGGCAGAAGCATGCTGTTGAGGCAGATCAAAAAACTTACTAGACAGTTGAGATGGTTGCATGGAGCCTGGAGATGAAGGAAAATTGCTTCCTCCCATCATACCTTGAAGACCACTGGCTTGATATTCTAGGAAGGCTTCATTTCCTTCAGGTTTTCTAAGTAGTTGTTGTTGTAATGACTGCAAGAACAAATATAAATGAAAAAAGATAACGCATGAACTTTTCAAGCAAATGTATAATCCTTAACTAGTACAAGATGCATTAATGAATCAATGACAAGAGCTGAAAAAAAAAATTAGTCAAGGGCATCCTCGTATCATTTTTTGTTGTTCAAATGGAAGATTCAAATCCTAAGGCAGGATAGCAAATTTGTAAAAATAAGAATATTACAAAACTTGGTGCCCACTAGGTGACTTCAGCATAAAAAGAGTGAACAGACAAACCACCCATGCATTAATTATGGTATGACATCCTTAAAAGTGTAAAGTAGAAAGAATAGTAGTCTCAGTAGTTATCGGCTGTGACTTGAACATCTAGGAGTTAAGTCCATGAACATTCAAAGCGTACTTCTATGCAAATAAAAAAAAAAAAAAAACTATGGAAGGGCATACAATTCAGGTGTGCTGAATTGCTAATTTACAGAATAATGATAATCAGCAGTAAACACAAGAAACAAAAGGAAAGAGAATACGCCAATAGAACCAGAGAATTGCACATGGAAAATAAAAATTCCTAATCAATTCTAAATGGACCTAGGAAAAAATGGAGACTAGGTTCTTCTCTTACACATTATAACTGAGGAGAGAATTCCACGCCAACTAAACAAAAATTGAGACGGCAATCATGTTAATGGCATAGATTTTACCCAAAAGAAAAGACCACATATTATGTTAAAAGCCGTGCAATGGTATTCAAGGAATCAAGAACACTTTTACCAAGCCTCAACGACACACTCATTGTCCTAAGCCTTCACCAATGCATCTAGGTTCATTAATTTTATTCCAGAACCTAAAGAACAGTTCCATATCACAATCTTCTTCTTCTTATTTCAGGAACGGTAGTGCTTTGTGAAAAGAGAGTTGAGTAAACTAGATACTTCAAACAAGAAATTCAAAAGTTTTTTTATTAATCTTCCTTAAAAAAAGAATAAAACATAGCAACAATTTCATTTGCAACTACATATAGGGATATACAAAAGAACCCTCCCTTACAGAGCGCCCACACAAAGGCTTTTAGCTTCTAAGAGCTAAGTACAGTCGATTCCCTCGGCAGTTAAGGAGCTCACGTGTTTAATGCTACTAAATAGAACTATCCTTTAAACTCCCTGAAAACAATTTAATTACCAAGAATAACCAATCAACCTTAACCTCATTACGTCAGAGGCTGCATTGATTACTCCAAATCAAAATTCCCAAAGCCCGCCAAATTCATTAATTCATCAATGCCCGTTTACCAAAACAGACTGATTTCCCAACACCAAGTTGAATTCCACCAAATTTCCATTAGGTAAACTGAAATTTCATAAACCCCGCCTTTACCTGCCTAGACGCAATTTGCAGCTGCTGCTGCTGTTGCTGATGTTGCTGTTGTTGCTGCTGCTGCTGCTGTTGCCGATGTTGCTGTTGTTGCTGCTGCTGCTGCTGTTGCTGATGTTGCTGTTGTTGCTGCTGCTGCTGCACCGAATCAAACCCCAAATGTGGGGTTGAAACGGCCGACGAAGACGAAGATGGCGAAGCTGCAGACGATGTGGATGTGGCACGCCCCACCAGGCCCACCCCCGGGTTCCAGCTGGGCCCACCTCCACCACCACCACCAGAATGCATAAAGAAAAACTAACCCCCAATTTTCTTTAAAAATTTCCCCGCAAAGTCCAAAATATTACAACAAAAAAAAAAATTCAAAAAAGCAAAAACCCCACCACTCTCACAACTTGAATCCCTCCAAAATTCTTTATTTTTTTAATAAAACCCCTTTTTTGCCCTCCGATCCCAACGTTCAAAATTAGAAAGTAAAAACAAAAACAAATAATTGAAGTCAGTTTTTGTTTCTCTCTAGAAACCCGAAAATTACGGTTGAAATGAGAGGTAAATCTTACGGGTTAATCAAGGGACCGAACTTGAAGGAAACTGCGAAAAATCAAAAATCGGTGATTCGACTCACTGCCCACCCTCCACTATATATTCTCTCTCTGGCTATTCAAGCAATTTTGTTAATTTTTTCCTCGGGTCAAACCCTAGTGAGGTTATTTTTTAAAAAGTATTTTTAATTTTTTTGTAAAGAGAAGGATTAATTTTCCATTTTTTTCTTTTTTTTTTTTTTTGGTTGGTAATGAGGAGACTTTTCGTTTGCTTTTATTTATGCTCTTCTTTGCCTTTGGGTCACTCAGTGCTCACCTTTGACGTGGGCCTCCACTAAGGATACGTACAGTTTTGAAATTTACGGAAAGGGTATTACATGTCAAATTTAACCCTTGCGTTTTAATATATTTACAGGAGCGTCCCCGCATGCCAAGAAAATATCTGACAACCTCAACCAAGTAGCCATCCAAAAAAGAATTTAACCAATAACAGCCGTACACGTATCAACTTCATTAACCATTTTTTTTTTTTACTTTGTAGTTTGAATTTAATAAAACTAATACCTTAAATATAAAAAAAATAAAAGAATAACTAAATATTTTTAACTGTGTTTATAGATCCCCTGGATTCTAAAATTAATGTTAAATTTTAGTGAATAATAATATAATTTATTTTTAAGAAAATAAACTTTGATATTTATAATATGCAAAAATGTAAAATAAAAAATAAAAAATGAATTGAAACGTGTCAATCAAAAGAGGGTCCTCACCAATGGCAATTAAAGCTGTGCTGACGACATAATTTCGCAAATTAAATTTGGGAACTTTTGGTTTGGATGAAGAGGAGATTGAGATTTTGTTAGAGATTAATTAGGAAAAGTAAAGATTCAAAAGTAACCGTTGATTTTTCAGTCTGATCAGATCACGCGGTAACTTGCATTCATTGGGTGAAATATTTTGCATTATTTAGAGCGTATAAATAATTTTATACGTAATATTACTGTTATTTTAGTATAATATAAATAATAATCAAGCAAAACATTTTTAAGGTAATTTTTTTGAACTTACCATCAGTTCTCGTAAACATTAAAGTCTCTCACCCGATTTATTTTCATTAATAGAATAGAAATTATTTGGTTTGTCTTTTTTGTCAAAATAATCAATACTGTCTAAATTGATATTATTTTTATTATGATAATAACAGTTCATATCAGCATTGATATATTTTAATGTACGATTTTGGATTCATCCAATTTTTTTATAATTTATATATATACATATATATATATATATGTAGCCCACCTTTGTCACTATATATATATATATATGTGCGCGTGCGTATATTTATACATAAATATAAATTTAAAAAATTAAAATTAGTTAATATGTAAAATTATTACGTATCAAATAAATAAAATAAATATAAAATAGTAAAAAATAGTGAATTATCATTTAACAAATTCAATATCCTAATTTAATAAATATGAATTTAATTTTCAGTTAAATTATGAAAAAATAAATAAATAAAATTGCTTACTGCTTACCTTCACTGTTGATTTAATTTCAAACAGAGTTCAACAGGTAAATGGAAACAATGTAAATATTCACTTGAGATTCATAATAACCGTGAGCGCTTCCTGCAAACATGAACCATTTAGTTTCGGAGAGAGCTTCTTACAAACTCGAATTGATAACTGAAATTTTCAAATTTATTGCATTGATATCCGAGTCAAAATTTATTTCAATCGATAAATTTAATTAAAACCGAATAATGAAGACTCCTGTTGAATATGGCCCGTAAAAGAGGCACTTAGTCAACTGCAACTGGTTGCATGTTTTCAGCTTCTTTCCGCAGTTCTTGGAACAGAACCGATGACAAGTACCGCTCTCCAAAACTTGGATGAACAGTCTGACAAAAAAAAGAAGAGAACACTTTGTGACAATCACAATTTATAATTATACACTCTTCATAGGAAATTGTGGAAAAGTTCTTACCACTATCAATTTGCCTTTGTTCTCAGGCATTCTTGCAAGTCTGAGTGCTGCAACCGTGTTGGCCCCGGATGATATTCCAACCTGCATACGACAAAGTCAATACGAGTTCAAAAGAATAATTGTTGGTTCATCCATTACGTAAGATCAATTGGAAAATAGATTCTAGAAGTACGTTCATATTCCTAGATGCCAACAAACAGTACTAAATAGCATCGATGAAAGGGAATTAAGATTCGACACGTCATTTGGATTATTACCATAAGCCCCTCTTTCAATGCCAATTCCCTTGCCATATTGACTGCATCTTCACTGCTGACCTGTCATACAATATCCCACCGTAAGCCCCAAATATTCAACAAAAGATACTAAGATCCTTATTCCATACTCCCCTCTTTCCCCCTTTTCTAAAATATTCTTTACCTCGAGAACTTTTTCCATAACATCCATGTCCAATATATCTGGCTTAAACCCGACACCATTGCCGGTGATTTGATGAGGACCTGTTGCAATTGGTAACATTAGAGACTGCAAGTTCTATGACAAGGAGTTCTAACTGTTTTCCTGGTAATTCTCTACTTTAATCAGGTTACTGAGTTGATAAAAAACAAAATAAGTAGAAAATCGAGCAACTCAGAACAGTCATAACAGCTTGCCATTGCTCGGACTTAAATAATTCCGAAGCTTCAGATATTGTTCTAGTTAATTATTGCCTTCATCATTACAAGCAGAAAAGCTGCCGGAAGTTAAAACTAGAAATCATATCAACACAAGATTTACCCGGTTTGCCACCATTCAATACATTACTTTCAGCAGGTTCCACTCCATATATCTATCATTAAAAAGGAAAAAAAAAATCGAACATCAGCAATGAAATGAAATAACATAAAAAACTATTGTTGTTACAAGGAGTAAACTTGAGAAGTAGTAATTAATTACCTTTACATTAGGATTTTGCGATTTGAGGTATTGTCCAACACCAGAAACGGTTCCACCACTCCCTATTCCCATTACAAAGATGTCAACTTTACCAAGAGTATCCTCCCATATCTCAGGGCCTGTAGTTTCGAAATGCACCTGTTTTTTACGGTTTGAAAAAAAGAAAAAAAAAACCTTAAAATAAGTCATTTATCTACATTTGGAAAGCAAGGGATTGGGGTTCCATTGTCTACTCAAAACCATACAAATTTTCATCTTACATGATAACATATCATTGGAATAAACATGGTTTACACAATCATGGTTTAGACCACTGGCCTGGATTATAGTTGTTAACATCTTAAAAAGGTGAACTTAAACGATGGTATAAAGATTATACCCGAGTGTTGGCAGGATTTGAAAATTGTTGCAACATGAAAGCATTTGGAGTAGACTCCAAAAGTTCATAAGCCTTCTTCACTGTTCCTCCCATCCCTTTGGTGGGATCGGTGAGAATTAAGTCGGCTCCAAATGCTCTCATGGTCACTCTTCTCTCCAAGCTTGTGTAAGAAGGCATAGTCAGAACCATCTTATAACCTTTCATGGCTGCTATAAATGCCATACTTATCCCCATGTTACCAGATGTAGGCTCTATCAGAATTGTCTAACATAAGGTTGAAAATATATTAGTGGAAGAAAATGTTAAAGCAACTCAACACCAAAGCTTCAATCATATAGAATTTCATAGTTTGCATCAACAATTAAAGAGAAAAAACCAATTCGCAAACCTTTCCAGGCGAAATTAATTTTTTCTTTTCTGCATCGTTGATCATGGCCAATGCCGGTCTGTTGACATAGAAGTATCCAATTAGCTTACATTTGGCCTATATCGCATGTTCTACATCTCTAAAACTTCAAACTAAGACTACATGGTAAAAGTTATGAATGCCATGAAGGGTTCTTTAGGTAACTAAAACCTGTCTTTGATGCTAGCAGTGGGTTGCATCATCTCCTGCTTCACAGCAATATATGCTCCACAGCCTTCAGTTACTTTATTAAGAAAAACAAGGGGCGTTCTTCCAATTAGCTGAAAATATGAAGAATTAATTATTAAAGAAAGGATGAAACTTCATTTGAATAAGAACTTAAATAATGTGGAAGGATTAAAGGGGAGACAGCATGTAAATAACAGTGGATTATGTTCAGCTGAAAGACAACAGGGGTTTATGTTCAGCTGAAGGACAATTCAAGCTTAATTTACAAACAAAATATTAAATTTTTCATGAGATAAAAAGAGAGAGATTACCTGGGAAACTTCCCTCTTGATTTTAGTACCAGCAAGATCCTTGGGGAGATCTCTGAGTCTTTCTGAAAAAGAAGTAGAATCGATGATGGGTTGGGTAGAGAATATCCTCCTTGCCATCATGAGCTCGTTGCATGTTGAAGATCTTTTCTTGAGGAAGCTCCTTAGAGCAGCCATTAATGGAGGTTTCGAAAGACTTTGCTACACTGTCTCAACAATGAAACACACAGAACTGAACTGTGGAACAGAAGTGGGTCGCCAGGCAAATTGGCGAAGTGATTTTAAATGGTGAATTGGTCTTAAATTGAAGACAGAGAACCATTTTTATAGAGACTTTTCGGACCTATGTGTAAACTTTTTTAGTAAATAAAAAAAATAAAACAAAACAAAAATAAGCAGAGGGTTTGGGCACACCAACGTGTAGGTGCATTAATTCTAGTACAAAAAGGAAATTCTTTAAACCGATCAAGAAACACATGGGCCGGTTAGGTAAGGGACTAGTTGATTTGCGAGTGGCCAATTTGAATACAACTTTCTTTTCTTTCAACAATTTTAACATTTATAAAATACATATAATTTTAGTCATATTTCCAAACTCTGGTTCACGGAAAGTGCTTCTTTTCTTATAAAACGATAAGGGCATTTGTGGAGTACGACAAAATCAAGCGCTGCCTGCCTCAAAAGGAATTGTGCATGCATTTAAGGGATGACATGGGAATTTACAGAATCCAATGATACCAAGATGGTGACTCAGTAAACAATGTTCTGATTATTATGCGGATTCTCATAAATAGATGTATCATATACGGATAATGCCCTTGTCAACGAAAATAGATTTAATGATTTATGCATGTATTTTATATTTTTATTAATCGAGTAAATATAAATATAAAAAATAAATTAATAAATATGTAATATTTTAAAATACAAATATAATAAATATAATATATTTATTAAATATTTAATAATCGTATTTAAAAATATTATTTTATATTTATTAAATATATTGTACTTGTACTATAATTTTATATCACGTTAAAAATATTCAATTCATAAGTAAAATGGTGGGTGGAGTGAAAAACATTAACTCAATGAATTTATTTTATTATATCATAATTATATTAACGTAATTTATATTTAAATAAAATTTAATAATTAATATTATATAAATTTTAAAAAATATATAATTAAATTATTTTTATATTATTTTTATGATACGTAATATTTTTTAATTTTTTTATAATATGTTTTATTACACAGTCTAGATTGAGTGGAAGTTGGCTTATGGCGGCAGACACTAATCAAACGTGGAAGAGTTCGGTAGTCAAAGTTAACTGTGACGCACGGGAAGCTACAGTGAATATGAATGTGGAACTACCCACTACGAAAGCCACAATGGCAAGCACGCAAGCCAGAAAAAGAAAATGACACTTGACCAAGTTCGGAAAAGAACTTCGCTGGTTGGTACCTTTCTAATAAAACGACACAACCAAATTACCCAATTGATTTCAACTCAAGGGCTAAGGATAAAGAAAGCCAACCGGTACAGTCGCTTCATGGGGAAAGGAGGGAAGGAGACCGTACATAAATTTATTAACCAAAATTTTGTTGTGTTTTGAGGTTGCTCATTGATTCCTCGATCACCAAAAAAAATTACTATTAAATTTTAATCTGAAACTTCATCGATAATGACTCATGCATTATAGTCGTAAGCTTATCATTTTCTATGGAAGATTCATGGAATTAATCGAATTCTTTGTGGAAATTTAGTACTTTTTTTAGATGCCCAACCTTTTTGTTTGGGTCACGTTTAAATCTTCTATAATGTTTTATTTGCTTTCTTTAAGGAAAGAGATTATTGTTTTGTATAAAATTATAAATTATAAATATTTTTAAATATTTAATTAATTTATATAATTATTTTTAAAAATAATATTTTATAAATTTAATATTTGAATCTGACAAATCATTCATTATTCTTTAATTCTAATTTTAAAAAAATAAAAAAAAAATTATGTGCAGGAATGTAAAGTAAGGAGTTAAGGCAACCATTATTATTTTCTAGCACTCCATGTAAAACAAGATGATGGATGTGCTTAATTAAATTATTATAGGAGGCATCTAGCTGTGAAGATTTTTTCCTGTTTTAGGGTCGTTTCTAATCTCGTCTAGATGCTAATCTATAACCTATATATTATATTATTAGTTTATTACTATTATTTATATATATATATATATATTGTTATATTATTAAAAAAATATTCTATTAGGTCTTTGGTCGACACTTTGACCAGATTCTCTAAAACATACTTGGCCCCTTTTTTAATATATGCTAGGACGTTCTGCTTTATTCGAAGTGATTTATTTTAATATTTTATAAAAAATAATTTTAAAGAATTAATCATAGTATAATAATTTATTATTAATTTTTTATAACTTTTATTTGTGTGTTTGTCTTAAAGAGTGAAATTTTTATAAATAATTATTTTAAAAATATTAAATTTTTATATTTTAATATATTTATTATGTTAAAATTTATATAAAATAAATTATTAACGTATCAAAATTTATATATATAATTATTTTGATTACAATTATAGTATAAAAAAGTAATACGAAATTACGAACACTCACAAGACAAAATGTGGTACATTGAAAATTATTTGAATAGGTAAATTAGACATGAAAATTTCGAATATAAAATGATTATATGAAACGAACACATAAGAAAAATAATTAAAATATTGCATCATACAAAATAACGTAAACAAAACGTCAATATACAAATATGTCAAATTTTACATAAAATAATTATTAACATGTTAAATTTTATATAAGTATATAATATTTTCAATACAATTATGATTACATAAAAAAATAATACGAACATCGCAACACGTGACATGAAGTTGGAAGTTACTTGAATATTGTCATTAGATAGACTTAACAATTTTAAACACGGTATAATTATATGATACAAAAAAATACTTAAAATATAACACAACACAAAAAATGAACAAGATTCGAATATACAAACATATCAAAATCTATAAAATAAATTATCAATAAGACAAAATTAATATAAATATATAATATTTTAAATTCAATTATAATTTAAAAAATAAATGAATATAATTTAAATATATAAAAAATCTAAAAAAAAAAAGACAACAGAGGCAATCCCCTAGATCTCAGATTTAGGGGGATTGTTTTAATCTATTATTTCAAAAATTTTAACAATTGTTATTGAGATATTTATATAATGTTTTAATTGTATTCAATGTATTTCTTTTATAAATTTTGATTTATTAATAATTCGTATCATACAAATTTTAAGACAATAATGTATTATGTTGCTCAGGTGTCGATTTTTTATCTTGCTTTAATTATTTTCTTGTGTCATATTTATATCATCTAATTTTAATTGCAAAATTTAAAAAAATTATTTCCTATTTGTTAAATTTAGTAACTAAATTGTAATTCCCACAAAATTTTTTTTAAAAAAAAGATACCAAAATATCAATTTAATATTAAATTTTTTGGGATAACTTTAATATTGTGTTATAAATCTAGATTGAGGCCTTGCTGCTTGTTTAATTTTTTTAAAAAATAATTATACAAAATCTAAATCAAGCAAATAAAACTGAATGAATTGAGTTTCACCGGTTTAATAGATTTATACCAATATTTTACTCGCCCCTATCCGTGTGAGAAATTGCGAATAATGAGAGAGCTGTGTTATGCATTTATTGGATCCCTGTTAAATTTAGTGGTTAAGAAAAGTTTCCGAAACATGGAAGGAATTTTAGGTTCAGATCATTGTTCCCCCCCCCCCCCCCCCATTATACAACAATCATTAGACAAGTCAGAGCTTCCTTTTAAAATGTTTGTATTTTTAAGTTACCAAATACAAATTTATATTCAAATTTCTTGAAAAATGATGTATATTCTAATTCCGTTGCTAATTTATCTTAATTAGAATCGGTGAGTTTGTTGTGTAATGTATCATGAATATTTTGACATAAATTAGTAATTTTAAAAATGGAAAAAAATGAAAATTTTGATCTATATATAATAAAATGAGAAAAATAAAAATAAAAATAAAAATAAAAATATTATTTTTAACAAAATAATATTATTTAACTTAATAATAATATATAAAATAATAAATCAAATATAAATTCGATTTTAATTTCGTTGCCAACAATAACAGCAATGGAGCGACAGACCAAGGCTATGAAGCTTGAGACAGCCCATTATCTGGACATCTTGGACCTTATAATGGGCCTGTCTCCATCTCTTTCAAAGCCTTATTTTGAAAACGGCGGCTTAATATTAAAAGCTACCGACTACCATTGCTATGGACTATCTTCTTGACTTGCTTAATATTTTAAATTTTTAATTAATTAATAAGTTAACTTAGGCCATATTCCTAATACGTTTTTTACTTAATAATTCATATACTCGACGAAATTCGCTTAATGGTCTTAATTATTATTCAAATATTTTAAAATCTTTTTAAAATTATTCTTAATTACTTCTATCGTTTTCTGAATAACTTTAGGGAAAAAATAAATCAATAATAAGTTAGAAAAAAAAACCAGTGATAAGTCATCCAAGAGGTCATTTACCTAAAATAACCCAAAAACTCTTTTATCCGAAAAAAAAAAAACCCGACTATCATTTTCAATATTGATATCTTAATAATAATCTTTAAAAAATATGCATTTTCCTTCTATTTTTTGACCTTTCAATTAATAATACTTTCAGCATTTGTATCCCATGAACATCTTGATTTTTTACGAAGTTTGAATTTCACATATAAACTTATTTAGTTTTAAAAACCATTAAGTATAAGTAAATTAACATAACAAAGTACAAGTTCATTATTTACATGTAAAATGATTCTGGCTAGTTTTTTGTTATTTTAATCAAAGAAAGCATTTGAATTGAAATGGAAGAACAGGAAGGAAAAAAAAAAAAACCATGTTATAATCAGACCAAATGATGTAAAACAAACATGGCGTCATGGGACAAAAAAAATATGGCTCGAAATCGTGAGGAAGGGTGGGGTTCTCTTCTTCATCACTCATCAGCATAGATAGTAGAAAATAATGACTATATTGTTTTATTTTTAACACTAGGTTGATTTAGTTTTAAAATTAAAAAAATTCAATTAAATTGATTGAACTTATAAAATTTACTGAATTTAAGTAAGAACTCAGAATAATTAAATCAAAATTAATCAATTTAGTTGATTAACGTTGGTTTGGTTTTGTTACGAGTTTATAAGATCAGATAATGTAATTATGGGCTGGGTAAGAAAATTGGTTTGTATGTAAATGATTAATATTAATAAAAAGTATATAATTTATTTTAATTAAGTATTGATTTGTTCGACATGTTAAACTTAGAAAATAAAAACATACTAACTAACAAAATAAACTTATTTAAAATTAATTGTCTAACCAAATTTTATTAAAATTGACTAAATAATTAAAATAAATTTCAGTCAATATAATCTGTTCATCCAATTAATGCTCATCCATAATTTTTAGTATATTTTAGGCATACAATGCTTACATGTAGAGTCCTATTTTTCTCCCATCATTTATTTATCATTATCTCATTTAATCATTTTGTCTTCAAAAACCGAAGGAAAAAGAGGGAAAAAAAAAGCAAAAAAATACAACCATGCTTAAAGTTTTTGGCCCACATTTTGTCACCGAACTATTAACATCATGCTTGTGTCAAAGGGTTATTATCCTCTTTCCAAAAGATACGGGGTCATTACCCTCTTCCCAACAGACATGTCTTTTGGAAAGAGGGTAATGGCCCCGTGACAAGCGGTATCAGAGCTAACCTTTGACTATCTGATTTCACGCCGAGCGCCTCAATGGGTGAGGTAAGTAAGGTGGACCAATCGTAATTCCACGCCAAACATCCTAAGGGTAGGGTAGGCAGAAATGGTGAAGAAGCCCGTGACGAGGGCGTCACGAGATTGAGTGAGGGAGAATGTCATGTCAAGCGCTTTAAAAAAGTAGACATGGTTCATTCATCCCACATCGGATGAGAAAGGGAAGGTCTTTGGGCATATAAGCGGATGCGCTATACATCCTATCAGATATGTCTTTTGAGAAGAAGGTAATGATCCCGTGACACTTACATGCCATGGCCTATTCAATTGCAACAGAATAAATAAAAGTAGCTAGCATTGAAATAAAGACGTTCGATCGTCTAAACGCTTTAACTATTTTATATTTATATAAAAATTTAATTTTCTACAAATAAAATAAAATAAAAAATATAAATTCATGTTCTAATGTTTAAAAATTTTTGGCTCAAATTAAAATTTCTTATTACAACAAATTTGATATTAGGTTAAAATGATTAAAATTGAAAGAATCTTTGACGTTTAGAAATCAAAATCGACATCTAATTTCGGCTGGCTGAGTGTAGTTAGGAACCGCCCTTCCTTTTTGTAAAAATAAAACCAAAGAAAAAAAAAAAAGGGAAAAGCAGTGCAAGCAAAACACGAGATCAACGAAAGATATGATATAATTTTATTTTTGTGCCAAAAAAGATTCTTTTTTTGTATTTTAAAAATAAAAATTGTCAACGAATTTATTTGTCAAAATGGCGTTCAAACGTCAATTATTTTGTAGCCGGCGGCTGGGCTGGGGCTTGATGTGCGCACGGGGAGGCGCACTATGTCCCATCCCACACGCAAATTTAAGCACCTTAGATTACCGGTTTTAAAGCATTGGATTTCACTTTGGTAAGAGAAGATATCATCTCATTACGGCAATGCTATTTTACCTACCATAGCCGGTCCCCACCCTTTTCAATTCTATAACAGTTACCGGTTCCTCTGGTTTCATCATCCATTTACCACCCCCGACCTTTCTCGAGATATATAAAAGCGTTTCCCTTGCACTCCTCGAGACAGCTAAACGCAACCTAATCTTAAACGTCATCGTTTCTTTCTCCGAGTGATCTCGTACTCGTTCCTTTAGATCTCTTCCGGTAAGTATTCGGCCTTAGGTTATCGTCTTCTTCTTTTCTTTTATCCTTTAAATTTGACGAAATCAGAACCGTCGATTATCGATCATCTTTTGATTATCTGTTGATGATGATTAGTCTTATCTTGTTAACTTATCGGTGATGCTCTGTCGTTTCTTGTAAATCGTGTGATGGCCATGCCACGGTTGATTCGGTTTTCTGATCTCTTTTTTTCGTTGATAAATATCTCATGTACACAGTTAGATATATCCGCATGATTCGTTATGCAAGGGTTATTTTCGTTGATTTTGTGTAGATTGATTTGAATTTGTTGATTGAGACTTGAGATTAAGTTGGTGGAACATATTTCATATTTTTTTCAGTCAGATGGCATAGAATTTCCTGGAACTGTTAATGTATATTTAGCAAGTATATAACATGATAATGGTGTTTGGTTGAACCAATTGACCTGCCTGTTCTGGAAAAGTTTCTCAGCTGTGATTTTTTTTTTTTTAAATTTTGGTCTGAGTTTTTCGAGGAGCATTCAGTGAATTTTTGGTGTAAGGGAAATATAATCTGGAAAATACTTTGTATTCTCTTTGATCGAGGAAAAATAGATCCCTTAAAATGTTATTTTCATCATATTTATCAGTCAAAGTTGGATATGTTCAAGTTAATAACCATCAAATTGATCTGAGAATTGTTAATTTTGTCAATTTGTGGTTTTATAGTTTCTTTTCTTCAGTTGCAGGTTCTTAATGCTCTGTTTTTTATATGGATTTAGTATTTTCTGCCTCTAATCCTCTCCCACATAAGAAAAAAAAAGTCAATGAAATCCTTTATTTTCCTTTGTCTGTTTGTTTAAGTAATTATATGATGCATGTGAACTCTAGGAAACGTTAAGGAGTCCTGAGGATGGCGGATAATGAGGAGGGAGAGGAAAATATTCCACGTGGGAATGAATGGGAAGTCATTTCCCTTACTGCATCTGCATATGCTGCTGCTCCTGGTTCAAAAGAAGTTGAAACGAATGATGATAGCAAAGGTGATTCATTCGAAGTGGAGAAAACAGAAACTTCTCGCGCTTTGGTCATGTCCGGTCACTTTGTCTTTCCTCCCTGTGAGCATGAGAATTTGCCACCGGAGCCTTTGGAACCTGATAATAGCGGTAAACGTGTAGGCCAGGACGTAGTCCCTGAATCAGGTGTAGACGAAGGTGGTAGATCTAGGACAAAGGAAGAAGAAGATGGGCCTTTGAAAGGGTTGAATGTACATGATGAGTTTCCAGGTATGCAATTTTTTGATAAAAAGCATGGTACAAAGATCGATGAAGGCACGACACTGCCGGGGTTGGATTTGATTAACAAAGACCAGAGTTTGTATGCTGCTGCTACGCTTAGCTCTTTCCATAGTGAGGAAGCAGTTGATGGATCGACCACCTTTGACAAGGATACAACTGTTTCTGAACCTATCGAAGATTCTGAGCAAAGCTTAGGTCTTCCTGCAGACATCCCTCAGTCCCCAAAGCCTTTACAAGATGATCAGTATGATGTCACTGACCTCCCATGTGAAGCTTGGTGGAAGAGAAGAGCTGTTTCTTTGTATGCTCATGCAAAAGAGGCAAATGCATTCTGGTCCATTTTCATTGCAGCGGCTGTGATGGGCCTTGTGATTCTTGGCCAGCATTGGCAACAAGAGAGGTGGCAGGCACTGCAACTTAAGTGGCAGCTTAGGATCAACAATGAGGTATGCTGATTGCTAATTGCCTTCTTCAGATTATAACAGTGGTGCATATTTTAGCTTTTCATTGCATCATGTAGAGCATTTAATTTGTGAATGAAGAGGTTTTGAAAAGGCAGATGCTATTTTTTTTTCTTTTGGTTCTTTTGGGTCTGGTGTTTTCGTATTGTCAAGTACAGCTTTGGCCGATATGTGCATGTTTGTAAACACAGATATGCTATGTTTCTTGGATTTGGCTGTAAGTGTTGGATATGGGTATGTGTCCGACATGGGTATATTCAATTTTTCAAGGATTTCCATGCATTTGGATCTTCGGAAGATCGTATCCCTATACCTATGTCAGATATGTGTCGGACATGAGTGTTTGATACGGGTATTTCAAAAATTGAAGTGTTGGAGCAACATAGCAGATATGTATGTTTGATAGGAATTGGTTAAGTAAAGATGATCGTGTAGCCTTTTGAGGAAAAAATTTATTGCTTGGTTAGACTATGTAGGGTGAAATTAAAGAAAAGTAAAGAAGACAAGATCATATTATGTGTATCTATTGATTGCAATTGCTTGTATGTTACTATTTGGTTTAGAAATAAAAAATGACATTTGCCAACTTTTTTGCCTATATTATCAAAGTTTATGGAACCAGGAGTGTACTTTTGTTGTAGTGTGCTGTTTTAGAATTCAAACACTGCCTTCTTAATTCTGCTTTTCCCTTGCTTCTTTTTCTCACCCACCTGTTTGTCTCTTTGGACATTGAAGTTGCTTTTACCTTTTGAGTTTTGACAGAAGACGGGTCGGCTGATGGGTTCCATATCTCGCCTTAAAAACGTGATTGTTGGTGGACATCGCCGAGGTTCTTTTTTCAGGGGCAGCTTCCCAAGTGACACTTAAAAACTTGTGATGATGATGAAAAAACAGTATAGTGAGAGTGAGATGGAGATTGATTTGGGTGGTCAAGTTTGGTGTTTGGTTATAACTTGTTTGACTTATTGCATATGAAAAGCTACATTAGCTGCTGCATGTTAAAACTTTGATTAAATTTGTGTTCTAACTGTTCATGTTGCCTTTGTTGTGCGATTAAAGGGATGACATCTCTTGCATCCCACTTATACTATTGAAATTATTGTCTGCAAATCTCAGCTTGTTGTAAGGTTCTAACCACATCCAAGCATGAGGGCCCACTTTTGATGATGCATCATTCATTCATCGATCAGGCATAAAAGATGGAACCCACACGGACGACTTGCTTTCAAGATTCATGAAGAAAAAGAATCCGATTAGGAAGAGTGTCTTTCAGCCTAGCTGGACGTGACGTGAGACGTTACCTGTTGGTCTCAGCTGGTTATTCTGGCACGTCAGCCGAAATTCAACTGTTGACGTTAAAATCATACGTGAAAGCTGTACCTTCCTAAGCGAGACGCATGGCTTTGACACTTTTGCGTGGTGTGAGGAGCCCCTGCTCCTTGGGATTCGATGAAGTTGACGGATTGATATATCCTGAATGCAGCATTATCAGAAACTGAGACTTCTACCCTTGGGGAGCTGGAGGATTCAAAGCATGCGCTGGCTTTTCACTTGTTTCCGGACAGAACATTTTGTTACGGCAGTGTGGTAGGTGATATATTTTTAGGGAGAATGGGGTCAAATTGGGGTGATAATAATTGCCTCAGAGTTTTGTCCTGGGATGTTCGGCTGATCTTCAAATGAAGTCGGCGGTTACAGCTGCTGACTGAGAGATAAGTCGACGTCGGTACTGTCAGGCCTTTTAAAGGGCAACCCCTAGTGAAAAGATTATTGGCGAAGACAATTTTCGCGCCAAATGCAATGGTAAATTATGATTTTTAGTGCAAGGAAGAGAGGCGGTTGGAGAGTGAGTTTGTTGTTGGTGGAATCGGGTGGGGATATTCAAGGCATGGAGGCGCGTACGAAGTTCAATTTCGTTCAGGTAATATTAATATAAGAATCTCGTTAAATATACAAAATAATAATATTTTATATTGTCTTTCTGACGAACAAATATATAAATTAATATTTCTTACTAAAATTACGTCAGAATTCACTTAGTGCTGTAAAAAAAGAACTTAAAAAATTTTAACTTTTTCATTTTAATTATTTTTCAATATATGCATTTAAATTTTTTTTTTACATAAAAAAATTAAACCTTATTTTGAATTTGTTGCAATGCACAAACCGGGTTCTTTTTGTCCTTTGAAACAGGCAATAATTTAAAGTGATTATAAGTTCAATAGGGTTTAGAGTTTTAGGATTTAGGGTTTCTTAATTACAATGTTTATTAATGTAATTGCACATATTAACTTTTTGGGGTTATATGTATCACTAATTCTTTAGTCTAGTTAGTATTTTTTTCATTCATAGGTCGTTTATGTATCTTACTAAAAGAATATGAATGTATAAATGTATAAAAAAATTGAAAACATAATATTCTTTATAAATTAATAATATTATCAATAATTAAATAACTTTATTAAAATAATATTTTTTAAAGTGTCATAATATTAATGTATAGAAGTTTTACTGTAGTCGTTTATAGGCCATAACAGGCCCACGTCTTCGCTTGAACACTGGCCCAAAAATCTCCCCACGAACGTATATATGCACCCAACATCTAGTTGTGGGGTTGCTATGATTCTCCTTGATCGGATTTAAGAAATTATTCGTACGTCCGAAAATTTCCGTATCACTGGACTTCAGCCCACCATGCTTATTGAGGTAGGCTCCCTGATTTATCGCCGGCAGTAACATGGTTTAATTGAAACTTCCAAGCGCAGCCAGCTAAAGCCGAGCAGCATGCTTAGAACAAACTTGAAGTTCTTGTGAAATGTCTGCGTTAGGAACTTTGACTTATAAATTATGATCTGTGAGCATTTTATGGGCAAAGAAGATGGTTCATGGGTGGTTTCTACAATATTTACCCACAAAAGTCATACACTAAAAGCACATTAATGAAATGAAAGAACCTCTGGCCCGAAAAAACATTTTTCCAGCCAGTTCACCAGGGCCTTACAAGTTGTTAAAAAAGCTTTTTAACTATGGCACTTACCTGCTTTTCAGCTGGGTTACTTTCATTCACCTTGGCATGTGTGGGGCTCCCTTTTATTACTGTCGCAGGTCAGTTCTCTTTTAGTTATTACAGGCTTCCGATTTTCCTCATATAGCATTTTCCTAGTCGAGAACCTTCTCTCCAGTTGAAAATAAGTTCCAGATTAATGTGCCTATAACGTACAATGCAACCGACAACTTAAACACATCAACCCAAGAGCCTGTAGAGATTAAATTTGCACATGCGAATAAAAAACTTGACATGAGTTATTGGTACTTAATATATGCCTTTCACTATTTGTACTTTTGTAATTAATACAAGGGTATATATTTTGTAGAATTGATACTTCTATATAAATTATTGATTGATATAAATTTAAGCATGCATATAGTCATACCTCTTTGGAGTATGTAGCCAGTTGCAGCGGTACCAAAAACACCAACCAGCACTCCGGCCGTGTTTGACAGTCCTAATAAAACTCCCTGTGATTGACATCACCAGCTTACTTTCAGAAAAAGAAAAATACCATTCGGGAGAAGAAAAATTATTAAGGGAATCACTTAAAGTAAACTTCATAGAGAAAGCCTCAATAATTATATTTATTCTGAGGGTGATCATTAGTTTTAGCGCTTAACAGACATATCAATCTGATTTTACCAATTATAAAACTAAGCGTTTGGAAATATTGCTTCCATCTTTCACGTTTTTACAAATATACTATTATATCAAAAGTACATTAGGAGCAGAAAAGTACCAAGATATTATAATCACAAGTGACATCTCCTTTAGTTATGCAATCACTCTATACTGTCTTATAATTTATAAGAAACTCACAGCATAGCGTGGGCTTATTTCTCGGTGGTTGGAATAAAGACCAGACTGAGAGAACGCATCAGAGCCCTGTCAAGAAAAAAGCATTTTTGGTTAGTCTGAGACAGGAGTTACCGAGCACACTGGTTTTTATATCAACTAAAACAATGTTTAGGTGGATAAGAAGCTCATATAATTGGAGGAACAAAAAATGAATATCATTGCAGTAACTAAAATTTCAGGTGAAAATGAAATCAAACAAGATGATACCTGACTACATACCATGCACAGCACTGTCAAAGCAGGTGCCCTCACATGGCTTAGCCGTGTAAGGAAGAAGGCCGGCCCCAGAAAACCTATTGATTGCATGATCTGCAAAATTAATAGGTTTCAGATACGATTGCATAAAAGGAGTATGAATCAAGTAATGAATCCATCAATTGACCAACTCTTTCACTGAACTTCTAAATTTCTTTTCATCTCATCTTGGAAGAATGTAAAGTCTAAATGCCGTGTAAGACTTCTACTGTATATATAAAATGCAGACTCCTGAGTATACTTTTTGTTCACTCAATAATTTGAGTTAACAATTTGCCTCCGATACCATGAGGAGGGCATGGTGCTTACGTAAAAGAAGAAATGGGGATTGAATTTAAAAAAGAATCAGAAGGGTTATAACCAGACTGATTAGTCACATACAAGAAGTTAGTACACTCAAGCATTTAATAACCCTTCAAAATAAATGAGATTTTAAGAATCAACTAAGAATTAACCCTTGCCTTGCGAACTGCTGTGGAAAGACCTTTGCTCATGAATGTGTCTGCGATCCATCCCCCTATATTTGCAAAGGCAGCCATAGTGAACCATGGCAACACGCAAAGGAGTCCAGATTCAGTGAGGTTGAACTTCAAAACCTATGAGAACCACCATTGGCTGTCAAAACAAATTTTAAGAAGCTAAATCGAGATTCAATTATAATTTTCCAGCTGCTAGCTTATATTTGTAAAAGGTTAAAAGGTAAGATATCTAACCAATAGTAGTGAGAAATTCAGCAATTATTCCCAGCACTGCCGGCATGCATTTCTTGGCAGATTAAGGTGAATGCCATGAAAAGTCATCGGCTGCAATAGCAATACATTCTGCATAGTTGCGGGGAGCCATATTCATGGCTTGCCTTCTATCCACCAAGGCAATAAATGCTACGCAGAGCCTACCAATTCTCTTCACCTTAATGCAAGTCAGAGCCAACATCAGGCATTCACATAAAAGAATATTGCAAATGCAAATGACAATGTGACGCAACATGATTGTTCATGGAACCATGTTTCAAATACCTGCTTGTAGTACGTAGGCATCCATGTCAAGAGAATAAAAGTTCCCCAATTATGGCAGAAGTGAGAGATTATGAGAGCCCAAACAGGGGCTTTCGATAATATTAATTGCCATGGAATGACCTTAACAGGTGCCTTTGACATGCTGCTTCCCATGATTAGTTTCTTTTCTTCTTTACTGAGCTCTGGGTCTTTCTTTGGGGTGCTATATGCCTGAGAAGCAACCATAAAAGAGGCAGAAAAAATTTTCAAAGTGGGTATCAACTACAAGGGAGTGACATCCGTCTGCAAGGAAATTAATTCGTTCACTTTTTTTACGCATAAAGTATCGAAAACTACTTGTTTAGAGTGCGTGAAAAAAGTTTCACAGTCAAAAACTTTTTGCTAATAATGGTAGCGGAAGCGGCTGGCCTTCTAACATGTCTTGTAGGACTATGGTGTGAACAGGTTCAGTTTCTTTTGACCTCATGTCAAGCCTTAATCATCCTACTCACATAAAAATGGTGAATTCCAGAGAGATTTTTATATTGACTCTTTTGATGCTCCCACAGGCCGACTGACGGAAATATACTTACTACAACATTCATGTTACTTCATCTGCACTGGTTTGTACACAAATGCGTGAGTTATACCTTTGAAGCTTTGGTGTATTTGTGGATGCTGCTATTCTAATTTAACCTAGGCTAGGCCATGGGGCGGGTAACAGTTTTGAATAAAAGCTAAAGGAGTAAGCAACTCACTTTTCTCAGCCATAATGCAAACCAGATGCTTCCAAGGGAGCCAAATGAGTAGAATACAGGTGGCCACCCAAACTTGTGGATTAAGATAGAGGAGAAAGCCAGCCCAGTAACAGAACCAAGATACATGCCGCTGTATACAAGTGCAAGTGATCTACTTCTCTCTGACACTGGAATCCACTTAGAAAGCAAGTTGTTCATTGCTGGCATAGCCACACCCTGTAAAGAAAACAGATCAAGCAGATGAGAATCCCTTACTCCCTCTCTAGGAAGGTGGGAAGCTGTTGGCTAAGTAAATAAGGAAGCATTGACAGAGGCCAGATCAATTATGAATTAATGTTATTATAAACAAATTGAAAATTATACGGAGTTATAATAGAATAAAACTCTAATCCATTAAACTTGATGTGAATGTTTAGTTTTCTTTTTCTGTCATACTTTCACCTACTTCCAACTCATAAGTTCATTAACATTAATTTAAAAAAAAAAAAACTCTGCATTAGTGATTTTGTGCAGGAAAAAAGGTTGCTTCAGTAAGCATGTAAATTTTGGAGGTAGTTAGGTAGTTAACCACAGGCCATTCCAGGATAAAAATTAAAAATCAACCACAAAGCAAAGCCAACCTCGCCAATACCCATAAAAGCACGCATGGTAAGCAAAAATGGAAGTCCAATTCTCGCGGCAATAGGTGTCAAAATTGTAGCTACTGACCACCAGACAACCCCGAAACCCAAGACTAGCTTTCCACCAATTTTATCTGCCCATATGCCTCCAACTGTATGTTAAAAGAAATATCAAATGAAAAAATTAGAAAAATTTCCAGCATCAACAAACACTGAATTGAAAACCACATAGATGTTATAGATGTTAAAGTATGCAGCAAACCTAGAAAATTCAAATATGCACCAATACTGGAAGCTCGACACATTATACATGTAATGGACATCCTCAATAGAAATTAAATAATTTAGCATATCCTGACATTAAGTGAACCAGTCCAGAGTGAGCAGGTAGCCCCAGAAAAAAGAGGACTGAATCAAACCAACTGTTGCACTGTTCCAATTAAACTCTTTTGACATAGGCAGTATTGCAATGCTCATGTTGACCTGCGAAAGGCACACACAACACAAAGCTCAGTCAGCATGCATTTGGAGAACTATCAGAGTGCGATTGATCATGAAGAGAATTACTCACACAGTCCATGTTGCACAACAGAAATGCTGCAAAACAGAGCAGTACAACAACCCAGCGCTTTGGAAAATTCTGCCACCAAGGGACTGCTTCTTGCAAATCTCCTTCAACTAGAACAGCTTCATTGTTTCCCTCTGGAGACAGCAAAGCATCCACCTTCGCTTCAGATTTATAGTAAGCACAAGTCATGTTTTTTTCTATGCTATTCTTTTCACCTGGCTCAAGCCAACCTCTAGGAAGTGGACTCGAGAAAGAATGGCAACCAAAACTTCCTCTACTTCTTTGTTAAGGACAAACTCTTTGAGACTTCTCACGATGGCACAGTGACATTGAAGAAATAACTTGTCTGCCATTAGGAGAAATTGATATAGATTTCAAAGTGTTTTCATCTAAATGAACAGTAGTCCGAAGAAATGGGCCAGATGAGTATCCAGATACAAAACCATTTATTGTTTGACTCCATAACTTTCGATAAATCATGTTCCCATGCACAACAGCAACGGTATATCTCTCTCCCCTGTGAAGCAAGATTGCTTTCTCCCCTCAACATGCTTGCCATTATCAGAGTTATACTAAAAGTTCCCTCAGAACTTACCAATTATATAGATATTCGTGATGCAAGGAATGCTTCATTTGTTTGCTAATTTAGCATAGAAATTGACATAATATGGACAATGAACCTAATAACAAGGAATCCCCAAATGGGAGAAATAAATTAATTAAAATCCAAACTAGAGCCATTGCATATGATACGCATTTAGGATAGAGAGAGAAGAATCGTGGGAACATGCAGACAACCAAGACAAGGCAGATTCCGCAAAGCTTATGACCAGTAAAGAACGTTTACTCCACAGTCCATTCCAACCTCGTATCTAACAAAACTATAAGCCTATCAAAATCCCTAATTAAGTATATTCCAGTTTTGCAAAACAATAATAGAAGATTAAATAGAAAAAAAAAATCAAAATATCGACAACTTGAAATTATTCCCTCCTCATCTGTTAATAAATTCGAACCGTTTATCAAGTAACTAACTACAACAGTAAAACAAAATTTTCAAAGCAATCTAAGGGCAACACCATTTATCAAACACAAAATTAAATAGAAATATTGAATGCAATCAAAATTTCACCTGACTTTCATCAAATTTCAACGATTCATCGGAATCTAAGCTACTATTATCCACTTAAAAGTAAATTCAAATCTAAATAGAAAAAATTATATAAACATGATAATATTTAAAGAGAATAAAATTGTAACCAGAAGCCAATAAAAGAAACATGCAAGTGATGAATCCACGAGAAAATTGAAAATTCCAAAAAAGTAGCTAAACATTAAGCTCAAACAACAATTAAAAGCATCTACAAACGGAATTGCTATTCAATAAAGGAAGTAAACCAAAACCTGAACCGATAAAAGAGCCTAAACTCCGGTTGAAAATCAGACCGCCAACAGCCATCGTTCAAGCACAAGTTTAGAGTGAACGAGTATGAAGTTAACGAGCAAATTATAACATTTCAGTTCAACATGAAGGCTCAACGACTCAGTAAACGACGCCGTCTTTAGGTTTTTGTGCCAACGTCCTCTGACTTTGGAACGGACAAACGGAAAGATGTTTCTCTCGTTCTTCTTCCTTCGATCAAAATTTGTTCTAGAGGGTTTTTTTCCCTCCAATGCGAGAAAAGTCTCAGTGGCTTTCATGCACGAAGCGAAGTCTGAGAGTGAGAGATGAAAGGTCTTCAACGAGAAGCAGACAGGATTGGAGAAATACCCCTCGACGCATTTCGAAATTACGGCTGAGGGCCTGTGTGGTAGAGACGGCAAATAAGAGGGTTTAAAATGAGTGTTTTCGGGAATTGGGATGAGGAAATCTCGACCATCGCTGAAATAATTTACGTTCCGACAGAACTCACAAAAGATACGCCGTAAAGTGATGTAATCTTTCGGATAATAATTTTTGGTCCAGTGGATTATTATTATTATTTATTATTTTTATTGAACTAAATGCGGATTGACCATCGAGTAAATAATCCAATCAGGTACAAATTTAATCATAATTCACTAATCATTGATTTTGTCAAATGTCATTGCAGTACTACCAAACAATGAATGGAGCCAACTTGTTGCTTATTAAGCCCTTAAAAGCCCGCATTGTTGGGGCCTTAAACAGGCCCAACTTTGTTCTAATGCCATTCCTCTCTTTCTTTTCTTTTTTTTTTTTTTTTCCTTTTTGTCATGATATTTTTTTCAATAATTTAATTTAGATTTGATAATTAAAAAAAAAGTGTGGTCCAACAAACATATTGATGGATTGACTTCAATTTTTTTCTTGGTTTACTACATAATTTCATAACGAGGATGGTATATTATATCTGAATCCAACTAAGTTCCTCCCACAGTACCTTATATATGAAAAATACCAAACTAATTAGATTTTTTGTTGGAACTGTACATTGATTCAACCTTACCGTCATTTCCTCCGAGCAACATATATTTATGCTTTCTAGTCAATTGAGTGCACTCAAACCCCAGGACATCACCCAACACTTTCTGCACGTGATTCGCCACCTCAATCGCCGATTTCCCTCCGGCCTTCACCGTCATCTCCTCCGGCAAACGGTCGAGGAAAGTAACCTCGTATGTTGGCCCGGGATTCATGAAGAAAAAATAAGGGTCCCAAAATTTGACCCCTCTCACGGTCGTCCCGTAAAACATGTTCTGCTTGCAATTGACAGCCACGGGCACGATCCGATCGCTCATTTCTGCGAACAAAGCACTAAATCGCAACAAGAACGGCTCGCGACACGTGGTCCCTTCTGGACACACCACTAGATCACCCTTTTGTAGCAGTTCTGAAATTCGGGCAGCATCAGCCGCACGATCACGAGTTAAAGCAACGGCTGGGATTGGGGAGAGGAACCTCGAGAGACGGCTTACGCTGTATGTTACACACGAAACTTTGCGTCCGAGTGCGATGGCGATCACGATTGGATCAAGAGCTGTACGGTGATTGCAAACGTAGAGATTACCAGGGGACCCAGGGGATGGTGGGGGCGGTCGCTTCCCACGGATCACGAGGTGGATACCCAACATTTCGTATGTGTAGCGTACAATACGCTCGGGTAAAGGAAGATTGAAGTAGACGCGGATGATGGATAGGATGAAGCCAAATGGCAGCCACATGTAGGTGATCAAGGCATTAAGTGGGTCCGGGCGCTGGACAAAGCGACCATCATGGAAGATGATGCGGCTCTTTAGGCGATCAACTGGTAGTGGTGTCGCTGATTTGCTCGGGTGCACCATGTACCCCTCCTGTTTGCATGCATACATTGATCAATAAACATTAAATACTACATTAATTACACAAATGCTCATGTTTTGAGTGGATATTTCAGTGGACATGGATACTAGTTCAACTACTTTATTGCACCTTCAATTAAATATAAGACTATGATTAGTTCAAAATATTTCCCAATTAATTTTTATTTATCTTCATATTATATTTTAAATTATTAAAATTCTAGTTTATAGATTAATTTTAAGATGAATTAATCACCATAATAGTGAAAATTTTTACTATTTTTTAAGTAATGAAAAGTATTTTTATTTTATTTGAAATTTATAACTTTTTGTTAGTTTCTCAATTTATGTTGAACCCTTAAAAATTTTATGTCTATAGGTCTCGTTTCCTTCTATTACTTTTCAATCTATTATTTTTAATACATGATTAAGTTATTAACTTATATGATTTTTAAAATTAATAAATAGATTTATAAATGTAAATGATAATGACTAATGTATTGAAATATAATAAAAAATGGATTAAATCCCAACTCATATTGATAAATGATTCCGATTAATTAGTGATTATAAGCTTTGATTAAAGATTCTTTAATTAGCATTTAATAAATTATTTTCATTAAATTAAAATTTACATTAATTTTTTAAAAATAACAACATTTTCCTTGACAAATATCAAAATTCAAAGGAAACTTAACTTGGCAGTGTTATTAAACGATTCTTCAATGGTAATCCATTAAGTACACAAAATTATGGGGTCGGGGTGGACCAGCGACTAAATTTGTTGGCAAGCCGTTGAGCGATATTAGGATTGTGGGTCCAATCCAAGTCAATACGTTAACATAACCTCAACTGTTTTGGTCTCTGCTACTTGACTATAATGTCACTTCAAACTGTTTAAATTTTAGACTTTAGACAATCTAATGGAGTAATAAACAGTTTCACGCAGAACCAAAATAAAACATCTGCTTTCTTTTGGTTAATTAGAGTGATCTAAGGGTAACACGCAGTCAAGATAATCAAGCTTACTACAACCACAAATTCAATGATATACATAAATATGTTTAGCAAGATCACCACGTTAACTTTTCACTCTGGGTTTGTATAAATTAATGAAAAAAACGCGGTTTCTTAATTCTTCTCAAGCTTGAGAAATGAAAAAATAAACATGAATCATACTTGAAGATTTATATGAAATCAAGCATCATCAACGTGAAAGTCAAGAAATCGATGCAACTTGTTCGTGAATCATGCTTGATTTATATGAAATCATGCATCCATCCACGTGAAAGTCAAGAAATCGATGCAACTTGTTCAAAATTGGCTAGCAAAGATTTAAATAACGGTAATATATTTACTACGTTTATAATTAATTATAATAAATATAATATAATTAAAAATAAATTTAATAATTATAATTTAAATCTTAATCCCCGTAAATTAGTAATTAGTGAGAATAGAAGATGACAAACCTTGCAAATCGACATAAAATCGTGATCGGATTCACGGTCTCCGATTCCAAGATCAGGTGATTCGTCACAAAACTCCTTCAAAATGGCCAATTTCTTCAACTTCCCTACTAAAACCCCAGGCTTCTTTACAAACCCTGTGGCCTTCTTAGTTTTAGGGTTCACTTCAATTTCTGTGCCTAAGACCTTATCTCCGCCGAGAAAATCCTTCACAAACGGCTCCACCATGAACGTCGGATTCGCCGTCACCACCACTTTCCTCTTGCATCTGTCAAACACCTCGAAACTTTCCTTCCTCACATTGGTGGCATAAAATCTATCCAAAATCATTAGCCATAAAAACAATCAGTAACTTAAGGAGAAAGCAGTTCTAAAAGCTTAAGAAAAGAATATAGTTTGACAGCCATCTTTAAGCAAAAGAATATACCTGGGAAGAACAGCGCGGGAGACGAGTTCGATGTCGCGGATCTTGATTCCAGCGAAGGAGATAAAAATGAGAATTTGAATACCAATAGCTTCGGAAATGAAGAGATAGGAAACGATGACCAGAGGCAGAGAAAGAAGAAGTATAAGACCTCGAAGGAGGCTTCCCGCTTCGACGGCGACAAGCATGAAGTAAGGAAGAGA
Source organism: Adansonia rubrostipa (assembly GCA_038381775.1). Classification (NCBI taxonomy): domain Eukaryota; kingdom Viridiplantae; phylum Streptophyta; class Magnoliopsida; order Malvales; family Malvaceae; genus Adansonia; species Adansonia rubrostipa. The sequence continues at coordinate 1,574,487 of JBBYHM010000006.1, read as the reverse complement.
GCTTCGAGAGATTAAAAGCGTACCATCGAGATCGGCCGCGATCGATTCGTAAGTCGAACCGTCGCAGTCCGTTATTGACGGAAAGCTCTGCCCCTCTTTCGGTGGAGCCATTTTTTGCTTGTGACTGTTCTGTTTTGCTCCGCTTTTTTAAGAGGGGGTAACTGGTGAGGCAAAGTATGGCCAAAAAAGAAAGCAAGGGAAAAGGCTGTTGCCTTGTTGGTGAGGGAGAGAGGGAAGGTGCTGCTTTAAAAGGGTTGTCGAAATGCAAAATTACGACAATGGGGGTGTAAAAATAACTAGGAATACAGTTAACTTGTAGGATAAAATCTTATAAATAAATTTTTAAAATTTTTAATCTATCCCGACTTCTATTTAATTTACTTAATTAAAAAAATTAGCATTTAAACTTAAATTTTAATTTGCAATTTTTTAAAATCTAACCGAAACAGCATCCCATTAAAATTAACACTCAATTAACATCTTATAAAAAATTTCAGATAAACAAAATGTTAATCAATGCTTAATTAAATTAATTAAGATGATATTTATAAAAACTATATATTATTTTCTTGAATTTATTAAAAATAATATATTTAATATAATTAAATATTTTTAAAATAATAATTAAATAAATTTTAATCTGGATCTTTAGACATTTTTAATCGGATCTTTAAATTAATAAATAAAAAAGTTTGCATTGGCAAAGGTTTTAGTTGGAGTAGGTGGAGATTTTGAACCTTTCGCATGGGTAGCCTTGCAGGTACTGTTCTTATTTCAAGGAATAAAGTTATAGTCAAAGTTCGTTCCATCAGGACAAAGAAGAAGACTTGGGTTCGTAACTTACGTGTGGAAAAAAAAATAGAGGAGTTCTAGAATACTTTTACCTTGACTTAAAATTTCTGTTTAAAAATAAAACTAAGATCAAATAGATTTTCAAAAAACTGTTAAAAAACAGTTTATTTTTAATAAATAAAATTAAAAAAAAAAGGTTAAAAATAGGAGTTCTTCAAAAAAAAAAACAGTATTTTACATAATTTTTATTTGTTTTCTAAAAATATCTTTATTTATTAAAATATAACCCAACATTTATAAAAAAAAATTATAACAATAAAATTATCAAATAACTTTAACTTAATTTTTAAAATTTTTATTTTACATAAAAGCTTCATAATAATTTTTAAACTAAAAAAAAGCTAGATTAGACAAGCACTTGATCTTTTGATAAAATTTTATAGTCAAATTTCATTCTTTAGAACAAAAAAAAAGGACTTATATTCCACAATTAACGTGTGGAAAAAAAATAAGAGATTTTAGAATATTTTTATGGTTCGTTTAGAAATATAAATTTTGACTAAAAATTTTAAATTTGGATTTACAAATCTGAATTATTTGTTTGGGTACCAAATAAAAAAAATTAGATTTTATTTAAACAAATTCATCATTAATTTTAAGTAGTCCAAAAATTTTTTATAATTGAGAATGTATAAAATCATTTTTTTATTATTATTCTACCATTTAAAAAGTGAAAATTCATTTTTCTTTAAATCCAAATCCAAATCTTAATTATTACTCTTTAATAATTTATTAATTTTTAAAATAAAATTTTCTTATGTTATATAAAAAGTCGATAAAATTTTTAAGCTTGGATCGGAATATATCAAATATTTTTTTTAAGATTATTGATAATTTTTGAGAAGGACGCTTTTTGTGGCATTTTTTGTCTGAAGCTGGATGTATCTAACCTTAAACTACGAAGTAAATGGATATCTAAATCTAATGCCCACAAATGTTAAGGATGACACAAACCAAAGTTATACCTTTTATGTATGCAAATGATTATCATGGTTCAAATTTTTGTTATATTTCAATAAGCATTTATATCTTTTTCGTTTCATTTTATAAAAGCAGTGCTAAGTACCTCATGAGAATATATTCTTTACTTTTTTAACAAGATGAATAAGGATATTGAATTTTTTTTGACCATCGATTATTCAAAAGTCCGCTAAATTTTGATTAATTTGATCGAACTGATTGAAGTCCCATAATAGGATTAGAGTTCTCCTAGCGAAAGTATTTTCATACACAATACTCGAATCCGAAATCTTATTTAAAAGAAGAAGAGTATCTATCATTTCAACCAACCATCTCAAAATTGATATTACATTTTCATATATTAGATATTTGAAATTAAGATTTTGATCGAAATCATATTGATAAAATTTACGATCATTAGTACGAGTGGTTAAATCGATCAATTTAAATAAAAATATTTAAATATTAAGTAAAAAATAAATATTTAATAAAAATATGTATTTTACTTAATAATTTAATATTTAATATAAAAGTAAGAGATTACAAGTTTAAATCTCATCATTTATAATTTTTCTAAATAATAAAATTAAAAAAAATCATTTTTATTACTTTTTATATGATGGAATAATTTTTTTAATCAATTCAATAAATTACAAACTTTATATATTTAAATCAGTCCGACATATTGATCGAACATACTTTTTTCAATCACGCATAAGAAATCTCCCCTATTCGTTTGCAAACTCAAAATTTTAGTAGGAGCTGCAATTTTGATTTAAATGGGAAAAATCAAACTAAAGTGCCAACGAGGAAGCTCTTCAACAACATAAAAAAAAAAAAATGGTGGATAATCATACAAAAAAAAAAAAAGAAATAAAGGAAGAAAGATGGGAAGGGAAAAAATTTGTGAAATTGTGTTGGGTTCGTACTTTTTATATTATATTTATATTTTTTTAATATATTATTAATATTTATATATAAATTTTAATATACTTATATATTCGTATCGTATTTTATTTTTTTCATATTATATTATATTGTATAATTATGTTATGTTTAGAAATTATCGGAGGTTTAACTAACATTAGAATTTTGATACACTCACAAAAATGTGTGAAAATTTTTACTTTTATTTTGATTTTGAGAATAAATAATAAATTAAAAATGACAATTTCTTTCAAAATTTAAAATTTTTCACGTAAAAAAAAGAGTTTTTCTAGTAGAACACAAAAATTTAAAAAGTAAAAAAATGAATATGCAAATATTATTTCATATAAAATGACAACAACCCCATAATTTTATATTTATATTAAAGATTTTAATTAATTTTTTTTGGGTAATTTCTTCACCTGGACTAGTATCATTTAACTCGTGACATCAAAAACTTAATTAGGATTTTATAATAGTAAAAATTATTCAAAAAACTCATAATTTTTTGTCACATAATATAGTGTTCGTGTTACTTTTTTCGTATCATAATCGCATTTAAAGTATTAATATTCATATAAATTTTGACATGTCAATAATTCATTTTATATAAAATTTAATACATTTGTTATTCATATTATTTTTCACGTTATATGTTAATTTTTTACATTATATTAATATCTTATAATCATATTAAATTTAAAATTATCAAATTTAATTGATATTATTAAAAATAACTTTTAATTTTGTATATATTATTTATCTAAATTAATTTTGATGGTTTAAATGTCCATCTCTTGTTTTAAAAATTGACCTTATATAAAGACTTTTTATATAATTTATTATAATAATTTAATTAAACTTAAATTTTAAATTTATCAATATTGTATCTGCATTACATTAATTAATATATATTACGTTGAAAACTTTGTCGGTATATTAGCAGTCTCTGACTGAAGTGACCCAAAATCTGACACCAATAAAAATAAATTAAAAAATGGGGATGTCCCAAATCAATGTTATTAATGATATTTCCAGAAAGGGAAGATGCAGAGACCAACAACGTCGCCGATAAGTGGTGCACATCAAATTTGTTGTCGTGCTGTTTTATGGCTTTAATGCAAGCTATTACGATTATATTTGGGTATAACCAGATTGGATCTTATCATATTTTAAAAAATTTTAAATATTAAATATTAAATTTAATTTAGTTAAACAATTTAAATTATTATTTAAATATATTTAAATATTATTTTTATAATTAAATATATATAAAAAATTATATTATTTAATAAACAATATTTTAATTTAAATTTGCTTGAATTATAAAATAATAAAATTTAATTTAATTCGAATCGAAATTTTAAGGTTTAACATGTTTAATTTTAAATAAGTCCAATTAAGATAAAATTTATTCTAAAAGAGAACCCTCCAGCGAGAAAGGCACAACTTTGCAATATTGCATACTTTCATTTCACTATTCTGTGGAATACCAACAATGGATGATCACTTATATACAAATACTATGGATGAAACTACAGAGTGACTGCAAGGTCTGGAAATCACAAATGACCCAAACAAGTATCTAAAGAAAAGGGAAATATAAAAGGACAGTTCGCCTGTTTTTCTACCTTTTTGCTGCTTAAGAGAGAACCATCGACCAACAGTATATTGAATAAAACAATATATAAAATTTGAAAAGGACCTGCGTTTTAATGTTGTTGGAGCCACTCCTGGATGGCATAGCGAAGAGCATGGTTAGGGACAAAGTACCAATGTGCCAGCTTAGTGTTGGTCACGGGTGAGGTATCATAGCCGCTATCAAGCCAACCTTTCAAAGCCTCTGCCTCATAAGTGTAGCCATCCGCGGCTAATTGAGGATCTCGCATTACTTCCTGAAATATTTGAAAGCAAATTATGAGGAATAAGAAATTTTTAACTGATGAACAACGTTAATTCTTTATGTTCAATCAAAATTTTGCAGCTAGTCTGCAGCCCCTTATAAACCCACTGTCTTTAACAATCTTGGTAGAAAATACAAGGCTTAACTGGAAAATGATTGCTTTTGAAAGAATTATAATAAGATCTTAGATTGGACGTCTGCTCTTTCTCCCGCCACTTAAGAAACTAGACCAAGTGGTCGGATCAATTCAATCGACAATCAACCGGCTGTCCTATCTGGTATAATATATTAACTTAGAGAGACATTAAACCAGCGTAGAACCAGTTTTATATTTTTTTTTCTTTAAATTTTTTGCTTATAATTAATGAAATTAAAACCTTTAGTCTATTAATTTTATATTAAAAATCATATCATTAAGTCAAATACATATATTTATCAATTACAAACTATTTTTAATATTTATTTAACTTGAAAAGTATTTTTTTTTAAATATTAAAAATTGGATTTTGATGAAACTGAAAATCAGAGATATGACCGATTTGATTTTCAGTCTGGGTTTTTCAACATTTCTTTCTCCCGTTCTTAGGCTGGAGTTTGAACTTTGAAGAAGGTTGTTCACGAAGTAAATCAACAGCAGAGTTTTGGGAAGAGCAACTTGAAGAAGTGTTTGAAGATAGGAGCAGGAATATATTTAACTAACCTGGAAAATAGGGCAGATAAAATAGGGAGGAGGTTTCCAATGCTCCTCACAGCCCAACTGAAACGTGGATGAGCCACCGCATGTAGCCCTCATTGGCTCAAGCTCCCTCCACAAATCCGTTGAAAAGTCTGGCCGACTCTTTCGGTCCATCTGGCAGCACCTCAAAGCTATTTTAGCCAATTGTTCAGCTTGAACAAATGGCCAATCCCCAGCCAAAGGGTCCAGCAGTTTTTTCAAATCTCCATTATCTAAAGCATACTGCACTTCCTTTGTTAGACCCAAGGCTTGTTTTCCTGTCAACAATCGTAATAATATGACTCCAAATGAGTAAACATCAGCCTTTGGAGTAAGTTCTCCTGTTGCAAGGAAGTCTGGATCTATATAACCAAAAGTTCCCTTGGGGTGGTCAGTCCTACAGCAGACAGTTGTATTTTGGCCTAGCAGACGACAGGTTCCAAAGTCACTCAGTTTAGTAACAAAATTGGCATCGAATAGAATGTTTGCAGGTTTCAAATCTCCATGCACTATGCCGTGAGGCTTGCTAGACTGAAGGAAAATGAGAACAGAACACAACTCTGTAGCGATTCTGATTCGTGTTTGCCATGGTAAAGGGGGGGAATTATCCCTGCAATTAAGTCGGTCTTCAAGGCTTCCATTGGGAAGATACTCATAAATAAGAGTCCAAGCTTCAGGACAGGTTCCAATAAGAGTGACCAGATTTCGATGCCTCATCTTACCCAAAACATCCACCTACATACAACAAAAGACGTCATTCAATGCCACCTAAAATTGTAATCAAAATCTTCACAGGCTCCGGGAACGCACAACACAGATAACACTAATAACATATTCCAAAGAATAAATAAATGAACATCCAGGGGACTATACCTCCTGCTGAAACTCTGATGGACCTTGCAAGCTACCGGAACGCAATATCTTGATGGCCACAGTAGTATTGCGCAGGAGACCCTTATAAATGCTCCCGTATCCCCCTTCCCCAATCTTCAAGGCAGGATCGAAGTTGCGAGTAGCTTCCTTGATCTCTGAGAAAGAGAACTCGGTGAAAAACTGAAGCACATGTGCACCGGAGGTCCCCGCCAGACTTTTCCGCAACTCTTCAGCCTCTTGCAGTGCATTGTCTCTCTCCATCTGCAACTCATCTCTTTCATTCTTGTAATACTGCAAAAGTTCAACGGCTTCTATTATCTTCTCTTTGAGCTCCTTAACTACCTTTTCGGATTCCACAGGTTGTTTCTCCAGTGATGATTTCTGATCCAAGGCATCTTGAAGTTCTACCATGACCTGATCTAGCTGGTTCTTCATCTTGTGAAGTTCCTCCTTTTCTTTTGCTAATGCTTGCTCAATTTCTTTCCTTTGCTTGAACTCCTGTGCATACAGGGTTTCTGAGGCTTTGACCTGCAAATCAGCAGCCACGATTGGTTCTTTAACAAAAAGATCATACTACGTTAAAATTACAAAAAGTTACTACCATTTAGTTTGTTCAAAGTCTAAGGCCCATCCGACCCGCTTCCTATTCATTGTCACGTGACAACAGTTGAGGCAACCTACCCGCTTGATTCAAAGTGGGCTAGATTTATTATCAATTTTTATTGGAATCCGCTTAATCAGAATCATTATATAATTAATAAAATTTTTTTATTTAAATTTAATTATAAAAATAAAATTTTTTAAATATTTTAATATTTTTAAACAGTGAAATTCAAGTATGGACAAGTAATTAAAAGATCAGCCATGGTCCGGCTGGGCCATGAACACTTCCACGGTTGGGCACAGTATGCAAACTACATGCGAGATTCGCTTTTGCCAGAGTAAAAGAAAAAAAAAAAAAAACAGGTCTTAAATTCCGGTAATCTACCATACTAGAAGCATATTATTGCATGGGGGAGTGTTTGATTCAACGAAATAGGAGCTGAAATTTTACCCTACGAATAGACTCAACAGCATCTTTCTCAGCTTTTGCACGCCTGACCGCCTCTTCGAATGCTTCTCTTCTTGAGTTTGCTGCCTCTGCCATTACTAGTTGAAGTTGATCATAAAGAGTATTATCTATCGTTTCATCCTACAAGAATCAATCAATCATTTGTGAACTTCTCGAATAGTCTAGTTATAACAGAATTGCCAGGGTACCAAGTTGGTTGGCTAGTTTAAAGGAATAAATAATAATCGAAAGTTCTGCACATACCAAAACACTGGGAGGAGATGACAGATGAAAATTATCTTTAACCTGAGGGATTGAACTAGATTCTACTCCATTTTCAATCACCTCAGTTACTGTATATGGAACCAAAGCTAAATCAGCCCTTCCGCTGGACAAGCATGATGACAAAACTGAACACTGAGGACTTCTTCTGGATAAACTATCCCATTGATCAGAACTCCCTTCTGCATCAAATCTGCTCCGGAGAGTTGATAGCCCTCCATTACCATCAGGGAAAGTAAAACCTAATAGACTTCCTACGCGTCGATAAACATTTTCAGATATCGCTCTAAGCAGTGAACCTGGTGAAGAAGTATAGGGTTTGGCTGGACTCGTTTGTCGCAGTATAACAGATTGTGATCGGAAGTGATTTTCCCAAGATTTAAGGATTGGAGTTGCCGGCAGCGATGATGATGACAAAGCAACGTCCGTATCAGTTACATCTACATTTATTTTCCTGTTCCAATGTTATATTCACGTCAGTCACCATAATCATTGCAACCCAGTAATAGATGTACTTTCTCTCTAATCACATAACAGCGGAGCATGTGGTGGAGGCATTCTGAAAAGCTTACAACTTACAAGCTCCTTCACTTTATAAGTTTTGCACATCACAATCAAGCGTACCTTGTGCAGATAAGAAGCCCCTTGCAGAGAAAACATATTGTGTGGCAAGAAGCAGGTGCATGTCCACGCACCCAGATGGCTTTCTTGGACTTGAGGTCGACTAGTTTCCTGCAATATAAGAGAATCAAGTTAAGCAACATCATGACAGTGCTTCTCTAAGAGGAAAGTCAAGCTAGTTTCTTAGAAGATCCACGGTAAATCTAGTTAAGCCCATGGTAGGATGGATGATTACTTATGTGGTTTATACTTTGAATGATGTTTGTCAGCTGCTCCTCCCATTACAAGCATCCGGATTCCATTCTGAGTTATCATTTCCAAAATCCCCTTCTCAATAGAGTCCATTTCAATGTCTAGCCTCTCTGCTTGGACCTACAATAAAATAACAGAATCTAAAATACATCAGAAACTCTTGCAAATGAGTCGAGTTGGAATATAGAAACCTAATTCAGGGCTCAAAAACAAATGAACTGAAAGAGCTAGTGATAGTAGCTAAATAGCCATCATGCACGGATAATCAACGTTTAATAATGTTGATCAAAAATGCTTTTTTTTTTTCTTTCCGGTCGGAATTAAAAATTCTTCTAACACGAATTAAAATTCAACAAAAACAGCATAAATTAAGGCGCCAAGAAGAAACTAATACCCCCTGTTGGACACAAAGGAGAAGGTATTTATCCAGGATCCCATGCATTTCTTGTTTTTCAATTTGCCGGTACGCCTTGACTTCTTGTTCTTCGAGTTTACTGGCTGGAAATTTCGTACCCACTGTAAAACAAAACAAATTAAACATTTTCTTAATTACATAATACAAAATTAAGCAATAGAAAGCGGGAAAAAAAGGCACAGAATGCAATTGACCATATATTTTCCAAAAATTAAAAAAAAAAAAGTTCGAAGATTGTTCATTCATCGATTCGGTTAATTTTATTAATCAGTCACATAATCAGGTCTCCAAAAAGTAACCGAAGTTAGCCAACTTTATCCTTAATTTTGAGCTTTTGATCCATTTTTTTTTCCTTCTGCAAATTAATCTAAATGTTAATAACGAGAAGTTAATTCAATTAAAAAAAAAGAGAGAAGTTAATTGCAATAAAACTTACTTTCAGTAATTGGAATCATCTTAGCCGGCTGGTGAACATGAATTATACAAATTATTTTTCCTCCGAAATGTTCTAAAGCCCATAATAGAACGGATTTATATTTTTCCACATCTTTGCCAACCGCAACATAGATTTTCTCTTCGATTATAGGCGTGACCGGTTCCTCCACAATTTCACTTCGTGCCGCCATGATCTCCGGAGTTCTAACATCGTGAAACCTGGTCGAATTCACCCCTTGCGTTATTGCAAGCACGGGACTCACCACAGCCATGCTCCGATCAATCAAATAATCACAAAAATGAATACTTCGGAACAACTAAACTCAACAAAAATCTATACAACAAACAACAACAATTTCTCTCATCTTTGGCTGAGGATCTAATTAAAGAAACGGTGACGGGTTAAGTTTTGTTTTGTACGATGCTAAGCATAAAAGGGACTCGTTGTCTGTAGTTCTGAGGAAAACTAAGTCAAGAAAATGACTGCAAAAAGAGAGAGGGATGAGAGAAATTAGATTAGATAAAGTCGATGGCGATTGGCGGGCTCCATTTCGTTCGTAGTTTAAAACTATTTTCTTCAAAATTTCCTCTCTTTGAAAAGTCAAAATTTTCGACAAGAAGCTTTCACCAAATGACTGTTAGGCGCCAGTTAAGGTTTGGAAAGTTTAGATTGGAGTTTTGCTCCGATGAGGTCATGTTCCTGCCTCCACTCCTACAAAGCACTTGCCAAAAATTTTCTTTATATTTATTAATTAAAAGAAATGTAGTAGAGTTACACTATATAAATACCGAAAAAAAATTACATTATATAAAAAAATAATTAAAATAAAAAATAAAAAAATATATAATATAAATATATAAATATATCATAATTTATATAATATCAATTATTAATATATTAAATTTTATATAAATATCTAATACTTTTAATGCTAATATATATTTTGTTAATTTTTTATATTCTAATAATTTTTTAAACTAAGTTAATATCATTTTAATTGGTGACATCGAGTCAATTAAAGTATTAACAGTAGATATAGATATAAATACTAATAATTCAATGTCATGTTATGAAATATAAAAACTTAAGATTGTTGATGTCTTCTTTGCTGGTACCAGAAGTTAGGCAAGATCCTGCAGCACAGAAGAGTCAGAAGGGTGCCGGAGTT
>JBBYHM010000006.1:1541399-1563932 GCA_038381775.1 Adansonia rubrostipa | reverse complement strand
GACTCAATTTTTCATCCAAGTTTCTGATTCAAAAAATAAGAATTCATCGAAGATCCATATCCGATAGACTTGATAATTAAAGTATGTGTCATGTTTTTTTTGTTCTAACTGTATCAAAGTGTTATATATTAACATACAAAATTTATTACATTAATAATTTGTATTATATAAATTTTAATTTATTTATATATTTATATTATATTTGTATTATTTTTTTAATGTTTTTGTTTTGTATTTGTGTCGTATGTAGAAATTGTCGGATCTAATATTCGAAGTAGCTTCTATTATAGTTTTGCGATGAGAGAGAGAGAGAGTGAAAAAGAGGAAGTTTCTATTGGGCTGCGGAAGCTGAAACGGAGGCAAAAGGATGTTATTTTTTGGGGGGGGGGGGGTGGCGAGTTTTAATTTCGATTGTGATAGGGGAAGGAAGTTTCCATTGAATTGAACTTTAGCCCAACCAATACCACTACATCTCTAGCTGGGCCTGGCTTCACTTGTCCGCACCAGATGATAGCATCTTCTCCTCAGCCCTTAGTCCTTACTGGCAGGCGGTGGCGGGAAAATTTGGCTTTCAGCTTCCGTTTTTTTCTTCCTCCTTTTTCTCGCCTAGGGTTCTGAATTCCCCCCTAATTAAATTGAGTTTGCACGCGTCTCTTCCATTTGGCACTCATTCATTCTGTCAATCAGGTAATACCCATTTTATGTTTTTAACTATCCATTTCTTTTTTTTCTTTGAATCTCACCTTTGTTTGGTTGCCGACAAAACGTAGAAAAATCTAACATAAATTAGGAATGCACTCCATTTCGTTGGCTGGAAATTAAATTTCTCTTTCTTCTTAATTTTGTCACAAATTTACACTTATTTATCAGTCCAGAATGAACCGTTTATTTTTAATATCTTTGATTTCTCTGTTTATTTTTATCATTTTTATGTACTAATTACTCTTTTCCTTCTGATTTCTCAAAATGAAATTTTCTTTTAATGTATCAGTGAAATTGATTCTTTCAATACAAATTAATGGCGAAGGAGGAAAGCCCACAAGTTACAAGAAGAACAACTAGATCTTACTCTGCTTCCAACAGTGCTGTTGAATCAACAAAAACCTCTGAATCCTACAAGCCAACACTCAATGACCTTGGATTCAGACAGCAGCCCCTTAGCCTCGAGGATCTCTTGTCTTGTTTCCCCGGTAGACGTACTCAAATTCTAGAGCTTTTACGCCTTTTTGGTCCTTTGAATTCCCCCATGTTTCCGATTTTGGTCTATGGTGGTCCTTCTACAGGTAAAACCAGTGTTACTCTCCAGGTATTCAGGCATCTAAATCGCCCTTTCGTCTATTCCAGTTGCGTTACATGTTACAGCCCTAGGATCTTGTTTGAGTCCATATTGAACCAGTTGTTGTTTCATAGGAAGAACTCAGGTCATACTTATTCTAGCGTAAAACGTTGTGAGAGGCCATCCGATTTTGTTAATTATCTTCGTGAAGCATTGGAAAGTGTGATTGCTAGTCTCAAGGGCAATTCAGGGAAATTGAGTTCGAAGGCGAGTGGAAGGCCTAATGGAACGATGGTTTACTTGGTTTTTGATAATTTGGAGCGTGTTCGAGATTGGGATAAAAGTTCTACTATATTACCCTTTTTATTTAACCTTTGTGATATTTTAAAGATGCCTGAGGTTGGTTTGATCTTTATTAGCAACACCTCACCTGATACATATTACTTGAATGTTGGTTATGTGGAGCCAATCCCTCTTTATTTTCCTGACTACACAGAAGATGATATTCGTCATATTTTTATGGCAAATCAAGTCAACCGCAAATTGTATGCTTCTTTTCTTGAGTAAGCACCAAGACCAGAAGTCAAAGAACTCTTCTTTTGTGTGCTTCAACTAATGAATCTCTTTTCTTCTTTTATGACATACAGTGTTGTGCTAAGACCTTTCTGCAGAGTTACCAGACGAGTAGATGAATTGTCTCCGGCCTTTTCTTCATTATTTAAAAAGTATTCTGAACCCTTAAGTGATAAGGAAGTTGCACCCAATGAAGACATGAAGAGAAGGTTGTTTAGTCATATTCGGCCACATATTACTTCTGCTTTGAATGAAACATTCCAGGTTCGATCTCAGCCACTTCTCAAAGCTGAAACCAACATGGAGACAAAGAAAAAAAACAGTTCAAGGATGTCAGGAATTCGTGAGGACTTCGATAAGATAGATTTCCACATGTCTAATTCTGCTAAGTATCTTCTTATTTCAGCTTTCCTTGCTTCAAGAAACCCGGCTACTCTTGATGCATCATTATTTGATTCAACCGGGGTTTCTGATAGTCGCAAAAGGAAGAGAAAGTAAGCACAACAATAACTAATATTATGGTTTTTCTTGTAGGAATAGACTTCCAGGCAATGGAGGTACTATTGACTGTATGGAAACAATTAGCATGATGTTGGATATGGCTGTCTGTTAGAGCTCCCTTATTCTTCTGGAATGATTTTCTTAGCTCTTCTATGGGACATGATTTTCTGTTTTATCATATCTGTTATGTAAAGAGTACGGTTGTACCTGAAGTAACACCTTTATTTACTGGCGAAGTACTTGCTATAATCTTATTCTGGAATATAAGGTGTAATATTTTATGATTTAGTCATGGTTGCATGGGTAATGGAATGAAATGGCAATGTGTTATATGAGCTGCTTTTAATTCCTTATAGAATTTTCCTTTTATTGATGCTGGCCTGGCTCTGAATTGTTAGTGAGTAGAAATTATCTTTTGTAACCTGATTATTCAAAATTGTTTTGTGCTGAAAATATTGTTGCTTAGATACTCCACGCTGTCTAAGAACGAATAATCTCATCTAACTTTTTGTATGCGTCTTGTTTTACTTATAAATGTAAAGCAAATCTTGACCAAATACTTTTTCTGTAGGGCCTCTGAAAAATCAATGGATCAAAAGGAAATGGCAGAGCAGGAATTGCTTATGAAAGGGCCTGGAACTTTTCCATTGGAGAGGTTATTAGCCATATTTCAGTGTATAACATCTTTAGCGGAAGATTCCCTTGATGAAGAAGGGAGTCATGAGCTAACAATTGAAGGAGGAAGTAGTGGACTCATGTCTGATGTTCTATTGCAACTGTCCAGTCTATGCAATGCTAATTTTATCATTAAAGGAGGAAGCTGTCCATTGGAGGGTTCAACTCGATATCGAACTGCAGTAAGCGAAGATTTAGCTTTGAAGGTAATCTCTTCAAATCTGTCTTGTAGTTTTACAAGAAATTTTTTTATCTGGATTATTATGATGTTTACTTCCTTTACATATGGGGTTATGTTCTGTGTATGCATAAAACTTATTCTATTCCAACCTTATACAGGTGGCAAGGGACCTTAAGTTCCCTTTGTCAAAGTACTTATACAGGAGATGATCTTGATGCAAAGAGATGCTTCTCATCGTATAATTTTTCCGTATCAACTGATGACAGAGGGGCATCTGGAAATTTGAAGGTGATAATTCTTGTTTAACGTGTTTTTGTCGTGAAGCATGGAATGTTGAAAAAGTCAAGTTTGTTAACCTAACATCATGGATGCCGAATAAATGAATGACTTATCATAGTCCATTGTCCATAGTAGTCTGAACTTGTAAAGGCACTTACAGGGCAATACTGTATGTTGCTTTTAGTTTTCTACATAACCTTTGTATCATTTATTCATTTAGAAATTTAAGATGCAGATATTCTCTTTTAATCTCTTCAGCCTTGTTTTTAACATTACTTGCCTGGTTACATGATAACATAGTGGTTCCCTTTCTGCCTTTGTTTTTTCTCATCATTTGTTCTTCGGATGACTATTTTTTTTTTTTTAAACTCTGAAAAAGCGGTTCTTAAACGAATACAAATAACTAGCATGTAATCTGAAAAATGTTTACATCCAGCAAAGAATTTCTGATCTGGTTGTGAATAATCAATCAATCTCACATGGAAATGGGCTACCGACACCCATTTCGGCCATCTACATTGATTATCTGTAGGCTCTCTCTATTTGGGCATTCATAATCTACTTTGGGTGCGTGTGCTGATGTTATACAGGAAATAACTCAAAACAGATAGAAAGCATTCAAAGAAAGAAGAAAAACACCGACATCAGAAAACTGAAATGATTGTGGACGAAGACTTAAATCCAAGCAAACACAAATAAACTAAACATAGGATATCACCGGTAATAATTGTATTACATTTAACAACCAAAATTTAAAGTAATATTTGGTTCATCAAAATATTTTTGAAGCTTATATTAGTAAATTGTGAACTTTTTTTTTAATGTCATTGATTAAATATAATATTATAATGAAAAAAAATACTGTTGAAATGCATCCGAAACAATAACCCAAAATGCAAGTAAGTAAACTAATCTAAAGAAAATGTTAAGATTATTCAGATGGCAGAATTTAGAGTCAGGATATTAACCAATATTGCCTAAGGGTATAATATGTCGAGTAATTTAACTACCCCCAACTATATATGACCGCCCACCTAATTTTGGCCAACCCCTTTGTTTTCCCCTTAATTTACTAATGGAAACATGGCCTTGCTCCTATATATTCGTGATGACAGCAAGTGAGCAATCACTGTATCTAAATTTATTCGTGGGTCGGATTTTTCTTTTAACTTATACGAGTTGAGCAATAAACAAAATTTTTATAAATTTAAATATTTTTTTTTAATTTTTAAAATATGACTTAACTCGTCAACCTATCTATAAACTTTGTTTCTTATTTTTCTTTTATGTTAACAGCTCAAAAGACCTGACCAAAAAAAAAAAAAAACAAAAAACTACTCAAACCTGTTTATATTCGATATTCAATGACCCATTTCCTGAGTTGCTGTCAATTCTTAAGTTATACCCCCCCAAAAATGAAGGAATCATGCATAATATTCAATATTATTCACAGTTGAGCCCATGCTGTTGCTCATCAATTGATCAACTTGCAGAACAGGTAAAAGAAGAAGAAAAACAAATTAAAAATAAAAGAAATATGTATGTTTAGTTTACTAAACTTTTTGCCTGCCTCGATGGTTGAAAATGAAAAGCTAAATTGAGTGTATATTTAATGCATGCACCACTTAGATTTGATCAGCACTCGATCGGCTCCCTCTTCATCCATTCATGCACGTTATCTTTTTTTTTTTTGGGGGGGTCGAGTCTCGCAACAATGAGCCAACTGCGATCAGCTGAGGGTAGGTCAACGATTCTTTCTGCAAAAAGTATAAATTCTTTCTATGGTTTATTTCTTTAGCTTTCTTATTTTCTTCTCTGAACTTTACATGACATATTAAAACCATGTTTGACTTCCAAAAGAAAAAGAAAAAAACAACAGTCCATCTTCTTCCTTGCTAAGCTGTATACCATACTAAATTCGTAAGTGTATTGATATGAATATTAGTACTTATTAATATTATCTCTAGAAAATGGAGTTTGTAACTTGTAAGTATCAAATTCTAGGTAAGTTACGTCCATTTCATGATTTTATTCTTTTTCATTACATTCGACACTTATGTGCGACATATATTTTAATATAAGTATGAAACATGAATATATGATCTTCAAATATATAAAAAAATATTAAATATAATGTGATAGATATATATCTATTCAGACAACATAACTTTCCATTTTCCTGATTTAGTTGAAAAGATTTAATAGATCGATCTAATATGCATACATACATACATGCCTATATATAATAATGCTGCTGCTGATTGCTCAAGCTGAAAGCCACCAGTGCTCTCTCAGATGTGTGTGCCAATATATGCATTTGACTTTGTTCTCATTTACCAGAACATAAAATATACTATCAGATTGATCAGAAGCAAATGGATCGGGTTGGGCACACTTTTTTTTAACATAGACAATGCATTTAAAGAGACAAGGTCAGACTTGTATATACGTATATGTGATCGATCGAATCTCAAGAATTTGTTTGCATTTTTACTGAATAATTCACGAAATGGCAAAAGATCATATATATATATATATATATATATATAAACACACACACACACACCACCCACAATATAACTATACATTTGCAAGAGTAAAATAAATAAAGAAGAATGTTCAAAATAACGCATGCAGCTGCGCCAGCCAAGGAGATAGCTAGCGTTATAAATTGTTGGTGGTGGGTGAGTTGCTCACTCTAACCCTAGCCAAAACCGCCACATGGCTGAACCCATTGTTGTTGAAGACTCCCGTTTCCTTCCCTTCCTTTCCTATTAACCCTAAAAAGGACCCAAACAAAAACACACTGTTTATATTTGTGTGACTCGTTTGATCTTTTTATTGCTTCATTGTTGTCTTGTTTTGTGCCTTTTTTCTTTTTTAGATATAGTCTTCTTCTCTCTGTGTTAGTTTCTCAAGTAAACTCATTTAATTCTCTTCATTCAATGCTTGAATTAATGGCCCTCTTTCCTTCCCTGCAAAATTAGGTGACAAATCGTAAAGGAAAGAGAAATACACCAAAAAATGGGGGTTAAGAGTTAATATTTTGAGGCTTTGCTACAGTAAGTAAATGGTTAGGACCCTCTTGTTTTCCTTTTTTTTTTTTTTTGTTTAAACCTTCAAGAAGTTTCAACGACCTCCCAGAGCATTAATGGTGGTGCATCTGATAGTTTGAAACTAAAGAGAAAGAAATTAAAAGAAAGGGTGAAAATAAGAGAAAACATGGTGTAATTCAAGGGAACAGTCTGTCATTAATAATTGCTTTTCATTGTCATTTCACCTATAAATACTCTTTCTATAATCCATTTTGTACTATCACTCTCCAATTTTCTTCTTCTTCTTCTTTTCTCTCTTTTTTTCTTTTTCTTTCCTTTCAAATCTTCCTTAACTCTCCAATTCTGTTTCCTGTTTCATGTACATAAACCTGAAAAGCAAAGCCAAACCCTCATTTTTACGTAAAAATATATCTTTTAGGGCTTGAAGATTCCACATTTCTTTTTGAATGATACCCATCTTTTAGATAAGTTATTATTTTCTACTTTCCTGAGAAAAATTTTTTTTTCTCGAGAAAATTTTTGTAGTGGAGCGGGCGGCTTGTTTTGTTGTAGTTACAGCTATGGATATATCGACTGCATTGCTCCTTTTGGCGGCTATCACAGCTTACCTACTGTGGTTCATGTTCATCTCACGGTCGTTACGTGGTCCACGTATCTGGCCCCTATTGGGCAGTCTTCCAGGCTTAATCGAGAACTGTGATCGCATGCATGACTGGGTCTCTGACAACCTCCGCGCCTGCTGCGGTACGTACCAGACCTGCATTTGCGCCATACCCTTCTTGGCCCGAAAACAAGGTCTCGTGACGGTCACGTGCGATCCCAGGAATTTGGAGCACATCCTCAAGTCTCGTTTCGACAATTATCCTAAAGGTCCCACGTGGCAAGCTGTTTTCCATGATCTCCTCGGTCAAGGCATCTTCAATTCCGATGGTGACACGTGGCTCTTCCAAAGGAGGACAGCTGCGCTGGATTTCACCACCGGGACTCTTCGCCAAGCCATGGCTCGATGGGTTAGCAGAGCCATCAAGCTCCGATTCTGCCCCATTCTTGAGAAGGCTCAAAACCATGGCGAGCCTGTTGATCTACAAGACGTATTACTTCGGCTTACCTTTGATAACATTTGCGGGTTAGCCTTCGGAAAGGATCCAGAAACATGCGCTCAAGGATTACCCGAAAACGGCTTCGCTTCAGCTTTTGACCGAGCCACTGAAACCTCTCTTCAAAGGTTTATTTTGCCTGAGGTTTTATGGAAGCTAAAGAGGTGGCTCCGGCTTGGGTTAGAAGTGAACCTGAGCCGAAGCCTGGTCCACATGGACGAATATTTATCCAACGTCATCAATGCACGTTAGCAAGAATTGCTGAGTCAGCAAAAGATGGAACCCACACGACGATTTGCTCTCAAGATTCATGAAGAAAAAAGAATCCTATTCCTCCAACACGTGGCACTCAATTTCATCCGAGCTGGACGTGACACGTCAGCCGTTGCTCTCAGCTGGTTCTTCTGGCTCGTTTCCCAACACCCAGCACTCGAAGATAAAATCCTACGTGAAATAAGCACCGTCCTGATCGAGACATGTGGCATTGACACGTCAACTTGGCTCGACGAGCCCTTGGGGTTCGAAGAAATTGACCGGTTGATATATCTGAAGGCAGCATTATCAGAAACCCTAAGGCTATACCCCTCGGTGCCTGAGGATTCAAAGCATGTGGTGGCCGATGACGTGTTTCAGGACGGAACATTTGTTCCGGCAGGGTCGTCGGTGACGTACTCGATATATTCAGTGGGGAGAATGAGGTCAACTTGGGGTGATGATTGCCTTGAGTTTCGTCCCCAGAGGTGGTTATCGGCAGATGGGAAGGAATTTATCAAGCATGACTCTTATAAATTCGTGGCATTCAATGCAGGGCCAAGAATATGTTTAGGGAAGGGTTTGGCTTATCTACAAATGAAGTCGGTGGCGGTGCTGCTGAGGCATAAGCTGACATTGGTGCCTGGCCATAAGGTGAAGCAGAAGATGACACTTGACTTTGTTTATGAAATATGGGCTGAAGGTTAACGTCCATGGTAGAGATTTGGGAGCAATAGTTGAAAAGCTTATCAGTGCAAAGAAATTGCATGAAAGGGATTCTTTGGGTGGTGAGACCGCTCAGATTGGTAGCGCGTGAGGTGGAAGGCAAAAGTTCAATTCTTTTGGTTTTTTTCAATTTCATCATTCATAGTTTCATACGAGAGAAAGAAAGACGGAAAGGGAGAGGCATTTATTATACAATTTAATATATATATATTCTCTTGCTTTTCTTGTAAGGAACCCTTTGAATTTATTCTATAAAATTGTTTTATAAATCTTATTGTTCGTTTACAATGGAATTGGACATGACATGAATCTTGAATCAATCATTCAATGAATTAGTTAAGTTAATTTACTTTGTATGCATAGTTGGCTTAGATTATCTTATTCTTTCCTCTGTCTTTCAAGTAATGTGTTTTCCTCTGCTCAATTTGTCCTATCTTTTTATTCTCAATTTTTTTTTGGTCTGGCTTTTGGAGGAGATTTTGGGAGGATAAGCTTAATTCTATGATTAATCTAAAATAACAAAAAAAAAATTTAAAGTTTATCACTAAATGATAGGTCTTATTTAATTAAATCCTTAACTATTAATATGGGCCATATAATCTCTTAACCTTTATTTATATCCAAATAAACCTTTAATTCTAGTTTAAATTTTAAAAAAAATTTAAATTTTTAGTTTCTATCTAAGTAAACTTTTTGATTTATTTATATTCAAACGTACCCTTAATTTTTAGTTTAAAATTAAATAGATTTTAAGCTTTTAATTTCCATCTAAATAAATATTGTAATTAAAATAAAAGTTTATTTAAATAAGTGTTTATTTAAGTGTAATAAAAGCATAATGAATTATTTAAGAAAAAATAAGTTAAAAACTTTTTTTAATATTTTAGCCTTCATGATTTGTGCATGCTGCAATGCTAACCAGCACTGACTGGCTACCGGAGTAGTGGGACAAATTTCCTGAGATGTTGCAAGAACGCCTGGGTTGAAAGTATTTGCTGATTGTTGGCCGAATAGGCCCACATATTCACTTGAAACCTGGCCCAAAAACTTCCCTACGAAAAGTACTAGTGCTAAATGGAAGCATACAATACTATAAATGTATGCACCCAACGTACTAATTAATGGCATCAATGATCCTTTGAGGTCTCCGACAATTGGACATGTAAGGCCCACCATGCTATCAGCTATGCCGCCGGATTCAGCACCGGGCAAAATAACATGGTTTTACTTGAAAGTTCAAAGCACAGTCAGAAGCATGCACATCTTAAAGTTATGATCAGTGAGCGAGCGCTTATGGGCGAAGAAGATGGTTCATGGGTCGCTACGCTAGAAGCACATAAATGAAATGAAAGGAACTTTGGCCTGAATAAAACACTCCTCCAGCCAATTCAAATGTTTGTTTGAAGTGCACGAAGGACTTATAATTCGTAAAAAACTTCTTCTAATCATGCCACTTAGCTGCTTTCGGCTGGGTTTCTTTCACTCACCGTTGCATTCGTGCTCCCCACTATTACTTTCGAAAGAGTTTAGTTATGTAGGCTTCCATTTCTTCCTTGTAAGGCATTTTCCTAGTCGAGAACCTTCTCTCCGGTCGAAAATAAGTTCCAGACTAATGTGCCTATGATGTACAATGCAACTGACACCTTAAACACATCATCCCAGGAGCCTGCAGAGGTTAAATTTGTAGATGTGAATAAATAAACTTTTGATTTGACGAATTCAATAATAAAATCAACGTCAAAGGTAGGTAAGCTGAGCATAATTCAGTCGTACCTCGTTGGAGTATGTAGCCAGTAGCAGCTGTACCAAAAACCCCAGCCAGCACTCCAGCAGTATTTGACAGTCCTAATAAAACTCCCTGTGATTGACATAGACGGCTTACTTTCAGGAAAAAAAAAAAAAAAGAAAAGAAAAGAAAAACGCCATTCTAGACAAAAACATTGTTGACTAAGGGAATTTTTTTGAAGGAAACTACATAGAGAAATACTCTTTCAGTAAAAGGCCTTAATAATTATGTTTTTCTCGAGGATGATCATAATCTCAATACTCAATCTGTTGTTATTAGCTCTAGCACTTACAGACACGTCAAACTGATTTTACCACGTACCGCCCTAAGTGCTTGGAAAGTTTGCTTCCATCTTACACATTTTTACGGGAGTACTAATATATCATAAATATAGTAAGAGCAGAAAAGTACTGGGATATCATAATCACAAATGATATCTCCTTCGCTTATACATTATAATATAAGGAACTCACAGCATAGCGTGGGCCAATGTCTTGGTGATTGGAATAAAGACCAGACTGAGAGAATGCATCTAATCCCTGTCAAGGCAAAAGCATTTATGGATCAATATCTCTCCCAGATTTGGCAGATTAGTTAGTTGGCACCTGATTTTACAACCTCAATAGAAACCAAACAGTGGTTTTTATATTAAACGAAGAGAAGTTTATGAGGATAAGAAGCCCATAATTGGGGCGGAATAAAAAAATGAAGATGATATTGCAGTGATTCAAAGCGCAGATGAAACTGAAATAATAAAAAAAAAGATGATACCTGACTACATGCCATGCAAAGCACTGCAAAAGCAGGTGTTCTGACATGGCTTAGCTGTGTAAGGAAGAAGGCTGGTCCCAGAAAACCTATCGATTGCATGATCTGCAAAATTAATAGGTTATAGGCATGATTAAATAAAAGGAGTATGAATCAGGTAGTCTGACCATCATTTGACCAACGTTTTTACTGAACTAGTAAATTTCTTTTCATCTTATCTTGGAAGAAGGTCAGGTCTAAGTGCCATGTAAGACTTCCATCATATATATATATAAACGCCGACTCCTTGGTGTAATTTTGTTTTGATTCAATAAATCAAGTTAAACTTTGAAATTTATAGAAATTTCTACTATGGTACAAATTGTTTGTGATACTATGAGAGCATGATGCTTACAGAAAAGACGAATTGGAGATTAAATTTAAATAATAATCAGAAGGGTTATAACTAAAGTAACCAATAAAATCTAGAAGTTGGTATTTCCGAGCATTTAATAACCCTTTGAAATAAATAAAATTTTAAGAATCAAAGAAGAACCAATTCTTGCCTTACGAACTGCTGTTATGGAAAGACCTTTGCTCACGAGTGTGTCTGCAATCCATCCTCCTATATTTGCAAAGGCAGCCATTGTCAACCACGGCAACACACAGAGGAGTCCAGATTCAGTGAGGTTGAACTTCAAAACCTGTAAGAACCAAAAAAAAAAAAATAATAAGACAGAAAAATCGAGATTCAAATATAATTTTCCGGCTGCTAGATTATAGTTGTAAAAGGTTAAAAGTTAGACAGCTATGCAACAGTAGTAAATCTAATCCCCAACACTTCTGGCATGCATTTTTGGCAGTTAGGTGTATGCCATGGGAAGGCATGGGCGGCAATAGCAATAGAGACTGCAGAGGAGCAGGGAGCCATATACACTGCACGCCTCATATCCAGCAAGGCAATTGGTGCTAAGCAGAGCTGCCAATTCTCTTCATAAATACAAGTCAGAGCCAACATCTGATATTCAGATAAAAAAAGAATGCAAATGCAAGTGAAAATAAGAAATTGAAGCAAATCAAAGGCTATCCTGGGGTCGATGTCAACTGTAAAGTTGGCATTGTTAATTGAACCGTGTTTCAAATACCTGATTGTAGTATGTAGGCATCCAGGTCAAGAGAATAAAAGTTCCCCAATTATGGCAGAAGTGAGAGATTACAAGAGCCCAAACAGGAGCTTTCGATAATATTAATCGCCATGGAATGACCTTAACAGGTTCCTTTGATGTGCTGCCTCCCATGATTAGTTTCCTTTCTTCTTCACTAAGCTGCGGATCTTCCCTTGGGGAGCTATATGCCTAAGAAGCAACCATTGAAGAGGCAGAAGAATTTTCAAAGTGAGTGCCAAGGAGTAACATCCATAACAATGTACATTAATTCATCCACCTCTTTTATTCATAGAATATCCAAAACTACTTGTTTAGAGTAGCCCTGGACCAGGCTACTCGCCCCTGCTGAGCCTTGGACAAAGGTTTTCCTAATTCTGGACAGGCTTCCTAATTCAAGCCAGCCTGAATTTTTATTTAATAATAAATTATTTAAATTTAATTATAAAAATATATAAATATAATATAAAAATAATTTTTAAATTTTTATCAATATTTGAATAGTAATTGGGCTTTCGAGCTGGGCTCAATTAAGGCTGGGCAAGAAATCTAAAAATTCAGGCTGCAGCCCATGGACAACTCTAGTATAGAGAGTGTGGTTTATGGTGAAAAAAGCAAGCTTTGTGGTCAAACACTTTTTAGTAATAATGGGAGCAGATACGGCTGGCCATCTAACATGTTTAGTAGGACCATGGTATGAACAGGTTCAGTTTGCTCTGACCTCATATCAAGCATCATTCACAGCCTAATCACTTAACAACGATTAGTTCCAGTCTTCCACAAGAGAGAATTTTATGTTGATTCTTTTGATATATTTTGTATGAAAGCTAAAGGAATCAGCGCCTCACTTTTCTCAGCCACAATGCAAACCAGATGCTTCCAAGGGAGCCAAATGAGTAGAAAACAGATGGCCACCCAAACTTGTGGATTAAGATAGGAGAGAATGCCAGCCCAGTAACAGAACCAAGATACATGCCGCTGTATACAAATGCAAGCGATCTACTTCTCTCTGACACTGGAATCCACTTAGAAAGAAGGTTGTTCATTGCTGGCATAGCCACACCCTATAAAGAAAATAGGTCAAACATATGAGAATCCCTTGCATTCTATTTCTGGGAAGATGGTAAGTGTTGATTAAGTGAATAAGGAAGCATTGACAGAGACGCAGATCAAATATATCACAAATCGAAATATATGGAGTATAAAAGTAACGAACTCTAATCCGTTAAACTTGATGAATTAGTTTTCTTTCCTATCTTCTTTCATCTACTTCCAACTCATAAGTTCATTAACATTAATAAAGAAATTCTACCTTCTTAGCCAGTTTGAACGGAAATAAAAGGCTGCTTCAGTAAGCATGTGAATTTTGGAGGTAGCTTGGTAGTTAACCACAGACCAGTACAGGATAAATATTAAAAACCAACAAGTAAAGCAGGGCCAACCTCGCCAATTCCCATAAAAGCACGCATAATAAGCAAAAACGGAAGCCCAATTCTCGCGGCAATAGGTGTCAAAATTGTAGCTACTGACCACCAGACAACTCCAAAACCCAGGACTAACTTTCCACCTATTTTATCTGCCCATATGCCTCCAAGAATCTATATGTAAAAGAAAAAATCAGATTAAAAAGATTAGAAGAATTTCCGGCATCAACAAACACTGAATGAAAACCTCATAGAAGTTAAAGCATGCAGTAACCTTAGAATATTCAAATATGCATCAATACTAGAAGCTCGACACTGTATTTGCTGATGTAATGGACATCCCCAATAGAAACTAAATAATTGTGCATATTTTAATGTATTTGTGCCACACCTGAGTGAGCAGATAGCCCCAGAAAAAAGATGACTGAATCAAACCAACTGTTGCACTGTTCCAGTTAAACTCTTTTGACATAGGGAGTATAGCAATGCTCATGTTGACCTGCAAAACAAATATATAACACAGCTCTGTAAGCATGCATGTAGAAAAGTATTGCATTGCTACTGTTTATGAAGATAGTTACTCACACGGTCCATGTTGCATAACAGAAATGCTGCAAAACAGAGCAGTACAATAACCCAGCGCTTTGGAAAATTCTGCCACCAAGGGATATCTCCTTCAACTAGAACGGCTTCATTGGTTTCATCTGGAGAAAGCAAAGAGTCCACCTTCGCTTCTGTTACGTCATACTCCTCAGATTTATAGTAGGAACATGTCCTTTCTTTTCCTATTCTATCCTTGTCACCTGTCTCAAGCCAACTTCCAGGCACAGGACTTGAGAAAGAATAGCATGCAAAACTTCCTCTACTTCTTTGTTGAGGATAACCTCTGTGAGACTTACCACTATGGCGCAGCAACATTGAAGAAATAAGTTGGCTGCCATTCGGAGAAATTGATATAGGTTTCACACTGTTTTCATCTAAATGAATAGTAGTCCGCAGAAACGGACCATATGAGTATCCAGATGCAAAAGCATTAGCTGTTTGACACCAAAAGTTTCGATAAAACATGTTCCCATGCACAACAGCAACACCCGATCTCTCTTCCTTGTGAAGCAAGATGGCTTGCTCCCCTTGACATAATTTACCTGCCATTATCATAGTTATACTACAACTGCCTCAG
The DNA here is from genome assembly GCA_038381775.1 of Adansonia rubrostipa. Lineage (NCBI taxonomy): Eukaryota > Viridiplantae > Streptophyta > Magnoliopsida > Malvales > Malvaceae > Adansonia > Adansonia rubrostipa. Next base: position 1,549,016 of record JBBYHM010000006.1, on the reverse strand, counting down.
AACTAACAAATTATGGAGATATGCCTGATGTAAAGGATACTTCATTTGTTTGCTAATAATCTCGCACAGAAATTGCCACGGAAAATGAAGCCAGCAAGGAATATCCAAATGGGAGAAATAAATTGCAATTAAAATCCAAACTGGAGCCATTGCATGTAATACACGTTTAAGGTAGATAGAAGGGAATCATGGGAATATGCAGACAAGGCGGATTCCCCAAAGCTTATGACCACTCTTTTACTCACCGTCCACAACAACCTCATATCTAATGAAACTATAAATCAATCCAAGCCCCAATTTAAGTATATTTCAGTTTTGCAAAACAATCCTAGAATAGTTTAAGAAAAAAAACATAAAAATGAAAAGATAGAAAAACTGAATTATAGCTTCCTTGTCAATCAATTGATTCAAGCGTTTCTCAAGTAAAATCACTGAATTCAGCTGTAAAACAAAATTTTCAAAGCAACAACGTTTATCAACACCACACTTGAACTTCGGAATACAATTTTTTTTTTTTTTTAAAAAAGACGATTTGATGCAATCAAGTTTCATCAAATTTCAATGAGTCCACGGCATCTAATGCTCCAAGGCACTCCCATCCACTTCAAAGCTACTCCCATCAACTTTTAAGGAAAAAATTTAACCAGGAGAAAACAAATTAGAGAAAAAGAACATGCAAGTATTAAATCCAAAAGAAAAATGAAAAAAAATTAAAAAAATGCAGCTAAATAGTAAACTCAAGCAATCATCTCCAATTAAGGAAATGAAAAAAATACCTGAAACGGTAAAAGGCCCGAAATTCCGGTTGGAAATCAGACCGCCTATAGCCATTTTTATAGCACAAGTTTTACAGTGAAAGAGTTTGACGCTAAAGAGCTAATTTATACCATTCAGTTCAAAACGAAAGCTCAAAATTCTACAAACGACACCGTCTTTAGTTCTTCGTTCCAATGACCTCTGACGCTGGAACGGATAAACAGAAGTTTCTTTCCTTTTTTTTTTTTTTTTTTCCTTCGATAGAAATTTTGTTGTGGAGGTTTTATTTTTATTATTATTATTATTATTATTTCAAAGCGGGAAAAATCTCAGTGGTTTATACCCAAGCAAAGGAGGGTCGAAAGTATGGCACGTGGCATATCATCCACTGAGAGATGAAAGGTCCTCAAAGAGGAAGCCGCAGTATTATGGAAATACCGCTCCATGCAGTTCGAAATTACGGTGAGATTTGTGTGGTAGAGAGGATAAATAAGTGGTTTTAAAGTGAGTGCCTTGGGGAATTGGGATGAGGAAATATCCCTATCGCGCTGGAAAATTTTGCTTTCCGACAGAAGGCACGCCGGAAAAGGACCTGAAGGAATATTAAAGTGACAGCAATTTTTCAGTAATTATTTTTTTTAAAAAAAAAAAGCATAAATGCTTCAGTTAGTGGAAAATTTATTTAAATTTTGAACTTATAATTTGATTATCTAGAATGTAGAAACTAGCTATCATTACTCAAAATTTTCATAGTTTTATTTAGTTAATATAATTAATAAAGAAGTGTGGCCCAACCAAAAAATCCTTCTAGTTCTGATCTGGTTGTAAGGTTAAAAAAAATGAAAATTAAAAGTCAGAGTGATGATCAAATAACATTGATTGATTTATTTGATTATATTTTAATAAAAATTAAATATATAAAATATTTAATAAAAATATAGATTTCAGTTAATAGATTAAAAACCTTAAAAAAAAAAATCTAAAAGTGTTATTCTCAATTGATAAAATCTAACTTTTATTGATTCAATGAATTTTTATTTTTATGCATCGTATCATATGCGTTCGAATAAATTCAATCAATTGATTTGATTTTGTTTATTCACGCATCTTTTTTTATTTAATATCATTTCGTATGAAATTAATAGTGATAAAAATATTAGTATTTTCTTAAAGAATCATTTTTGGGGAAAAATATCATCAGAAATATTCATGTGCAAAATTAAACTCTAGTCATATCATGCTAAAAAAGACATAGTTTTCATTATCAAGTTGGTAAATATCCCATAAGAGATTAGCAAAGCTTACATGAAAACAATATCCGAAAGTCTAAACAATTACACTTTTAACAATACGACATAAATCCCTCGAGACCCTTTTTTTTAATAATATCTGAACCAAATTAATTCTCCCCACATTGACTTTAGAAAAATACCAGACTGATTAAAGCCCCTAATGTCATTATCTAAATTGAAATGTTTAGAGAAGTTCCCTTAGCATAATAACAAAATGCAACAAAACCCAAATTATTTCTTGCTATTGAACATTGATTCAACCTTACCATCATTTCCTCCCAGCAACATATATTTATCTTTCCTAGTTAATCCGGTGCACTCGAACCCCAGGACATCACCCAACACGTTCTGCACGTGATTCGCCACCTCGATCGCCGATTTCCCTCCGGCCTTCACCGTCATCTCTTCCGGCAATCGATCAAGGAATGTGACCTCGTATGTCGGCCTCGGGTTCATGAAGAAAAAATATGGGTCCCAAAATTTGACCCCCCTCACGGTCGTCCCGTAAAACATGTTCTGCTTGCAGTTGACGGCCACGGGGACGATCCTATCGCTCATTTCTGCAAACAAAGCACTGAAACGCAGCAAGAATGGTTCACGACATGTAGTCCCTTCCGGACACACTACTAGATCACCTTTTTGTAATAGTTCTGAAATCCGGGCCGCATCAGCCGCACGATCACGAGTTAAAGCAATGGCTGGGATAGGGGATAGGAACCTCGAGAGACGACTTACACTGTATGTGACACACGAAACTTTACGTCCGAGTGCGATGGCGATCACGATTGGATCAAGAGCTGTACGGTGATTGCAGACGTAGAGGTTGCCTGGGGTCCCGGTAGATGGAGGGGGAGGTCGCTTTCCACGGATCACGAGGTGGATACCCAGCATTTCGTATGTGTAGCGTACGATTCGCTCGGGTAAAGGTAGATTGAAGTAGACACGAATGATGGAGAGGATGAAGCCAAATGGCAGCCAAATGTAGGTAATCAAGGCATTTAGTGGGTCCGGGCGTTGGACAAAGCGACCATCGTGGAAGATAATGCGACTCTTTAGGCGATCAAGTGGTACCGGCGCTGCTGATTTGCTAGGGTGCACCATGTACCCTTCCTGTTCAATCAATAAACTATCACAATTCATTCCCAAATTTATATCAAAATTCATAAAAATTTAACTAGTTTATAAAGAACAAACATAGGACTACCAGGAATCCACTTTATATTAAACTACTATTATCCGCACACACTGCATGATGAAGTAATAGACAATTTAATAATATATAAAAATAAAAAATAGTGAAAATTTTTTGAAAAATTGCAAGTTGTAATTTTTGTAAATTACAGTTTTTAAAAAAGTGAAAAAAAGATTAATAAAGAAATATAATGTTACCTAAAAGAAAATAAATAATTACTATAATTTTAAAAATATATATGATTTATTTTATAATTTAATTATTTTAATAATTAATTAATTTATAATAAATATTCAAATATTTTTTTATTAATAATATAGATATCTTACAATTTTTATTCTTTACAAGCCCTTGTTTTAAGGTTGCGTTTTTCTTTTTTAAAATTTACATTTCTTGTCAATTTCTTGCTTTAGCGTTGAATTCTAAAAGACGTATATCAGATTGATAAATAACAAATTTTAAATCAAACAAGATAGAATCATTAAATGATTATTTAACAATAATCAATTCGTCTTCGCCACCAAAAAAAGTACACATTTATGGGGGGCGGGGGTGAACGGCAGCTAATTTCGCTGGTTGGCTGTTGAGCGATTTTAAGATTGTGGGTCCGAAGAAACTCAATGCATTAACCTAACCTCAACTATTTGGTCTCCCGTACTCCACCACAATTTCACTTCAACTGTTTAAATTATTAGTAATCGAAATAGCATCAAGGTCTATAGAATAATTGAAGAAAAGTAAATGTAAAAGTTGAACATCAAACTTCATTTATGCAACTTTTAAAACAGGATAATGAATTATCTTGGTTAAGTTTAAGGTTTAGACTGTTTAAGCTATTAATAGTTTTTTTTTTTACGATTAATATTCATGTGAAATCTCTAATTATTTTTGAATATATAACTAAACTTTGCATTAAATTTAAAATTTATTTCATGTGATAATCATATTAAATAATTATTAAGTTTATTTTTTAAAAATATTAATTCAAAATTTATTATGAATATAAAAATTCAATATAAGTTTTATTCTTTGTTTATATCAAATAAATGATTTATTTTTTAAGATTATTGAAAAAAATAAAACTTTTAAGATAAAACAACTTTATATAGAATTTTAATTTGTTTATTTATTATCAAATTCATTATATTTAACAAAAATTGTTATAAAGAAATTAAATTTTTTATTTATAAATTAGATAAATCTTATTAATGAAATATTTATAATGATAATTTTAAAATATAATAAAAATAATAACTATTTTAGTTAGTTTAATTAAAAAGATTTTTATACAATTGGATTTTTATATGGTATTATTAAATATATAGATTAGAAATGGGAACATATAGATGTAGATTATAGATAGCGAGATCTACGTTCTTTGGACTAGTTAGAGTGAACTAAGGAAAACAGATTAATGAAAGCAACAAGCAATTCAAGATAATCAAATATACACCAACTACGAAATTTAATGATATAAATAAATATGTTTGGCAAGATTACCACGTTAACTCTTCCCTGTATACGCCATCGTCTAAACTTACGTGGCTTAATATCTTAAGAAAAAGGTTCCTTAATTCTTCTCAAGAATGAGAAAGTGAAAAGAAAGAAAGAAAGAAAAAACCTATGACTCAAAGCTTGATATATATGCGAATTAAGCATACCCATTAACATGAAATTAAAGTCCTGAAATCGATGTATAGGTTGTTGAAAAATGAAATAATACCAGCAATAGTTAGTAAGAAGACCAATACCTTGCAAATTGACATGAAATCATGATCAGATTCACGGTCTCCGATTCCAAGATCGGGCGATTCCTCACCGAACTCCTTCAAAATGGCCAGTCTCTTCAACTTCCCCACTAAAACCCCGGGCTTCTTCACGAACCCCGTGGCCTTCTTTGTCTTGGGGTTCACTTCAATCTCTGTGCCTAAAACCTTGTCTCCACCGAGAAAATCCTTCACAAACGGCTCTACCATGAACGTCGGATTCGCCGTCACCACCACTTTCCTCTTGCATCTGTCAAATACCTCGAAGCTTTCCTTCCTCACATTCGCGGCATAAAATCTATTTAAAATCATTAATCCCAAAAAAAAAGCTTAGCAAGTGAAGCAGAAAGTACTTCTAAAAGCTTAGCAAGAAAGAAGTTTGACTATCTTAAAAAAGATAAAGATTCGAAATTCAAATCTATTTTGCTTGTGATACCTGGGAAGAACAGCACGGGATACCAGCTCGATGTCGCGGATCTTGATTCCAGCGAAGGAGATAAAAATGAGGATTTGGATGCCGATAGCTTCGGAAATGAAGAGATAAGATATAATGACCAGAGGCAGAGAGAGAAGAAGGATAAGACCTCGAAACAGGCTTCCCGCTTCGACGGCGATAAGCATGAAGTATGGAAAAGAGCTTCGTGAGATTAAAAGCGTGCCGTCGAGATCGGCGGCGATCGATTCGTACGTCGATCCGTTGCATTCCGTTATCGAAGGAAAGCTTCGCCCCGCTTTCGTTGGAGCCATTTTTTTTTCCTTTTATTTCCCTAATTGTTCTGTTTTCCTCTGCTGATTTAAAGTGTGTAAAGGGGCAGGGGAGTTGGGGAGGCGGATAGAGGGAACCCTGTGTTTTAAATGTGGCGGTTGAACTCTAAATTACGATAATGGGCCTGAGGTTATGGCGGGTCAGAAACGCGGAGTACTACTGAATTGACGAAGATGCCCTTTCGTGAAAAAAAATTCATTAATTGACAGTAATTAGCTTGAATTGGCGGATTATTGTTGCTCACTGCTCAACTGCTTTTTCCCCTGCAGACGAATTAATATATTTGTTTCCGAAATGTTGAATATATAATTAAATAGAAACTGAGTCAACTCTTAAATTAATCGTATGATGAGAAAAATAAATTCAGCAACTACATGCAACTTCGATATCTACCATTCCGGACAAAAAAATTAATTCTTGCGTCATAATTAAAATTTAAAAATGTTAATGATAAATTTTAAATATTGACCACATACTTAATTATGATTTTTTAAAAAAATAATAAATATATATATTAAATAATGAAACATACTATAATATTTTAATATCGATTGTATAGTTTTAAAATTTTAATTATTTAAAAAAATAAATAAACTATAATACATTTTCAATAATTTTGATTGTTAATTTTTATTATATAGTAGTGATTTATATTTATTGAATGAATATTCCAATAACTTGGTTTAAAAAGGGTAACTTTAGGTTGGTAAATTATATATAAATATTTTTAATATTTTATTTTTATATTTCTTCTCGAGGGAACCATTTGTTTAAAATTAACTAAGCCGAAAGGTAGGTCGCAACCACTGCAATATATATAATTAGATATGTTTAGATCAAAGATTGGTGGCCTGACAAAACAAAGATTTCACCTCTATTAATTTCCTCATTAGTAGATAACGTTAGTTTTTGTTTGTTGCAACAAATAATGATTTTTTTTTTCCAAAGCTTAAGATTATTGATTCTAATTTCTATATTATCTCACCTTTAAGGTTTTAGTTTCTGTGCTAGAATTTTATGGAATTTGATTTCATACTTTTTATCAAAAGTGAGATTTAGTTTAATTGTTAAATATATGAATTTTTAACCGTCAAACTGTACAAATTATTGGAGTACATATATCTCAAATTTAATATGTGATTAAAATAAAAATAAGTTTTAAATATTTAATATGTATTTGAGCTTAGAATGTAATTTAATTTAATAATAATTAAAATAATTTTAAAATTAATTAAATTTTCATGATTTTGTAATTAGTAAAGTATTGGGTAGAAAAAAATAAGTGACTAATTTTTAAATATTAAAAAAGGTAATTTTATCTTAAAGTTTTTTTAACTTTTTAACTACGTAAGAAAATTATTTTTTATTTTTTTAATAAGAATCACATTCCCATGATTATAAAAAAATAATTTCCTAAAAAATACATTTATTTATAATTTATTATATATCAAAATGAGAATTTAACTGATAAAAATTTAATTCTCAATTAAAATAAAAATTTTTATCATATTAAACGTTCTCTCGTAGCTAATATAAGGAGTCATTTAAACTTTGATTTTTTTTTTTCCTTTTTACCAATGTCTTTAACAAAGAAGAGGTAAAAAAAATGTAGTAATTAAAGCCACATGGTGAAATTTAATACGTGAAAAGGACCCGTTGTACAGTGACATGTCGGCTAGTGATCAAACTTATTGCTCCTTGTCTTTAAAGTACATGAATGAATTATTTTATCTTTATATTTTTGGAATACTATAATATTTAATAGTTGATATTATACAAATTTTAGTACATTAGAAAATAAATTAAATAATATAATAATTTTAAAAAATATTCTTAATATAATAA